>CM053559.1:32864005-33009688 GCA_028646485.1 Cryptoprocta ferox | reverse complement strand
AAATAAATAAATAAATAAATAATGAGGAAAAAAAATAAAAAATAAAATAAAATAATAACACATATTTTCAAAGTGACTATCTATTAAACATGCCTAATTTTTATAGGAATGAACACTGTAGATTTGACCATAAAATGTTATCTACAAATATACATCAACATTAAGACTATTTGTTTTAAATTTGGTACACCATAGTCTACTGTCATTATCTTTAAATATTCTTTGTAATCATAATAAATAGTACAAATCCTAATAACAATTTTAAATAAATAATTTAGTAATCTGTTCAAGAATCAGTTAACATGGTGAAAAAGAAATATAACAAATATATTCAATAATCACTTTTTCATATCCATGGATCACATTTTGCAGAAGCACTGTAAGGAATTTGGGCTTAAATATAAAAACTCAAAGAGGATAGGATTTGATACAGATAACATCGTAGTCATTCCAGTACACAATAAAATTGCTCTAAGAAAGCATAAACTTGCAAAATCTAATACTTGCACGTATGCAGAATATACCAGTCAATTCATTTTCCTCTGACAGTGATTTTCCACCCCCCATCCCCCACCCCATGTTAGGAAAGATTAAATCTTTGGCTGTTGGGTAGTAAATTCTTTAGATAGACTCTTACTGAAGAAAACAAATGTGCAACACAGTATACTAATGCTATTTTTTTTATACATTTTGGTTTTTTTTGCACATAGCTTTCTCTATCAGAGGACGAGATGCTCCTGACCACCACCATCCTTTTATTTGAATGCAGACTATGAGATATATATATCTATACATATAGATATATATGTAAACTTTTTATTTTAGAATAGTTTTGACTTACAAGAGAGTAGTAAGTTGGTACAGAGAGTTCTCATATACCACACAGTTTTTCCTACTTTTATTATCTTACATCACTATGATAGATTTGTCTTAACTATTAAGCTATACTGATGCATTATTAACTGGGGACCATATTTTGTTTAAAATTTTTAGTTTTTAACCTAATATCCTCTTTTGTATTCTAGGATTCCACATGATACCACATTACATTGAGTTTTCATGTCTTCTAAGCTTCTTCTAAATGTGATAGTTTTTCAGACGTTCTAATTTGATGACTGTCACTTTTAAGGAAAATAGGCCAAGTATTTTGTAAACTGTCCATTAATTGGGTTTGTATCATGTTTTCCCCAAGATTAAATAATGGTTATAGGTTTTTGAGAGGAAGATATGAATTTTTTTTATAACCTCTTAACTTGCCGGTGAAAGATATTCCAACCTCACCTTACACACTCCTTGTCCCAGGCCTCCTGGTATCATCAATTTCCCCAAGGAGCTCTTGTTTATTTTAGGGATGGAAAGTAATTAGAAAACAAGAAATAGCTACCAAATGTCTTTATTTCTATTTGGTGCCATCATTGCTAGTTCCTTTTATTTGATAGAGCTAGGCAGTGTGTGTGTGTGTGTGTGTGTGTGTGTGTGTGTGTTCCTGAGTGTATGTTTTTTCTCTAACTTCTGTCTAATAACACAGAATTCTTCCTTCCATCCGTTCCATTATGTGAGAAGCTTCATTCCAGGTAATATTATGTCTGCCTATTTTCTCAATTCAACATACACAAAATAATTTCAAAACTGCTATGTCCCAATACTAACAAAAACTTACACTTTAAAGTTCAAAATCTATTTATAGTTATTTAGCCCTAAATATACCCCAGTGAGGCCATATAAAGTCAGAAGATCATGTCCAAAAGTTACTTAGTCTTTCTTTCTTCTCTATAGTATTGGTATCTATTTGATATATAGAGAGGCATATTTCTGTTTTTGTTCCTCCTGAGGTTACTTTTTGAATATTTAAAACATTAATATTGCCTAATGGTCAAAACTATATGAAAATATATCTCAGAGAGTTCTCATTTTCCCTTTGCATCTTTGTATTTCTACCCACGACCTACCATTACCAAGTAACCCAATTTCATTTGTTTCTTGTTATGTCTCCTGTATAATTTCTTCACTTTTTTGGCAAAACTATATATTTGTAATATAAATATGCAAATTATTTCTATACATATTCTGTACATGTATTACATATTTTTATTGCTAGTAGTACATCTCTTTATTTATTACTAATAGAGTACCAAATATGTACTTAAGTTCTTTGGTTTATTTAATTATCAATATATCTGAAAATCACTTCCTATCAGCTCACAGAAAATTTTATTATTCTTTTTGCAAATTTATAGTATTCCATTGTGTGATTTTTCAAAGTACATTTGAGTTGTTTTGCTGTTACAGAAAATGCTGCAATAAAGAACTCATGCTTACGTTTTTGCATATTGTTGGAGCTATATATTCAAACAGTACATTGCTGAGCCAAAAAGTGAATGCATGTGTAATCTTAATTATTGTAAAATTATGTTCCATGGGTTTTACCATTTTGCACTCCTAACAGCAATGTGTGAGAGTTCCTTTCTCCAAAAGGAAAGGGGTAACCAGCTTAGCAAAAAGATAATGTTGTCAGGCCTTTGAATTTTTGCAAGTTATATGTGAGAAATACAAGTCTCATACATATTGTGAGAAATTTCAATGTTTATATTTTTTCTATGTGAATTTAAGCATAAATTCCTCATTTGAAGAGAATTTATATATATATCTTTATGTATTTTGCAATATTTATATATATATATATTGCTTTATGTATTTATATATATATTGCTTTATGTGTTTTGTTCATTACTTAATGTTTTTGGCCCTTTACATTTTGGCTTCAGAATTTTTAAATATTAAAAATATTTTCTCTTTATCTGTAATATGCATTTCAACACTTACTTCCAAATTTGTCTTTTGTCTTTTGAATTTAATGTATGTATGTGTGTGTGTGTGTGTGTGTGTGTGTGTCTGCGTGTGCATGTGTGTGCTTTGCCATGGTAGGTTTTCAATGTAGTTTATCATATTTTTCTTTTATTGCCTCTAGATTTTGAGTGTTAATTAAAAATCATTTCACTATATCTAGGTTAAAAATGGATTATTCTAAGTTTCCTTCTAGTATCTATATGGTGTCCTTTTTCACGTTCAGATCTCTTATACATTTGGAGTTAATTTTGAGGTAATGGTGTAAGGCATGGATTTAATTTTATCGTTTTTCCAAATGGTTACCTTATTGATTCATTATTATATTTTAAAAATTCTTTTTTTACCCAGTGATGTTAGTGACACATTTTTTAATATCTTAAGTCTCTTTAAGGTGTCTATTTCTCACCTCTGTGTTTTGTTCCAGTTGTCAATTTATTCATGATACTAGGACTACAGTCTTATTTACCAGCTCTTTATAAAATGTTTTAATATGTGATAAAGTTAATTACCTCTAATCACCCTTATTTTTCAAGATTTTCCATAGTATACTTATGTGTTTACTCTTTCAAGAGAACTGCAGAATCAGTTTGTTTGGTATCAGAAAAAGACTTATTGATCTATTTATTAATATCACATTAAATTTGTACATTAGCTTAGGCAGAATTGATGTATTTATGATGTTGAGTTCTCATATCAAGAACAAGGGATGTTTTTCCACATGTTTAAGGACACCTTTGTGGCTTTCAGTAGTGATTTTAAAATTTTATTACATAGATTTTACACATTTCTTTCTAAATTTATTCCTAAGTTTCCATCAGTTTTGTTGCTATTATAGATACAGTTTTCTCCTTAGTTAAATCTTCAAACTCATATATGAATGCTACCTTAGTGATTTTTTATTATTGAATTTAATTTTCTAAGTATATTACTATTTACATCATTTGCATAAATAAAGATCAATTAGCTTTTTTATTTATATAGAACAACATCTCTAATACAGTGTTAAAGACGAGTTTGTTAACTTATGCTAACTTGTATTTATAATGTTACATAGTAAAGAAAATAGTATACATTCTTGTTTTCTTTTTTACCTTCATAAGAATGTCTCTAATGTTTCCTCATCAACCAAATACTATATACATCCCCATTAAGTATATAATATATACTTATATATGTGTTTGTGTCTATATGTGTGTGTATATGTGAGAATGTCTATGTGTCTATATGTGTATATATTAAAATGTGAATATATATTTTATGGAAGTCTCGGTCTCTGTTTCTCTCTCTCTCTGTATATATATGTATGTACAGTGTATATATATTCCAGAAAATCTCATTTGAATATTTTTATGAGAAAGGAGTAAATTTTGTAACAGAAATTTCAAAACTTGTTGACATTTATTATATGATTATTTTTCTTAGATCTAAGAAGAATTTTCTTAATGGATTTCTGAAACTGAATCATTTCTGTTCTTAGACTAAACTCCACTCAATCGTTATGTATTATTTTTTAAGTTGCTTTATTGGGCTGTTCACTCAAATTTCCTTTAAAATTTTGATATTCACAAATGAGATGTTTATTGTTTTTTTCTTTACTACCTTCATCATGTTTAGGTATTAATATTATAATTTCAACATTCCTGATCGAAGTTTTACATATAATTTACTGTGCTTTACTGTATTTGTTAAGCTACCTAGGAAGTTAGGTGGCATTGAGATTAACTGGTCTGTGAATGCATGTAGGCACAGTAGATTTGTGATAGAATGGTTCATTAATCCATTTCTATATTTCTTCTTTAAGAATAGGTCTAATATTGAATGGATTAGGAAGATGTGGTTCATCTATACAATGGAATACTACATGGCAATGAGAAAGAATGCAATCTGGCCATTCGTAGCAAAGTGGATGGACCTCGAGGGTGTCATGGTAAGCGAAATAAGTCAGGCAGAGAAGGACAGATACCATATGTTTGCACTCATAGGTCTAACAGGAGAAACCCAACCGAGGACCATGGGGAGGGGAAGGAGGAAAAGAGTTAGGGAGAGGGAGGGAGACAAAACACGAGAGACTCTTGAATAATGAAAACAAACTGAGGGGGGAAGGGGAAGGGGGAAAGGTAATGGGGGCGTGATGGTCTTGGTGGAGGTCACTTGTGGGGAAGAGCACTGGGTGTTATATGGAAACCAACCTGACAATAAACTATAAAGTTTAAAAAAAAAAAAAAGAATAGGTCTAATAGTTGGACTAATTGAATTGACCAGGGGCAATTCAAATTATTTGAATTTTCCTAGTAAATTACCCATTTTGTTTTTATTTGCAAAGTTTCTTACGTGAGGTTGTATAAAATAGTCTCTTATGTTTTCTAATTTTCCTGTTTCAATGTTTATTTCCCCTTTGATAGTTATTAAATTTTATATTTTTGTCTTTTCCTTTTTTCTTATATTTTGTCTTCTATTTTTCACTAACTGGCAATTGTCTATATTGTTAATTTTTTTCAAAGAACCATCATTTTGCTTTATTCATTAGTTCTAATGTTATTAGTTCTAGACCTTATTAATGTCTGATCTAACTTGGTTATTTTCTTTTTACTGCTTTTGATTTATTTTTTCCCCAGCTCTAAGTTTTAAATTTCATTTACTTGTCTTTATTATTTATAATATTGATATAAGTACTTAAAACTATGAATGGCATCCTGTTTGCTTATATGCGTATGTTATATAATTTAGTAAGTTGAGTTTGAAACGCAGTTTTGAAGAAAGTCTGTAATTTCAGTTTTTGGTTTTTAATAGAGTTATTCAATATCTTATTGGAAGAGCATTCATATGTTCAATATTTAGGAAAAACTTTTCTAATAAATCAGTCTATACATGTTTGTATTTTCTGTTATATGGAGAAGGATAGGGGCAATATCTTTGTGTGTGTGTGTGTGTGTGTGTGTGTGTGTGTGCATGCATGCACACATAGCACATAATGCCAACCATTAGCTGGGCAGTATCATACCCTGCACAGCCATTAACATTTCACAGCTATATGTTGAATTGGCTAACAGTTTCTCTCAAGTAGGACTTCATTAACTTGCCCTACAGAGCTTAACACAATGTTGCATTTATCAAGTATGAGATATTGTTAAAAAGAATGTATCTTTTAAAGTAATGGAAAGATCACTTCAAGGAAGGTTATATTCAATCCCAGCTGCGCTAATTTGAGAATTTAGGCAAGCTATCTAAATTCATAAAAGTAATTTCTTCATCTATTAATTTGTAGATTTATTAGGTAAGCAATATCATCAGCTTACCTTTTAGAATCTAAAATTCTCTATTTATTACTTGAATCTTTGGTAAGTGATATGTCTGGATACTAAAGCATCTTAATATACATAAGAAGCCTTTTAAACAATTGTTCTCATTTGCCTCCTTCTCAAATTATCATTGCTTGTTTACATGAACAAGACAGGGACAAAGGAGATCCAGCTGGTAGTAAACCTCACTTAAACACTGGTTTCAACTTTATTTCCACTGACCTTTGAAATCTGCCAAAGAACAGTGAAATTGACTGAAAAGGGACTCAATCCCTCCTCCCTCTAAAATTTTTCAGAGTTGTTCATAAAACAAAACAAAACAAAAACGTGGCACTGCAGAAAAAGTTAAAGGATGGGAGATGTATAGAACAATAAATCTTATGAGATGAACTTTAAATTTGGCTTGGGATAATTTGGGACTGACCATGATTAAATTTATGGGAAAGAATATGATTGCTTAAAAATCATAACCCTGAATTCATTATATTCTAATAAATGCCCAGACTCTAACATTATTATTAATCTTTGACAAATGACTTCTTTTTTAAACCTATTTCATTTTAACTTTACTATGGCTCCCTGAAACAATTATCTTCAATGGCATCTACGTTTCCAAGTCAATGGTGGTTTATCCCAAACCCCATCGCTACACATCATCTCCACTGCTAACACCCAGGTCCATAACACTCTTCTCTTTTTCCTGAATTACTGAAAACATGCAATAGATCCTCCTGTTTTAGTCCCTGTTAGAATCTCTAGCTATTTTCCATAACGCAGCCATAGTCACGTGTTAAAATTGAAGCTAGACAGATCATCTACATCTTTTCAGAACCCCACAACACAGTCCCTTCTTTTTCAGAAGAAAAGTGTAAATTCTTCCAATTCCTACCAAGCATATGCGATTTAGCCCAACTGTTTTCCAACCACATCCTCTGCTACAGTCTCCCTTGCTTATTCTGTACCAGCCACAGTGATGTGCTCTTTCTTTCCTTTCCCTTTTCAAGCACTGTCTCATCTCATGCCATTTTCACTATTGGTTTCCTCTATCTAGAATGCTATTTACAGATACAGGCACATAGCACATACTGCTCCCTCACCTCTTTTAGGTCCTGCTTAAATGTTTCCTTGATATTTAAGATCTTCCCATACCATTAAAATATAGAATACCAACACTGTCTCCTCTAACTCTGGGGCATATTTCCCTCTAGCATTTACCACAAATGAACTTATCATTCCCACTTCCATTTTGCTTGTTTTATTTTTGTTTTCTGTTTGCGGGAGTTTCTGGAGTTCCATGGAGTCAGTGAATTCTGACTTGCTTACTAGTATATCCCCAGTGTGTAAAACTGTGCCTGGCACCAGTATACACTCAAATAAATAAATAAAATTTGAAAAAACAAATGTATAAAGGAAATTCAACTGATTTTGTTTGTGAACCAGCAAAACCAGTGCAACAAGAAGGAGATCTTCTGCTGTGAAATGTGTTCTCCCTTTAGGCATTAACCCTGAAATTAATCGTGCCCACCCTGCAAAATGTCAGCTATTACCTTGTCCACTTGACACATCACATTTTGGAATTTGGGAGCAGTAGCCAACTCGGATGTTTGGATCAGTGGTAAAACACCAGGGTGACTCAGCTCCATCTGGATTTCGGCAAAAATTTTCTCGGAGGTCCCTATTGAGAATAAGCATGTTAATGTAAATTGCCTGAGTTCTTACAAATGGTGAAGTAACCGCTATTACATTTCTAGAATCCCAGAATTCATGCATGTTTATAAATAGAGTTCTAAGTTTTAGATTTAGGATAGATATAACAATTTAGAATTCAGTATACACAACTGACACTGCCCATATGACTGAAATAAAGGCTGTCAGAAGTCAGTATTCTTTTCATGCCACAGGCCTGTAGTTCCATACAAACACTACTGCTCATGAAAGGGAAAAATAGCACCACTTCATTTTTCTTACTCATTCTCAACACTTAGACTCCCAACTATTATAATTTTAAAAAACTGGCCTATTATTTCTATGTTTTCAAGGCCAATATATAATGTAGAAACAACATGTATCTCTCATATATAATTAAAGTTCTACCTATCCAAACATTTGATACAAAAAGAAACACACAACACAATAGCTTTATTTTTCTTGAATTCTGTATATTCTTTGATCTATTTAATTTGCTGCATAAATTTCTTTCCATTACAGAATACTTCTTTATTGATTTACAAAAGTTATCTGAAATCTTTATAAATATTTCCGTAAAATATTAAATTAATTATATAGAAAACCTAACTCCTGGATAGTTGTCAATGTATTACAGATATCCTTTATGTTAGCAGCGATTTAATAGACAATTAAAGTGCTCAATAAGGCAAAAGTCTATATTAATAGTCTCTATATATAAAAGAATTTTACTTTAATATAGGGTTCACATTAAATAAAATGTGTAATTTATGGTTTGCTCGCCTGAAAAATGCTCTCTAATTTGAAGCCAGCATGGGCTTTCTCTTTATAGATCCCTTGGCTAATAATTTAACAAGATTAATATTCAGTCTATTGGCAACTGCATTCTTTGTATCACTTAGGTCCAATCAGAAGTACAATTTTATTAATATTCAAGTTCACCATTAGAAACAAAGAACAAAACTTGAGTTGAGTTATAAAATTAACAAGTTAGTAGGCTACCTAGTCAAAATAGATTCTGATACAAAGTGTTTATGTAAGATTGTGAGAACAGTTAAGCTAATAGTTAAAGCCACTGCATAGAAAGAGATCATAGTTATAACCCATATTAAGGTCAGTAGGCTTCTTATAAAATGATAAAAGTATTAAGATGAAGAAAATCTTTTATTTCTTTTAACCAATTTACACTTATATTTTAAAAATTTGTGTCAGTATAAAATATGCACAATGAATTCTACATAAAGTTTATACAAATTTGCTATTTTTAAGATGAATAATTGCTTAGTTAAATTCTTTTGAATATTTGTACATTCACAGTTTCTTACTTGAGTATTATTACCAGTCATTAGAAATTAACAAAACATGTGAATGGCACTGACACTGTCTCCTTTGTCCCTCTTAACTAATCTCTTCTCATTGTCTTTGCTTTCTCTACTTTGGTGTTTATTTCTGAGGTGTGAAACACATGGGTCAGGAACAGAGAGCATTGCTATGATATAAATGAGGGAAACAAACCCACAATGACAAGTAAACATTTGTTAGTATAAAATAATGGAAAAAATATTAATGTCAGTATTTAGTATCTAAGCAAATACATTGAATAAGCTAAAACAAGCAAAGAACCTATAAAATATCTCCTCTCTCCAGTGGATGGGCCAACTCATGCTCATAATTCTCCATCTTGAAATGTTAAGCTCTCTTATTAAAAGCCAATTACATAAAGCCAATATATGTTATTTATAGGTGCTGTTTCGGCAAAGCCACTATGAATGGCACGTGTGTTATAAATTTCAAAAGCAATCATTTTATGTTCCTCATAACAAGGTGGACAATTTAAAAACACATGGCATTATGGCTGTTCTGTCCCACAAAATTCAAGCAGTGAAAAAAAACAGCCATGGAGAAGGCACATAACAGCAATATAATTGATATCCAAGGGCAGTTTCTTTGACTTGATTCATGTAAATAATTGTTTGACTTTCCTACCCTTTAAAGGAAATCTAAAAACAACAGAAAACATTCATTTGAAATTTTCAAAAAGTATTCCTCCAAGGCCAAAAACACATCAGTTTACAACGTTGATTGAAATCAAGGCATGCCTCTTTTCATCAAAGAAAAATATATAATCTCCATTAATATTAATATGAAATTTTAAGAAGGCACTAGTTTGAAACTTGGCTGGTTATCATTATCATTAAGTGATTTATGAAATATACCTGCAAAACCAAAGCTGTGATCAGAAACCTAGAGATGTTTTACAAAATATGGTACATCAAGCATCTGATTCAAAATCACCTAGAGTGCTTATTAAAATGCCTATTTGAGGTCCAAATCTTATATTTAAGGAATCAAAATATCTGGGCAGATGAATCTGCCTTTTAACTCCTGATTAGCTCTAGGCACACTAAAGTTTAAGAATTACTAACACAGGAATTAGTAGAGTAACCATTCTGCCTCGTTTTCTGCAGAGCCTACTGAAATTTTCTATGTGCCTAATATACTCACTTGCACTTGAAATTTTCCGGAGTTATGTCATGCTGGTGAGGATACTGGGAATCCCAACGCTGACATGGAATTCCATTCCAGATGGTATTGATGGTGCCCCGGTAACCTTCTCCTTGACCTTGAATGCATTCAGTTGTTTCCATAGGCACATCTGTGTCATTCATAGTACTGTGAGCTATTGGTAAAAAGAAATATTAAACTTAAGTACACTCTTTCAGTCTCACATCCATCTCTTAGTGTTCATTTGCATATGCATCACTAAGGTGTTCTGTCACATAGGTTTTTATAATAATTGAGTAGAATAAAAAATTCACGCTGTTATTGCTCTCTCGTTCGGCCTAAAGGAGTGAGTTAACATAGTGGACTCAACTGTAGAATTTCTCTGCTCATGAAACAGAATATTCTAGGGGCGCCTGGGTGGCTCAGTAAGTTAAATGTCCGACTTTGGCTTAGGTCATGATCTCATGGGTTTCGAGTTCGGGCCCTTCACAGGGCTTTGTGCTGACAGCAGGGAGCCTGGAATCTACTTCCTATTCTGTGTCTCCCTCTCGCTACCCCTCCCCTGATAGCACACACACTCTTGCACTCTCTCAAAAATAAATAAACTTAAAAAAAAGAATATTCTATCTTGACTTTATCTAAACTCATTTGAAAGAGCATCATCTAATAGCACTTAAACTTCCTGGTTCTGTACACTCATTCATTAATATTAGATGTAAAATCTTTATGTTTATTAATTATATATACATATAGTAATCAATTTTCTTACTTTTGAAATTGAAAAAATATGAGTAATATAGTGAATAATCAGGGAAATTATAAAGACTATGCTGTAAGTTTGGCCATATAAGAAGTAAGAAATGGAAAAGTTGATCTATAGACCAGTTATTTAAAAAAAATCAATTTATTAGGGCACCTGGGTGGCTCAGTCAGTTAAGCGTCTGACTCTTGATTTTGGCTCAGGACATGACCTCATAGTTTTTGAGTTCAAGCCCCACGTCAGGCTCTGTGCACACAGCGTGGAGCCTACTTGGGTTCTCTCTCTCCCTCTCTCTGCCCATCCCCCACTTGCACCCTCTCTCTCTCTCTCTTTCTCTCAAAAATAAATAAAATTACTTAGTGTTGACACTGTTTTAAGTTAATTTATTATTACTATCTCCATTCCAATTTTATTGGAATTTAGTGTTTCATTCGAACACTAAAATAGTATATTTTTGAAAAACTCCTTAAAGGCAGTTTACTTCCATATGTCACTATAACTAACATATCATAATTCATGAGGAAATCAATATTTAGTGTTTCATTCGAACACTAAAATAGTATATTTTTGAAAAACTCCTTAAAGGCATTTTACTTCCATATGTCACTATAACTAACATATCATAATTCATGAGGAAATCAATACCTAGAAAATTTAATGAGTAACCACATGTTCATGTTCAGAAGATATAACAGGATGGGGCACTTGGGTGGCTCAGTAGGGTAAGTGCCCCACTCTTGATTTTGGCTCAGATCATGATCTCACAGTTCATGGATTCGAGCCTCGAGTCAGGCTTCACACTGACAGAGTGGAGCCTGCTTGGGACACAGTCTCTCTCTCTCTCTTCTCTCTCTCTCTCTCTCTCTCTCTCTCCCCCCACCCCCCACTCCTCTCTTTTTCCTCCCCTCCCGTGCTCATGAACACACTGTCTCTCTCTCTCTCTTAAATAATAAATTAAAAAAACTTTATAAAAAGAAAATATTGAGGAATCATAAAATTTTAAAGCTAATCGAAGATGAAAATCTTCCTAATTTGAGGGAAAAGTTTTCAAGTTTCAAAAACCCTAAGTAAAAAAAAAAAATAGACTCCTTGAATAAGAACACTGAGGAAGACATTTCACTGCTGATTCATCCACTAAAATTCCAGTGTCAAGTGCAGATACCTAATTGTTGGTACCAACTTTGTACCTCTACTGCAAAGTTTCCCAACAAGATTTAACTAAAGGCTTTTTTCACTTTTAAAAGTAGCAATCATAAAATCCTCATTTGAACAGTTTTGTTGAACAGTTTTTTCTAAATTTCCATTAGTATAATTTAAAAACTTTGATATAAATGTAAGGACCCAGGATTCACTTAAAGACAGTGTTAGTTAAAATTAGTAAAGAAAACCCACAAGTTTGGATTTGTTTTAAACCATTTGGGTTATTTAACAGGTTCTGATTTGGAGGTGAAAACTCAAACCTCTTGAAATTACAAAAATTGCTGCACATACATAAAAATACAACATAGTACAGAATAAATAGAACTTTTCATTAGGGCTTTCTAGAGACTGAATATTTATGTCTTTCCCAAAATCATATGTTGAAATGCTCATCACAAATGTCATGGTATTAGGATGTGGGGTTCTGGCAGGTGATTAGGTTATAAGGGCAGATCCTTCATGAATGGGATGAGTGTCCCTATAAAAAAGACAACACAGAGTTCCGTCACCCCTTCCACCATGTGAGAAATCTTCTAGCACTTTAATCTTTGTCTTCTCAACAGTTCTGACAGCCAGAACTGTCAGAAATAAATGTCTGTTGTTTATAAACCACCCAGTCTATTGTATTCTGATATAGCAGCTTGAACAAGGCCTCAACAAGATGTAAAAAATCTAATTAATAATATTCTTTTTGTTTACTTTTATTTTAATAAGCATCCATAACTTTTAAATATATATCTCAAGCAACTTGATGTGTCTTAATTCAGTGGAAATATTTCTTATCATTTTAACCACAAACTAGCAGTACTGAGATAATATTTTTCTTCAGAAGTGCTCTCTGAAATTACTGAGTCTGTATTTATCCCATTTGACATTCAGCTGCTAGAAATGACTTCATAAACAAATGCTATATAATTCTGGTGGCCAAATATAGAATAAATATCATAGGCCAAAAAAATGTATATTCATACAACAAGGTAACTAGATAGTTTTCATCAGTAAATAGGAGTTATGATGAAATTTCATGCAGCTGTTGAATACAGATTACCTGATGAAGGTCATGTGAATGATTTTTTATAGATCATTTAACTGTGATACAAATGTTCCATCTTTGTTGCTTACGTACGTGTTTCCTACTCAAACAAGATGAATTATTCCCGAACTGTAATAAAATAGACTCCTTTATCTGTCCTACTGTATAAATACCAAAACTTGATGCGAAAACAAAACAAACATTTCATGCCAATTGCTTTGGAAGAAGCTATTAAATTTTGGGAATGCTCTTCCTCTGGACTTAAGACTGTGTAACATGAAACCCAAGTTAGGGGAGATGTTGAGGTCGTCCGTGGCAGAGCATAGTGTTAGAGAAAAGCAGCGCAGAAACATCCCCAAGTATCAGCTGCAGTTGATCAAGTTTAGCCAAGGCAACATGTGTATATCTTCATATATACAAACATTTTTGCAAGTGTGCCTACCGAGCACACTGAAGAATACAAGACACTCACAAATAAGAGAGCTCCTCACAAATAAAACATTTTTTTCAAGTGTGTCAGTCGTGGCCACCTTTTGGAAGCACACGCAAAGATAGTTCTATGATCTTTAGTGGCCTATGAGTGAAGAAATGCTTTCTCTTTGATGATTGACACAAAGTTTTCTGTTTGGAAATGCTTTTTATAAAAACAACATTTACTACTGAAATTCTGCACTCTTCTTTTACAACATAATCAAATACAATGGGTGCCTCTTGTAACATTAATTTCACTTGTATTTTGATCCGATTGCTGTAATATCTGATGGGGACTTTAAGGTTTGAATAGATTTTTTGAGAGAATGAACATTAACTGTTATGTGATACTTGGGACAAACATCATGCCACCCAACAGAAAGACCACTAGAACAAGATGACGAATAATGAATCTGATCCATTTTCTCCATGGAAGGCTAGCCAAATTTTTGCTGAGAAAACTCACGGCCCTGATGGAGTTCTGTGAAAGGCACTTGGAGAATATGAGTGCACATGCATATTACAGACAGCCACGCCCAGAGCTCCATAAGCTTTCCATGAATGATAAGTAAACCCTTACATTTACAGTCCCCCTTCTCACTGTAATCTAGATTTCTCAGTGGTGATAAACTGTTGCTGTTGTTTTATCTATAGCTAGGAACAAGTTTCTCCACAGGCCATTGGACAAATACCTGATTCTTCCTTGGAGTACTTCTGCACAACCCACTTCTATTACCACTCCAGCTACTGAAGAGCAACTGAAACACAGGATTTACTTTATGGTGGTCCCTGGAGATTGAGAACAGTGTGTAAAGTCTATTCTCCCATCAACAGGCTTGTGCTCTTTGGTCCACAAACGGCAGGATCAGGCTCAATGAAAATTTAAAGAGCTTCTTGTTTTAAAATTGACATGGGAAAGTAGTATAAAGACCTCCAAAGTACAAACCTCAAATTGCTTGCACGTTTGCTTTCCCTGTGAGCCTAGAATTCCTATCTGAAACTTTTCATTGGACTTTATCCAAGCCTTTACTGGTATAAAATGCTCGAGAGACAAGACTTTCACGAAAGGTCTTCAGTTCTATACTCTTATTCCTTAGAAGATGGCTTGAAAAAGACCTCCAAGTATAAGATCTTTCCCCTGAGAAAGGGTATTGATGGCATTGTTTTTGTCTGACTCAGAATACAATGAGATTTCATTTCCATGAATCTCTGTTCTAGCCTTGGATGAAATAATAAATTCAGAGAAATAAACAGCTTTCTTTAAGAAAGAAAATAATGTGCTAACATTCTTTTCCCAACATATAAACACAGTGAGTTTTACAAAGTTATATATTCTCTTAAAATGACACCAATCTACACCAATGTAGATTGATTACTAGAAGGAAGTATTCATTTTATTTATTGCCAATGGCAACATACCTGTATTAGTCTGTGTGTGCCACCATAATAAAATACCACAGACTGGATAAGGCCACTAATCCTATCAGATTAGAGTTCCACATTTGTGATCTCATTTAACCTTATTACCTCCTAAATGCCCTATCTCCAAATACAGTTTTACCAAGGATTAAGGCTTAAATGTATGAATGTGTGTATGTGTGTGTGTGTGTGTGTGGCAGGGGCGGGTTGATGGTTCAGTCTATAACAATATTCTGAATAGAAATCTTAGCTATCAAAGATCTCCCCAGGTCACATTTCTGAAACGAAGAGTTCTTTCATAGGTATAAAGTTTTAGTTATGCAGATGAGTAAATTCTAGAGACCTAGAGATCTGAACAACATAGTACCTCTGGTTAACAGTATGACTCTGTATACTAAAAAAAAAATATTGAAAGTAGATCTGAAGTTAAGTGTTCATACACATACATTAAAAAAGGTAGAGGAAGAGCAGGAGGAATTTTTGAAGTCATTGATATGTTTTTTACCTTGATTGTGAAGATGGTTTCATGGGTATGTGCATATATTGAAACCCATCAAATTGTATACATTAACTATGTACAGTTTATATTAATTATACCACAATAGAGCTGTTAAAAATAAATGAAATGGCTCTAGACACATATGTGTCTAGATTTTTTAAAAAAGAAGAAAAAGAAAAATATGGTAATACATGACAAAATATGTCCATTTTTTGCTAAAGAAAAAGCCATCCAGACAACCAGTAACAAATGAACAAAAGTAGCTCAGGGAAGCATGTAACCTCAGGATCAGTTGAGGTGTCAGGAAGAAAGTATGAAACAAATCTTCATTGGTGGCAATATCTGAGAAAAGCTAAGTTGTCATATGAAAATCTAGAAGCATAGAAGACATTCCAGGAGATGAACACACACATGCACAAACACACACAAATGAAAAACTACCACTATATAGGAATGTAACATTCATTCATTCAACAAATGTTTGTTGAATCCCTGTCTTGGTTTAGGCAATGTGCTGACACAAAAAGAGACATGATCTGTGCTTTGCTGAAACTTACAAATTTTTATAGAGAGAGCTATTAATCAAATAATTTCAAAAACAAATGTAAAGACAAGACTCTGAGAAGCACATAGAAGGAGAGGTTTATCATGGTATAAATGTATACTAAGGAATTTGACCAAGTCAAAAAAGTCAGATGAAGAACTGCTGAGGAAATGTAATTGAGTTGAAGTTTGAGCAGTTAGTAGCTGTCAACTGGGTGAAAAAAGAATAAAAAAAAATTCAAGGCAGAGAAGAAATCAGGGGTGAAGGAAATATAAATGAGAATATAGAAAATATGAAGTATAGGAAGTAAGCTATTCTGGCTGGAATAAAGAACCTTGGAGAGAAATGTGGTACCATATGAGATTAGAGGATAGGTAGGGAAGTAAAAGATGGTTTTGTTTTGTCTTTGTTCTAGGGTAGAAGGAAATCATTGAAGGGGTTTTAACTGGTGTGTGTGGGGGGGATAAATAATATACTCAGATTTTTATATCATTCTGTTTGCAGTATGAAGAAGGGATTGAAGAGAAAAACTAGTGAATATGAATTCATCTCCTTTCAGAAGGCCATTTAAATATTAAAGAACAAAAATAACACTAATGGAAAAAGGAAACAGTGAGGGAGTGAAATGGTCAGATTTGAGAGGTATACACAAGATAAAATTGACAGGTCTTAGTGATAGATCAAATGTGAGGAGTGAAGGAAAGATCATTTCTAGGATTATTCTAGGTTTTTGAATGTTAAATGTAATGGTCATACCAGTCATACAAAAGAGAGCTTGAAAAGCAGATTAGACCATCCTACAGGATAAAAGAAGAAAATTAGAGAAAGGTTATAGATGATAGAGATCTCCAAGCAGGTGATTTGCTCTTGGTGAGAGGTAGAAAACAATTGGACAACCCAACAAGTATATGCAAGTTAATGTATATTCTAATGGGACCATATTGGCCTCTCATGTCTGACATGTAGCAAAAAAAAGCTGTTTTCAGAGGGATGCCTGGGGTTCCAGAGGTCCTTTTGGAGATCAAAACTATTTCCATAACAATGCTAAGGTGTCATTTGTCCTTTATACAGTGAAATTCCTAGGTGCACTTGAGGTTTAATCTTCCAGAGAACTGAATGCAAAAGCAAATATGAGACATAAAGCCATCTTCTTCTAATTAAGGTAGCATTGAAGAAATTTGCAAAAAATCTAAAACACTGCCATTGTTCTCCCTATTTTCTGACAAATATAGTTACTTTTCATTTTAAATATGTTGTATTTATTAGCATCCAATGAGCTTGTTACATTTTTAATGAATTAATATTCTTTAAATTTATATTTTAATTTCCAATGCAGTAAATATAGATTCATATAGCTCACATACACAATTTGGGGTTCTCAATAATGGTAAAGAGTGTAGATACCTTCAGTCCAAGAAGTTTGTGAACAACTGATTTAAATAATCAAGAAGATTTTCTATGACACATCAACCAAATTACAGCTTTTTAATTGCCAGAGGGGTATTTTCACTTCAGAAAAATATAATTAGTCACAACAAATATTATTATTTCTCTCTAAAAAGCAGTGAACTGGGGCACCTGGGTGGCTCAGTGGATTAAGCGTCTGACTTCGGCTCAGGTCATGATCTCACAGTCTGTGGGTTTGAGCCCCGCGTTGGGCTTTGTGCTGACAGCTCAGAGCCTGGAGCCTGCTTCAGATTCTGTGTCTCCCTCTCTCTCTGTCCCTCTCCCGCTCACTCTATGTCTCTGTCTCTCAAAAATAAAATAAAAGACAAAAAAACCTTAAAAACAGTAAATAAAAGGCAGTGAACTAATCTATGGAACCGTTATTCAGAATATAAAGTTATTATAGTGGAAAACCATAAGAAATCAGAATTTCATTCAGGTATTATACAGGACTCCCAATCTTGTTATATATTCACAGTGTCTTAAAATTCCATATACTTGGAAATTTTAAAAGTTATATAGCTAGGTAGACCCAGAAGTGGATGGGGCAGAGCAAAGGTCACTCTGTGGAACACATGTGAAAGATGGTCATTAAATTTTTAAGGGACAAGATTGATAAAGACACCCACTAGCCCCTTCAGATCACCATTTTAGAATTCAGTTATATCCAGTTCTGCTCACTCAACTCAGACTTTCTCAAGATAAATTGGTGAAATGATTCCCCCTCTGGGACTCAGTGAGCCTACCTCAACATGGTGATGATGGACTTGGCCCCAAACTGAATTTGAGTAACACTGACCCCTGGAATGATTGCTTTGCACATGCTCATGTTGCCGGAGAAAAAAGCCTGGTAGAGGAGAAAAGAGTCAGAAATGGGATGACATTCAGGGGTGTGGCCACAGCATTCTCCCAGGAGCGGTGGGAATGCATGGACCCTGCTCAAAGGGCTTGTACAGGGATGTGATGTTGAAGAACTGTAGGCATCTGGTCTCTCTGGGTGAGGATAACTAACCTCCGGAAGATGGGATCTGCTCTTGAGTTTCTGCATTTTCCCTCTGTTAGGGAGCCCCTGCACTGATTGACTGAGATAGAAACCCTATTGACTCAGAAATAGAAAGCTTCTTGATGCAACACCTGGACTTTAAACTTGCCCCTTCTTCAGATAATCTGCCCACTCCATTCTATATCAGGTGTAGTTCCAGAGCTGAAGTATGATTAAGCCTTACAGCAAATTTAAAATATTCAATTCCCTGTTTCCTACCCCTGTGCTTTTGATTCAGTGATTCTTAGTAGAAAATTGGATACGTGCATATTATACTGTTCCCTCTGCATTCAGAAGGACGCAGTCTATTCGTAAAATTTTGAAACCGTTTTTCAGCTTTATTGAGGTATTAATTGTCAAATAAAACTGTAATATATTTTAAAATATTTTAATGTTTATTTTTGAGAGAGAGGGAGACAGAGCCTGAGCAGGAGACGGGCAGAGAGAGAGAGGGAGAGAGAATCTGAAGCAATCTCCAGGCTCTGAGCTGTCAGCACGGGGCCCAGTGTGGGGCTCAAACTCATGAACCTTGAGATCATGACCTGAGCGGAAGTCAGACGCTTAACCAACTGAGCCACCCAGGTGCCCCTGTAAAATATTTTCTAAAACGTATATAGCCAGGATGTTTGTGAGCTGTTGTCATTTTGGTAGAAATCTCTTTCTGAGAAATATGGTGCAAAGGATAACAGAGAAGGCCTGTCCCAGCCATGTTTGTCAGGTGATGAGCAGCATTCACCCTTCGCTTTCAGGGCTATGCTCACTGATTGTAAGATTAAAAGGTTGGGAGTAAAGTGACAGGAACTAATTTGTGGCTCCTTCAGCTTTTTAACAGGTAAAAGGAACAGATAGCAGTCATCAAAACCTTGGCTCTGAAAGGTGTGAATATGCCAATGTCAAGGCAATGTCAGCTTTTATTTTACTAGTTCTTGCGAGTGCTCTGAAATTTCAATTTTATGATAGGCCTTTGTGTGTTTTGTTCACTCCTATACCCCTAGAATCTAGAAAAGAGTTTGAGGTATAAGAGCTAGTCAGTAAATATTTATTGAATAAATCCTATGCAAAAAGGACCGGCAATCTTCCTTGTGTTCGCTGTGTGCTCCCTGGAATTGCTGTCCTGGAGAAGTTTTTTGCTGTCACTATTTACTTATGACTTTGCATGACCTTCAGAAAAGACTGAACTTAGATGCGCTTTTGAGCACAGACATCGAGCACCTACATCTCGACATAAGCAGAACTCAGCTTTCTTATGTTTCTGCTCAAAGTTACATTTCTCTCACATATGCATTATCTACCCAGTAACTAGTAAATATCTAAGACTTTCCTCTTTCCCTATCTCATTTCCCACTACATCCAATTTGTCACTACATATTGGACATCCAGATTCTTCAGTATCATTCACATCCTTCCTCACCTTGTTATGCTCACTGCTTACGGCATTAATTCACGTTACTGGCCCGTTCGAATCAGCTCTTCTCAGACCCACCTGCCTCCTGTCTCGGCGCTCTCAGTGCCAATTACTGGAAATGTATAGTAATTCTTCTGGTTCAGTGATCTTCAGTTGGTGCCGGCGTGTTTGTTTTTACTTTTGTTTTTTTTTTATTCTTATTACTAAGAGAGTTTCGGAAAAAATATTTATGTTCTCCTGCATGTTTTTAAGTTGACATACACATTTTTTATTATAAGTGTAAATAGCTGCGAAAGATATGATTTCTAGTGCATGTTAACTACTGCCATTTTTAAACCAAAATTTTTATGTTACACTTTAAATTAATGGAGTGATTTGATAACCACCTGTTCTTGGATAAATGTACATGATCAAGCTCTTTTTCTCCTTGAATCATTATTTCTATTCCACTTTACCCGCAGAATGTTATTTGATTTTTTTTTTAATTTTTAAGTTGATCTATTTTTGAGAGAGAGAGAGAGAGTGAGCAGGAGAGGGGCAGAGAGAGGGAGAAAGAGAATCTCAAGCAGGCTCCATACTATCAGCATGGAGTCCGATGTGGGGCTAGAACTCACAAACCATGAGATCATGTCCTGAGCCACAGACAAGAGTTGGACACTTAACTGACTGAGCCACCCAGCCGCCCCTTCAATTTAATGTATTTTGTGTTGGAGAGTCTTTTATTCTTTACCCCATCATACTTTTCTGAAAGATTTTTATGTTTTTAAATTATTTAAATTTCTTGTGACCATAGTATTCTAAGGGGTCAATACACATATACACTACACACACATACAAACATACTTGCACATATGCACGTATATGTAAGTATGTATATATTCTGGATAGAGTTGTGTTATTATCAGTAGTACATAAATGATAAGCAGCATGAATATATAGTATTTTCAAAGATCTCTTTGTTTAGTTGTCCCCAGTGTTTTACACCCCAGGACAATGCACCAAAATAAAATTCAGGAAGGATGGTCGGTTTGATTTTGTTCAGGAAAGTAAGAAAGAACAATAATTGTGAACGAGAAGGTAGGATTTTGAACTTGACTAACTCCTTAGGAACATGTACATCTCAAGCAGATTTTGGGAAAGAATTAATTTGGAAGTAAAGGAGCTAGAATTTAATCCTCTAAGCTGTTCATGCCCACAGACCCCTAGGAGAGTCTGTGTTCCCATGGGATTCACAGACAGCAATCTGGAGGCTTCTGTAACCAGCTTATGTTGTATAACAAAAGTGAAGAGATTTTGCAGGTGTAAGTAAAATCCCTAATCAGTGACTTTAAGTTAATTAAAGAGAGCTTACCCCAAGTGTCCCTGAGCTAATCAGGTGAGCTCTTTAAAAGAGGATGTTGGAGCAGCTGAGTGGCTCAGTTGGTTAAGCTCCCAACTTGGGCTCAGGGCATGATCTCACGGTTCATGGGTTCGAGCCCCGTGTCAGGCTCTTGCTGCCAGCTGGGAGCCTGGAGCCTGTTTCAGATTCTGGGTCTCCCTCTCTCTCTGCCCCTCCCCCACTCGCACTTTGTCTCTCTCTCTCTCTCTCTCTGTCTCTCTCGCTCAAAAATAAACAAACATTAAAAAATTTTTTTAAAGAGGATGTAGAAGTCAGAGGCTGAAACTAGCAGAAAACTATGCCGTTATCCTTGAAGAAGTAAACTTCCCTGTTGTGGAGAGAGTCATATAGTAGGAAACATCAGTCAGTCTTTATGAACTCAGCACTGTAACCACAAGAAACTGAATTCTGCCAACAATTGGTGAACTTGGAATGGGATGCTGAGTCTTAAATGAGAGAATAGGTTTGGCGGGCACCTGGGTCATGGCCTTGTGAGATCCTAAGCAGAGAATCCACCTGAATCTATGACTGAGCTTATGACCCACAGATATTATGGCATAATAAGTATGTATTGTTTTAAGCCACTAAGTTTTGGTAAATTGTTATGCAGCAATAGAAACCTGTCCCACAGTTGAAACCATCACCAAATGTCTTGCTTTTACATTATATGCTTTGCTATAAATGGAAGCAAGAATATTCACAAAACATTATCTCTTATGCTTTCCAGAATTGCAGAATATTATCAACTTTCACTCATTTGAATAAAAGTATAGTCTTCATGTATAATTTTACAAAAGCTTTCCTGTGATGAAATAATTCTAAAATATTCCCAGTGCTTAAGGGACGATTTTATTCTTCACTATATGGATTTGGCTTACAAATTCTACCACCATTTTCTTAGAATTAACCTCCTATAAACATGAATCTCTGTTTAACAAAGGCATCTGAATCTCTGCATGTTAGTTGCATAATTAGCCAACACTTCTTTGGACAGAAGAGAAAAAGAAATCTATCTAGTAGTTAGAGAGTATCATATTTATTTTATTTCTTTTCTCTCACAATGTTTTTTTTTTTTTAAATAACCAAATATTGGTTGGAAAAGAATAGGAGGGCAACAGTGAATATGCAGATGAGTATGCATGTGATCGTGTCTCTGTGTGTGTATGTATTTATACTGATCTTATTCCTGAGACGATTTACAAGAGTACCTAAAACACACATATGCGCACACAAAACAGAAGGGAAATAGTTGGTTTATTATATCTAAGTAGTCTAAAATGGTGGAAAGATTAACAAGATTTTAAAAATCAATGAGTGGAACTACCTCAATCTATACAGAGACACACTGTCACAAGAGTCATCTTTTATGTTAAGGGACCAAACAGATGAACCAGTTTCTTTGGAACATTGCATTCACATTGCGAGCCTACCAGATTCTGCGGCTATTTCACAAATGCCAGACACACCCTTCTTCTATGGGCTTTATTTGAGTTGTCCAAAACATTTCCTTTTATTAGCTAGTCTAAGTGGAGAGAGATTTACCTTGGCAGTATCACAGTGTGAATAATGTTGAATTAGGTTTGTTAAAAGGGATATCCCCATCATGCTGCTCTAGGAAAATACGCAAATATATATCCATATCCTCATAACTGTCAACTTATCAGTTAGGGTGCTGGTACCTTATCTTACGTGGATTATTTGTCTTTGTACATCCCTCTCTATATGCATATCTTTATGTTATCAAGCCAATTTACAATGTTATTATACCTTACTAGAGTCATGGAATTCTACTAGTCTTAGAGCATTTTAGGATACAGCTGAAAAAATAAGACTTGTACTCATAGAAATTAAAGCATGCCTATGTCTAACTATCTAGTATTATTACAAAGAATAAAAATGTGTAAGTTAACCATGGAGGAGGGGACCAAGCATACAGATTTTTTTTAAGTTTTTTTAATGTTTATTTAGTTTTGAGAGAGAGAGACAGAGTGTGAGCTGGGCAGGGGCAAAGAGAGAGGGAGACACAGAATCTGAAGCACGCTCCAGGCTTTGAGCTGTCAGCACAGAGCCCAATGCGAGGCTTGAACTCACAAACTGCGAGATCATGACCTGAGTCGAAGTCGGTGCTTAACTGACTGAGCCACCCAGGCGCCCCCCAAGCATACAGATTTAAAGAGCTACCATAAAGCAAGCGAGGAAAGAAGCTTTGACTATAAATTCAGGAGTGTTGGGTAAAGGCCAGTACATAGAAAATGACCACAGCACAGCTAAAAGACAGGTTGGAACAGAATACAGGCTGCATAAGAGGTCAGTCAGAGACGTGGGGATCAGCTACTAGAGATTAAAGATGTCCCTGAGATTTTTCTATTAGACTTATTACTTTTCATTGCAGCCTCTGTCATTTCTCAGAAGAGGTTCACAGTCAGTTGACATCTCATGTTAAGGTCTGGAGGAAAGGTATGGAAAGGATACCGGGTTGGAAGGTAAACACCTAAGGTCCGAGCTTTTAAGGCCCTGATGACATTATGATACTGCACATACTCCCTGATCTGTTTTCTCCCTCTGTGGATATATTTAATAATAACATAAGAATGTTTAGGCCTTCATCACAAGTATACATGTTTTGTGTTCACTTGCACACTTATCTCTTTCAAAACAACGAGTCTGAAAATTCAAAAGCCTTGGATAGAATTATGGAATGCATTCTTAAAATATTAAAGCCTACACCCATAAAAGCATCAAGTAAAATAGTTGTTAACTTGTCTCACTAATAATCGCCTGCTTAGATCCAGGCTGAGAGGAAAAGGAAGCAATAAATTTGACCCTAACTTACCGCACATTTTAATTGCACAGTACTCCCAGGGGGTGTCAGGGTCAAGAGTATAGCACCATGGCCTCGGCTTGCCATCAGGATTGCGGCAATAATTATCATCAAAGCCCTTGTCAGGGTATCTGCAAACCACACCAAGAAAAGTGTCATGTAAATCTGCCTTGAAACACCACCCACCCCTCAGCACACAAAATAACTTTCGACCAAGCTTGGATACTACTGAGGAAAGAAGAGATTTCCTGTCATGCCGTACAAGAACTGCAGATTATCAACCTTTGCCTATGTTAGCTTCCATATCTAGTAAGTATAGGATACATCCCTTTTGCTAATAAGTTAGATCCATTTGGTACCTGTCTACTGGTTGAAGTTCCAAACTGAATCCCCTTCTCACAAAACCCCATTAAGGATATTATGTAAACATGACCTCATGTAGCATGCTCATTAAGAAAACGGTGTTTTTCTGGGGCTGGCTTAAAGTTCAAACTGAAAGTTAGGTTTCAATAGTTCTGTTACTAATGATACATCAATTTTGAAAATAGAGCCCTTCTAGGTCATGCCCTCACCTCCACCATGGCAAGAGAGAAACTCCATTACACCACTTTCTCTATACCCTCCTCCCTTTAAATTAACAGGGTCCTGGATTTGTGACTTAATTTTAATTGCTACCATATTCCTCCTGCACTCACTTAAAGGACAAGACATTCACTTAAACACACACACACACACACACACACACACACACACACACACACAGAGTTTTAATTTAAATTAAGAGAAAAATGAAAAGATAAAGAAAAACACCTTTCAGAAATATGGAAATAGAGCTTTCCTTATAATTGTTTGTATTTTTATTCTTTATAATTAAAATAAGGAAATTTTTTTCAGCTAAAATATTTCATGTGAAAGGAATGAGCCAAAGTAGACATAATTTTTTTTTAACCATTTAAGCTTAAAACCTATTCCTGAGGAGAAATGTAGACTTGGTTGCCTGACTTCTCCAGACTGGCAATTTCAAAATATGCTAGGATCAAGAGGCCAAAGAATTGTTTGTGCCACCTTTCATTCCCTTTCTATGGCATGACCTATGTCATGGTGTCACACATGTGACCCCACTTTACCTAAGTCATTGAAGATGTGCCTTTAGAAGGACATTGGCTTGTATTTAGCAGTAATGCCTCCTCCCATAGCTTGGACTGTGATCATTACTTAATCGATCTCTGTATTTTTCCTGCCATGGAAGAGAAAGAGGAAGCTTCTGGTAGTGCTCCCCTTCTGCACCCCACTGATACTCCTGTGTTTATGACCATCCTGATTTCAGGGACTCAATCTCCTCAGCAAAGACTAGTCATAGGTGTAGCCAGCGTTCTCATGCACCTTGTCTGAAGTCCCTTTGCCCCAAGACTATCCAGAAAACATAATATAAAGAGAATTTCTCTAGCAGTTTGTCATGGACCAAATAACAATTTGTAAAAAGAATCTTTGGAAGCACAATTTGGTAGTATTTTACCTTTCTGGCAAGAATTTATGCCGGTGTGGTGTCTGACGATCCCAGCGTTGACAAATCTTGCCTGATTCTGTATGATCCATGGGACCTCGATAACTTTCCCCATTGCAGGTCATGCATTCAACTAATAAAATTAAAGTACGGCAGTTAATTGCTTCTGACAGCAAAATCAAGAACACCACCGTTCCATTGAAAGAACATTAAATCACCTGTTGAGCAAAAAGATTTTTAAAACAACTTACATACCATTTTAACGTTGAATTGGGATCTAATGTCCGTAAAGAATGGCATAAAATACTCTCTACAGAACTCTTCATATAGTCTAAATAGGATTTGTGTAGTTAATGTCATACAAATTTACCACAAAGCCAGGATGCTGCCTTTCTAATATCTTAGTAACTGTCCAAAAGGTACCCAGAAACTGGAAATATAAGATAGGCCCTTGGGATCTTCCCTTTGTTGGTCTAAAATGCAAAGGATTTCAGTGTCTGTACTGACAGTAGAATAATTATCTTCTCTCAACTTACTCTCCAAACATATACATTGGAAATATACAACTTACAATGCCTACAGATTATACCCCTACAGTTAATGTAAAAGTGAGGACCAGATAAACTTTAGCTTCAAACCTAAATCTGGTACTATTCAAAGAATAGGGTCATTTTAAAAGGAGAAATGATGGCTTCTTTCTGTTACTGAACATCCATGTCAAATACCTGGGCAGGCTTACATTCTTATCTAGCCTACGATAGAAGATGACCTTCTACTGAACTCCTTGTACTCAGTGTTTTTATAATGTATCAGCTCATGTAATTATACAACATCCTACTGATGATTCTGTGAGGCTAATTAATAGTTCTCTTCTGGCTGGCCTCTTATGTCACACTGAAAACTCTGAATCACATCAGCTAGCTGAAAATGAGACTTCTCAAATGGACAGGTTGATTTGTAGCACAGCAGACATCCTGTGGAATAAATCATTGCTTGGCTTTCTTACAAATCCGGCAAACTTCCCCAAACACATCATTTGTATCTTGTCACTACTGACCATCTAACTTTAGCCAAAGCAGAGAAAAAGGTACTGATGTTTTTAGCCTAATGAGTATTTAGCCTAATGGTATTTAGCCTAATGAGTATCTGTAATAATTTGGGATATAATATTAGAATAATCACTTCTGAACTTTTGATTTGTCTAATCTAATAGGACATTAGAGTAACTTTCTAAAACATGAGACCATTTGGCTTGATCCATCTACTTCTTTTCATGTAGCTTAATCTATGAACGAAGACAAGGGGCCATTTCAGCTTCCTCTCATGTGATTCCGAGATTCCCCAGACCACAGCCAGTAAGCACCTGAACTATAAAGAAGGGGAATTCAGGAGCATATTGATAAAGGTGCTCTGTTTGGCCAAGTTCATTTCCACATTACAATGTGCAACATAAGTTATGCATCATCACATTTCAGCTTTCCATTAGAATGGGCTACTGATTTATTTAGTTCCCTTTTTCAAAAGAATGCCAAGCGTGATATCTTCACAGAAGATGATCTGGCATTTATCATTCTTTGCTCCTTTGTACTGAATGAAAAAGTAGAACATAATACTATGGTCACACATAAGAAATAAGTATCCACATGTACAATTTCTATCCTTGTATAGGACTCAGGAATCAGAATGTATCCATTATGTCTTCTTTAGCAGATGCAGTTGATAAGAGTATATCCCTTTCTAATGAGAGCACATAAAATTATTTTCTATGAAGCTGTATTGTGGAGATTTTTATAAAACATTTTTCCTGGACTTTAGGATTTTTTATTTTCTTAAGGAAAAATAGTTATATAAATTAAACAGGTGATTCTATAAGATGACCACTCTATAGAATGAGTGTAGTAGACCAGTGCTTCTCCAAACCTTAATGTACATAAAAATCACATTGAGAGATCCTGTTATAGAGCAAGTTCTGATTCAGAAGATCAGAATTGAGATATCAATCGTTAGCTCTTAGGGGATGCTGATGCTTCTGGTCCTTGTACATCACATTAAGTAGCAAGTCTGTGGATAATACATTCTATTCTAAAAGTCTTAAGTGTTTGGTGGTAGTGGTTTTTTTAGGCAAGAACAGATTTTACTTGGATACTGAAAGATGGATGAGGTTTGGATAGTCTATTATGGATCAAAATAACATAAAATGGTACAGAAACATAAATTAGTATGTTTATTTATAGCAAAGTGAAGACAGAGTTATGGATTCAGTCACAAACCTATGGAGGTACTTAAAAAATAATAATAAAAGTTAGCAAGAATAACGTTAGGTTTCGGTAGGCAATGAAAGTCATTGTTAGGGTGGGAATAAAATGTGTCCTGTGATAGAATTGGGAGGATAGGGGTGCGTGGGTGGCTCAGTCAGTTAAGCGGTCGACTTCAGCTCAGGTCATGATCTCACAGTTCGTGGGTTTGAGCCCCGCATCAGGCTCTGTGCTGACAGGTTAGAGCCTGGAGCCTGCTTCTGATTCTGTGTCTCCCTCTCTCTCTGACCCTCCCTACTCACACTCTGTGTCTTTCTCTCTCAAAAATAAATAAACATTGAAAAATTTAAAAAAAAAGAACTGGAAGGATAAATATATTATAGTTAAAATGTCTTTGATTACTCAGTACTTTTAATATATAGGCCATCATTTGATCCTTGCAATGAGGAAAAAAAGGCTCATACCAGTTTTAAGGGACTTACCTAAAACAGAAAATGTCAAACGTGTGCCTGGAACACTGTTCCTCTGACCCACAGTTCAGTGTTCATTCCATTCTTCCTAATTATCTTTTTGTCCCATGCGTTTGGTTCCTATGCGTTCTAATTGATCATAATTTTAAAATAGATTTGTAGCAATAATTTTAGAAAGTCAAGTTCCCTGGCTTTTATAACATTGTCTTCATCACCCTCTGCCTTCTTGTTAACAACAGGTTTCCCCTGTTGTTGTATCGTCATCCTATTGGAGGATGGAGAGAAGGAAAGCAGGTAGATTGGCCATTTTACCCAGCCTCAAAAGTTTGTTGTTTTACTACTGCATCAAACCATCAGGTTACTCATAAAAAGTACCTCCAGAAAATCAAATTTTAAACTCAGAGTCACTTTTCAAACTTCCAGAATTCTAAGAAACTTCCAAGTTGTCCAAGCTCAAAGTCAAGCAGTAGGGATAGAGGTCAAGTCCATCTCCTCAGGGAGGTGGGTGGAAGTATGATCTATACAACACTGCAGAGGGTGAGAATTGTCCCTCGATCCATTTCCTTTGGACTCTATTTTTGCTAGTGTATCATTCAACCGCTCTAACAAGTTTATCCCTTAAAAACAGAAAACAAAAACAAAGTGCGGTCCTAGATGCCATAAACTCAAACTAAATAAATGTTCCTTTTCATAATTAGAAAGGTTTTTCTAAATATACTTCGGCATAAATGAAGGTAGAAAACCATACTAACCACACATGGATTGTAATATAAAAAGATTAATTTAGAATCTCTCTCACCATACTCACCAACTTACTCAAAACCTATTGTGTTATGTTTTTCTCAATCATAAAACTACAAGGGATCTGAGTTTACAGACTCTACACACTAAAACTAAAACAACTATTTTGAGAATCCATTCTGGTGCTTACTTCAGCAGAGCTGAATGTTTGAAATATGGAGACTTTCACAAAGCCACATTTATAAATAATTGTTTTATTTAAATCTTTGTTTTTAAGGATATTTCTCCACAGAATATGAAATCATACACATAAAGTTATAGCAGAAGTATTTGGGATTTTAAGTGTAAGGCATTAAAAATAATGATTATGATTCAATAAAATGTATCTACTTGACTATGTGACAGTCATTAAAAAAAGACATCTGTTCCAGTAACTGGTGTTTGCTTTGTTTTAAATCCCATGCTAAGGTTACGGCAAGAAATTGGATTTTAGATACCTCAGTTTTTTACAGTATTTGAATTATAATATTAATGCTCTTTTTTTTACATAATTGTTCTAAATGGGATAAAAGTACTTGTTTTCTTTTGGAATGCTTAATACGTTTCAAAGATTCAATTATAAAAATAATATTAATCATTGGATATCAGATATATTTCTTTTATGAACCAAAGTTTCTGATACATTTCAGATGATTATTTAGTCAAGAGCTTAATATAGTTACAAAAATCTCAAAAAACACACCTACATTATTTTGTATATTTTGTATTACCAATTTTACAAACAGCTCTGTTTTTTTTTTCTTTTAATTATTGACTGCTTTTTATTTTAGATCTTCTTCAGTAAAATCCTGCTATAGGATTATTTAGTATCATATGAATTTAAATATCACAGCTCAATTCACACTCCCTGAGATATGTTTAGCCTACAGGGCAGGTGTCGGTTCACTCACGGGGAGGAGGGGGGGCACTATTCTGCACTGTCATATTTCTAATTGCTTCCAGAAAAAGCATATCTGCAACCTTTAATGCCACGGTGACCAACAGTATCATCTGCAATTAATAGTAATGAGCAATGCTCTTTTCTAAGGGAGGTGTAGTGACCTCAGATAATTAAAGGATGATAGAGAGGTACATTCTAATGTGATGAGGATAACTGGAAACAGAATTTTTCCGTTTACTTCTTTTCTAGCACATTTTTTCTACGTTGTCGATTAGTTTGTATCTACGCCAGTGTATTTTGATGAAGGTTCTTATAAACCAGGGCTGAGAATCACATTCCCACATGAACTAGACAGGTAACATAAATGCTAAGTTATTTAAAGTTGGACCAAGTTACCTTGCCTTGAAAACACCTTCCCAGGTAAAAAAAAAAAAAAGAAAAGAAAAAAAAGAAATCAATGAACAAACTCCTTGCAATCAATTTCAACCTCCGAAAACTGTGATATTGGAGAGTTCCCAAAAGAGCAAGGGTTTTTCTTCCATGTGTAAATTTAAAACAGATATTAATTACAGATTTACTCATACAAAACAGACTTGTGCATAACGTTATCACAGATCAGTTTATTATTTTTGAAAGAGAAGAAAACAATGAAGAAGTTATAGTGAACAGAATATGATATGGAATGGAAAGTAAGAATTTACAAACACAGATGGAACTGGCTGTAAGCACATGAAGTCAAGAATCTTAAATTAACTAACAACAGAAAACAAATTCACCTTCTCTGTGACAATTAAGCTAACAATGGCCTTTCTTATGTGATAAATATTAACCTAGTATTAAATGGATATATGGAAAAATAGTTTCAAAAAATGTGGTTAATAACAAACAGATACTATAAAAGTCGGACAGCATTCCAGCAGCCCCTACCCCCGAGTACGTTGAAATCCCACTAAATTTCTCTCAGAACTTAATTCATGTTTCCTTGGGATTTTTAGAAGCTTAGTTTCTGACAAAACTAAAAAGCCAGCCTTTCAATAACCAGGTAACTAAGAAAAATGAAACCACATACAATGCTGAAGTGGTTACTCTTCCTTCTTGTCAGGCATGCAGTTTTCCAGTGCAAGAGGGGGACAGTGCCCCGTTATGCTGTGAGAAGAGGTGAAAACAGGTGTGGACTTAGGGCGCCTGCCTTCAAGACAGCTGGGGAGCTACTAATGCTTTGATCTCTTCAGATACTATTCTCAGTGGTGTTTAGTGTCAGTCTGTGTGTCAGATTTGCTTTTCCCCAAAAGGCACACAGGGGTATCGAACTTCCAGCGACCCCTTTCCATATTCTCTTCCAGGTTCATGTACTCTTGCCACACCACTTCAGAGAAGGTTTAACAAAATTTCTGCAGAAGCAGGTGCTAGAGGGATGGAATTAGCCTGATGTTCAAAGAACTAAGCTTCACTGGGTTCCTTTCAGGTGATGATGTATGGGAGCAGATTTTGAGGTATGTGAACTCAAGACAGTAGAAGAGGAAGCCTGAGCTTTTACTCTCCCCAGAGGGATACATCAGGCTCTGTTGCAATTCAAACTGATAACCCTTTTGCATTAATCTGATGATAATAAGTTTTTAAGATGTCATGTAAAAATGCTCGGATAATTATCTTTAGTTGCGTTTGAATGAACAACATATTTATTATGGTTTGATTCATTTCTGTTAACCTTTAATGCGAGATGCAGTTCTACAGAAAGTGGGAGCAGAGTGCCCCACACGGCATTCAGGTTCATTTACCTTCTGAACACTGAGGAATGTCACAGACTTCGTAGCGTACCTCTGGGTTGCTTGTGAAACACCAAGGTCCCCCTTCTTCCCCTCGAGGATTTCGACAGTAGTTTTCCTGTAGGTCTTTACCCCGATAGCTCGAAGGCAAAAAGCTAGTTTTAAAATGATAATCATTACAGTATAAGAGCATGCAACGTTATTTTTGGCCTAATAATTTTACTAATTAGTGGGTATGTTTTTCCTGAAGTACAGAAATAATTCTAGCTCAGACTTCCAAATATATTAACTCGAATTCTGTCATTTTCATCCATTCTTAAAATACTTACATTTTATAAATACTCACCTAACTGAATTCCCACATTCAACACTATTAACAATGACTCATCTCTGGATTTGCTAAGAGTCAATCATGCTAGAACCTAACTGACATTTTTTGAACCACAATTTCAAAGCTCCATTCAAAGACAGCACGTGATGGAGCAAGGCCACTAGGACAGAATGGAAGAAACACTGCAGAGGTCCTTGAAATCTCACTATTACAATGCTTATCCGAGATAATTATTTGTTTATTTATTGCTTTTCTTATGAAGAACAACCCCCTTTGTTTCTGCACAGTTGAGAAACAGGTTGATGAAGTAACACAAAGGGTCTAGAATCAAATTAAACCTGGATTCAAATTTCAGTTCTCTCTCTTCCCAGCTGGAGAGCTCAGCAGGTAATTTAGCCTCTCTCAGCTTGTGTTAGCTTACGTGCACCCGGAGCATAACCATAACTTCATAACATCTTATACTTTATATGGTTGTTTTCGAGAAGTTCAAAGAGATGACTGAGTAATCAACAATCAATAAATGCTACTTATTATTAAGCTTACTCTGCTTAGTTGTCTTTACCTTGTCATACTGAAAAACAGAATTATTTATTCTCTTTCCAAAAATTTGACTTATTTTCACTGTGACTGGGGTTTGGGGCTTCCAGATTTGGTTCCTAATAGTTTGCCATTGCGTGCAGAGACTATAATACGTTACCTTTATTTGAAATTTCTAATGCCCTACTTAAAGTTTTCTTATTAGCATAAAGTATTTCAACACAATATCAGAAAACTCCAAAGCCTCTTTTATTCTTTTGTACGTCTTGTGGCATTGGCCTCCTGATGCTTTCATCTGCTAGGTTGCACACAAAAAAAAATCACAAGTAAGGAAGAATATATATCTGTGAGTAACACTAAACACTTTTTTAAAATCTGGTTATATTTTCAATATTCAGTTCAATTTTTGCTATAAAGCTTCATTTCTACTCTTATTGATTCTTGAATTCTAAATGATGCCTAAATGAGAGTGAAGTAAAAGGACTTTAGTCTCTAAGTAAAAACCATTCAAATGTGTCTCCTACCCATTGAAACTTATTTAGAAATCATCATTTTTTTTTGTTATTGTGACATAAAATATATATAGATGTTCATTGGGTAGCAAGCAATATTTTGCAATGAAATTCTTTCATTTGGCCATGAAATATACCATAGTTAAGTCTTCAGAAAATATAAAGTATTGGTCAAAAAGAAAAAATCTATTCTAAGAGACTTCGTACTAACCAAACATTTTCAAGGAAACTATTATAAATACTATGAAACTCCAAAATGTCTTTAGATAGAGTTTATATCCATACTACATTAGCATTTTAAATACGGGGAAACAAAAATTAGACAATAGGCCATATGATTGATAAAAAATATAATATAATTAAAGCTCATCATGATTTCACAATTCCTAATGGTATTTAATTTTCAAATGAAAGAGAAGCCTTTTTTTTCTTATTTTTAGCCCTTTTATTCCAGAAAAATTTAGGATACCCTTTGTTTACTCCATTGCTTGAAATTTTCTTTCTTTCATTTTTGCCAGTTTTCCAACTTTTCGTAGTAAATTTATAACAAAATACTCATTTTTCTCATAGAATCAAAACTGACCTTTACTTCAGTTTTTTTTTCATAAAGTAATACCTAAATTTACCTAAGAAAATGTTCCTATAACTCTATTTCATGAAAAAGTAGAGTAGTGATTTCGGGGGAGTAATAGAAAAATTAGTAAAGTAGTCTACAATCTTGAGAGAAGACTTTTGTTCTATACACACACACACACACACACACACACACACACACACACACATATATATACCTTTCCTCAGGATCTGTAAGACTAAAGAGAGGCTGTGAAAAAGTAGTAAATGAATGAGTCAATGCTTTAGTCATAAAAATACATGTAAGGAAGAGAGAAAAGGTAAAAATCAAAACTAGATATGGCAGAAATATGAATAAAGTTTTCTCACTGGAGTTAATAAAATAAAACTGAAAAGAAAAATACGCTGCTTTCCATATGAATTTCCTCCTGAGGGCGTGCAGAGTAAAGAAGAGTCTGGTCATCTCTTCCTTTCATTCTTTGGAGTATTAGGGCTTTTTACCCAAATTAGCTGGTTTTCTTTTGTGTTCTGAGCGATAGCCTGCTTTTCTTTAGCATCCTAGACTTGCTGAAGGGATGAAGCCAGCCCTGCTCTTTTCACTTATATGTGGTCATTCAACCAATGTTTATGAGAACCTATTACATACAAGCCGAGTCAATAGACTGTGTAATAAACTTTTATTCACACATATACTATTTGTGGTTCTTTGTCCATGTTAGCAAGGTTTTAAGAGAGAGAGTAAAGAAATATTTAAAACTGAATTATATCCAAATATACTTTGAAATAGAAATTAGATCTTCTGAGGGCTAGCCACCTTTTCTTTTCTTTTAATATAAACTGCATTCATAGGAAACTTGATCTATTCCATCATCTGCTTCATTAATGAATGCTGGTGGCCAATGAAGGATATAGATGTAGATATCAAGTCACCTGATTTTCTGGTTAAGCTTCTATACTAATTTAATCATCTATCATCATCTTCCCATTAAGCCACTTGTAAAATATTTCAATCTAGGAGTCAACAATAAATCACTCCTCCAGACAGATATACATATATATATTTTTTCCATTTCCCTTAAAGTTAATCTGTAGGTAACACTTAACTTAAAAAACGGTAAGCTATCATGCAGATATACCAAAGAGCTGCTAATTGATGAAGATTAAGTGTTACTGTTGAATACAAAAAAAAAAAAAAAAAAAGATTTGATTAAAAACAAGATCTTCTCAGCCCTAAACCTCTATATCACAAGGAAATGTTTGTTGTTAAAATAGCTGATTGGACCAGGAAGCCAGTTCCCAGGGAGATCTATTTCACATTTACTCTTCTAGCAGAGAATCACAATCATAGAGAATTTGGGTTGAAATAAGACCTCCACTGGGTCAGTCCAGTGCACTCAACTAGGGTAGGATTGATTTCAAATGCTATTCCTTTGTTCATGAAAAACTTAGATCTATCTATTTAAAATAAAATGTTTTCCTCATATGGAAGCATGGGAGAGACACCATGCAAATCCTTATGAGAGAACAAAACAATTATATTGTTTTGTTTTGTTTTTTTCTTTGTAATATAAGGATAATGCTGTATTTCAGAGGTATTTGTGTATTATAATAAGTAACCAATTTGGGGAAAAATTAGTTGTTTCCTGTTATTGAAACCCTGTAAACTGATCAGCTTGGACACTTACTAGCTGGTGTTAATTAGGCCAAGATCACAGGTTTGATCCCAGTGTAGAGCAACTATCTTTTTTTTCTTTCTGTGTGGGTGAATTACCTCATCTCTGTTTACAGAAGTAAAATCATCTTGTATAATTATGCCCCTCAAAAATGAATGAAATGGAATAAAAAGCAAATTCATCAAGGCAAAGTCACTACCATTATTGCAAAAACAAGTCACAGCATGTGACCTCCTGCTCAGTGTTTCGTGCCCTGTTTCATGTTAAAAACAAAGGTTACACAGTGACACTGGCTGAGCTCAAGATTCTGGCCATCACACTTACTAGTTGTGCATGACCTTGAAAAGTTCCTAAGGCTCTTTCTTCTTCAGTTTCACCATATATAAAATAGAATTAATAAAACTACCCACTATGTGGTTCTTGGGAGAATTAAATGAGATAAACAAGGTAGACTGCTCAGCAAGGTACATGGCTCCTGGTATGCTAAACCTTCCAATGCATTTAATAACCAGAGAGGAGAATTGTTTTAAACTACTTCAGTTCCTGTTAAAATTATTTGTTAAATAAGTCTTGAAAAACTGTTGCTATATTTAGTTCCTTAGTGGGTATTAGCAATCTATGTTTTTCCTCCATGATGATTAAAACTCTCAGACTAATGAGCCTATGGATGCTGTGTTTACTCATCTTTAAATAGCATTCATCTGTTATAATGAACACACTTCTCTGAAGTGTAGACATTTAATTTACAAGGAATGAGAAGTTTTCTCCAGTCATTAGGCAATAGGTGAAATGGGAAAGCTGGTCAATCTATGACATGGGTTATTAGCAGAGGTTCTCAATTTTGGCTGTGCTTTTAAAAAAAAAAAAACAGTGCCTGAATTATTTTCCTAAAAGATTCTAAGTTAATTGATCTGTGTTGATGCCTGGGTGGCGGGATTTGTTAAGGGCTTGTAGCAGTTGGTTTTAACGTGCAACCAAGGTTCTGTACCACCCTGGTTAAAGAACAGTCAGCCCCCAGGATCAGGTCAGAATCTGATCCACTGCCTATTTATATCACAGTCAAGCCCTTCACTCGAGCTGCAGAGGGCTGTACTTCCTTGAAGACAAAGAGAAGGGGAAAAAATATATACATTTTTTTAAATCACATTTTCATTACTTCTTCACAAACACCAAGATGTATAAGATGAGGTTTTGAGGTAAGATACTGTTAGACCATATCTTAATGGCAAATTTATTCATCTTTGAATATCAGTCATGAATTCACATAACCCTTGGCTTAATGCAATTCAGTAAAGTTGGTTAAATTATTATTGAACTGTAGATTATTCTGAAGGACTAACATGAGATTGCTAACACACATATAAAAAAGAAAGGCTCTATCCTCTTTTCTTCATGCTTTTCTTACCTGTGTTCATGTGGTATCATGGAATTCCAGGGCTGGCATTTGATGCCACTCTTAGTGATAGATACAGTTCCCTTGTAGCTACCTCCTTTGCCAATGATGCAGTTTCTAATGTAGTCTATCAGAGGAAAGCAGAGAAAAGTTTTATAACTATGTGTAACATATGCTGTATATGTTAAAAAAGAAATTTCCATACAAATCTTTAGGTAATTAATGTTTATAAATTATCTCAAATCATACTGACATTTCTGGCCTAAAGTTTCCATTACTTCAAAATCATACACTTCAGAATAATACAAAACAATGACAAAAAAAAGACTACAGAGAAGTTTTAGTTTTGTGAGTCTATTCCTAGATAACAGCAGAGATCAGTCCATGCACTTAGTGTAGATTAGTCTGTATACTCAACTGGTTGGACAAATTTAATTTGGCAGAATGATTTGCTCAAACATGCAGACCATTTTAAGAAAATATTAAAAATACAAATTAAGTAATTTGCAAAATTTATTCAATTCAAAGAGTTACTTTAAGATAAAATAACTAACTTGTCTTTATCTCAGTAAAATTGTGTAGGTTTTTGTATATGTGTATGTATATGTCTGAGTAATATATTATGTTGGTTATTATTTTCTAAATTTATGCTAACTTTTCTGCTGCAAAACCATAGAGTAATTAAATTGAAACAAGCTGTATATTCCTATCAAATACCAGTATATAGAGTTGTTAGCAACCTAGAAAATTAAAACATGGTCTTATACTAGATTACGAGTTATGTTTAGGATTTGCATATAGATCATGTTATTTTCTTTATTTAGGTCATCTTATTTTCTACCATAAATTAATTTTAATTTTAATTTAAACATCTACTGTGTATTTGAAATATCTGTGTATTACCAAATACTCAAATTTAATGGCACAGTATGATTTTAAAAAACATTAAACTTGAAATAAGTACTATTCTCATAAATAGAATCCAAAAGTATTAATTTATGTGTTAGGAGATTCATTTGATAAAATTCATATTTATTTAAGTTTTTCCAATATTTCATTGATATAATTCTGCTTTGGATCAAAGTAAATACCTGTGAATACAGTGTCAGATGAACAAAACAGACACATTAACAAATAATATCATCTTATTATTTTAAAGACTTTTAAAGTATATAATTAGGAAAAGACACAATTAATATTTCAAAATCTCCATATTTTATTAACAGCAATCACCACTATAACAGAGCAGTTATTCAATGTTTATAACATTTAACATACTATATAATAAGCTCAATGTACTATAATATAAGATACCCTGAACTATTAACTTAAGGTGGCATTTTCTAAAATAAACATGGAGGGGCGCCTGGGTGGCTCAGTCGGTTAAATGTCTGACTTCAGCTCAGGTCATGATCTCATGGTTTGAGCCCTGCGTCAGGCTCTGTGCTGACAGCTCAGAGCTTCAGATTCGGTGTCTCTCTCTCTCTCTCTCTCTGCCCCTCTCCCACTCACACTCTGTCTCTCAAAAAATGAATAAATGTTAAAAAATAAATAATTAATTTAAATAAATAAATTAATTAAATAAACATGGAGAATATGTTCTAGGAGATGCTCCTAGAAATAAACAAAGAGGGAGGGGCAATATAATTATGGAGTATTTGGGAAATGTTCTTTTTAAAATGTATATTGAAAATAGTCAAGACACTCATAGAAAAATCAGCAGGAAAGAGCACTGTGGCAGGAAATTACACCTATTTTATATTTTATTTTGTTATGAAACATTTAGGGAGAAAGCAGTTACCTTTGTTTTCATAGAGATCAAATTCATGACCAAACTCTTTTTTCACTCCACTTGTCATGCTATTGAAAGGGAACCAGAGGCATCGTTTCCTTGCTTTATCAAAAACAAAGGCCCTGAAAAAAATATCTAAATGAAAAGAAGGAATACTACTATTTATACAGTTTTTAAAGAATGGGCACATGGTTTAGCCAAGAAGGTCAATATAAAAAGATACATGAGTACATATGCATGATAAAAATGAGTTATTTTTGAACCTACCATTTTGATGGCCAAAGAAAGAACAAAATTAAGTTTTCATACACGTACATTTAAATATCAGAATAAGGTTTGGAACGTTCTCATGTTATTCTAAATGATGTTTAGACAAATGAAGACTTAAATAAGCAAAATCAATATATAGCACAACTGCTTGGATTACTTCTGAAGACTCTTTTTTGTAAGTACACAGCAAGTTGGAAGATTTTGTTTTAGTTATATACTAATGATTATATTTGAAATATCGTGATTAATTTCCAAAGTTTGTGGTTGTGTAAAGTACATTCTAAAGTGACATTTCCTAAAAATGCATTAGACAATTTACCATCCCAGAGATTCTACTAGCAAAAGGGATCTGAAATCAAATATTTGGAAAATTTTGCTTATTATATCCCTTCTTCATGACTTATAAACCATGGAAGCTTATTAAAGCCATGAAAATCTTGTTATTAGGAGAGCTGTGTATGTAAGTCAATGTTTCCTAAATAGATTTGCTAACTTAGGAACTTTTAATTTTAAAAAATCTATTAATAACACATAACATATGCTTTTGATATATCATCTTGAAGAAAATTACTAAAATGTGTCACTCCTACAATTATCATTCCTACAGCTAATTATTATGTTGGATTTTGTTGTTCACTTAAAAAAAGTCTTTCTAAAGTAAAATGATAAGTACCCAAAACCTTTAGCTGAGCATAGTAAAGAACTTGATAAAATTTTCAACGTATTAAATGTCCTACAATGTAGAAAATGAAGTTGGAATTCTGACCTGTTTACTTTCCTTTAAGAAATGATATTAAAACTCTTTCTCACTATGTTCATGCTAACCACAATGTCATCATATACAAGTATTTAATTAAAAGAAATACAGATTTTCTAAGAAGGATTTTTCACTTCTAATCCACATACTGTTTTGAGAACATATAGTTTTCTTATAATTTTAGATATCCCAAGTTAGTCATTTATTTCTTAGTAATTTGCCAACTTACAAATAATTTTAAATAAGGGGAAATAAATTTTATGAAACAAAATATATAATGAAATTATTTGAAACATTTTATCAATTACCTCTATTTTTATTCATTCTATGTCCAAAATACCCAAAAATTATATTCATGAACTTTGTGCTTAAAGATATGTTGAAATATCTACCTATAAGAACATCTTTCAGCTGAAATAGTAGTTAAGAGCAAATCATGAGTATATTTTTGCTGTGGTGGCAAAATAACTTACAAGACAATTGGCTAATAATAGACTTGCATTTTGATCTGGTAGACTGTAGGCTTATGCAATACATGTTAAACTCCCTATTACTCTATTGTAGCATGTTGGGGGGGCCATGTTAAATGACTTTGAAAGCATAGTAATTAGATAAAGAACTCATATAAAGATAAACTAAACAAACATCTAAATACAAATTTTAAAGTTACAGAATCAATAACTTGCCACTTAACTTCACATTAAAAATATAATTATGGGGTGCCTGGTTGGCTTAGTTGGTTATAAGAGTCCAACTTCGGCTCAGGTCATGATCTAAGGTTTGTGAGTTCGAGTCCCACATTGAGCTCTGTGCTGATAGCTCAGAGTGTGGAGTCTGCTTCGGATTCTGTGTCTCATTCTCTCTCTGCTCCTCCCCCACTTGTGCACTGTCTCTCTCTGTCTCTCAAAAGTAAATAAATGTAAAAAAATTTTTTTAATAAAATCATACCACACATATATAAACTACTCATCAATTAATAATATGGCTTTGATATGAGAATGCCTTGGAGGTGATTCATTAGTTCCATCAGGAATATACAAGATTTGCCTCTGTGAATACACAGGTGATTGCACCCAAAAAGTGGGTATCAGAATTTCCAACTTGCTGACTCCATTCACCCTTTTCTTTCATTCCATTACAATGCCATATTCTCTCAGAAAAGTGTTTCCCATCTCACTTTATGCCTCCAAATAGAAAGGATCCAAACAGTCAAATTCTCAAGTTGCATCTTGTCTTAAGTTTGACTTTAAGAGTCTTTATCTTATCCTTACTTATTTTAATTATCATATTTCTTTCAAGAACAAAATTAAGTTTTCCTACATGTAGATTTTTTTTTGTCTAGTTTTCTTGTTATATTTTCAGAAAGGCAATTCTAATACCAGTTACTCAGTCATGGGTAGAGGAAGAAAGCCTCATATTTTCTTCTCTTGAGTCAAGTCATGGATAGCAATTTTCTGAAGAGCTTAGAATCAGGCATTCTGGTCATCTTTCCTACCCAGCAAAAAAAAAAAAAACAAAACTTCAATCTCTGTAAAATCAATATTGTTGATATTTTCTCAGGAGGAGATAATGTTTGAGAATGTTCCACCCTGCACCCACTGAATCACAGATGCTTTCACAAAGTGTTGTTGGTATTTTTGTATATTTGCTGTTGTTTTTCAATAATTCTAGTCCATATAACAAGCCTGCAAAAAGATCCTTTAATTCATTAAGAGTCTAATTTCAGAGTATCACAGTATGCCCATTCAATTCTGAATAACTAATGTATTTAGTGATTCCAAACACATATGTATATTTGGGATAGACAAGTGAGAAGGATGACACATTTCTGGGCAGAAGAACTTGGGCTGTACAAAGGTTTTATACATGTGGTTTTCTGCATAGGTTGCCATAAATTTGAAGACTAAATATAACTGAACCGGAATATAGTAGGAAAGTATGAAACCTCATACGTGGTATATGTAAAGATTTTTAATCAGGTCACATGTGTTCTTTAATGCAGCAAAATCATTTTAGTTCCTCATAAAGAAAACAATGGGAAAAGTTTTCTTTTGTCTTGTTTTCTAGAGATAAAGTGTGAAAATCGAGAGGTCACAATGCCTTCCTTACTTGTGAATTCAGGAAAGTGTGTTTTCAGATTCAGAGTTAAAAATCAATAATGAGATGAACTTCTCCCATTTCCTTCGACTCACCTTCCCAAGCCTGTGAGGGAAAAATATAATAAATCTAACCTTCTCAATTGCAAGAAGAACGTCACCATATATCTACACAGCTATGACATTGATTGAGAGTAGTTTTCTCTAATTCATTTTTAACAATCTCAAGGCAGGAAAGTCAGGGAAAGAAACAGAATTATCACAGGAATATACATGCAAAGTCAATTCCCCACTCCCCTTGCCAGGAAATCTCTCCCAGAAAGTGGCAGTTTGGCAAGAAAAATACTTTCAGAGGAGTTATAAATGAATAGAAAGGAGATAGTCTCTCTTCCCCTACGTCTGTCTGTGACCTTCTCTGACCATGCCCTTTCCCTTACGCCTATACACTCATTTATTTGAAAAAAAAAGTCAAGATGAAATTAGGATCACTTGCTACGACATTACTAAAATCTGTATTCACATGACATGGCACTGCCCAAGTGCGATCACAAATAGAATTCAAAATTGACAAGATCTCACGTGCAATCTCGTCAAAAATAGAATGAGATAGGGAATAAAGGAGTGTCAGGTAAGTGAGGGACTGGGGGTGTTTATGAGAAAGAATGAGGAAATGCATTTTCATCTGGCAATTCAGAAAATTATTCAGATCATGGTGGAGGACACTTGTGGGGAAGAGCACTGGGTGTTATATGGAAATCAACCTGACAATAAACTATAAAGCTAAAAAAAAATTTAAATTAAAAAAAAAAGAAAATTATTTAGATGCAGTTGTTTCCTTCATGGCCTGAAATTCCCAAGTTTTATCCTTGGGCTCACTGGCGAAGTAGGAAGGAGTTCTTCCCTGTGAGGTTATGCAGGGAATTTCAAAAGATAAGAAAACTCTCCGTTGGAATCCCCTCATGCCTCTTTGAATTGCCCCATCACTTTTCACCTAAAACTTCATCATCACTATCCCCTAACTCTTTTTGAACAGCCTTTGCTTGCTGACACCAATCCCTCTAGTCTTTTAATCTAATTCTCTCAACACCTTTTATTTCAATCCCTTAAGACAATGATGTAAGTTGCAGTAAATTCTGGCTCTTACCCAATTTATATTCTGAAAATTCTTCCACTCCTCTTGCAATAAAAGATATATATTTACTCTGAATAGAATACTTTAAAATGTTGGATAAAAGGCAACCTAATTGAATTTTAGTTTCTAAAGTTTAACTATTCATAAGATGAGAAAACACAAATTCCTTAACCAAAGGCACTGTGGATTCTAAAAGATATCAGTTTATGTATACTCCCTTATTCACATTTCCATCAACTGGGAGCAACATCTTCTGTTATAATGAGTGAAAATTCAAGTCAAGCTTATACTTTTAAGGGCAAATTACACTGAATACAAAAAACGGGGGGAACCATGATGATAATTAGTAGATGCTATATTTGGAAAGTTATCCTAAAAACAAAATGAAGCAACTTACTTGCAAGTGAATGGAAGTCCTTTATTCCTAATACATCTATTGGCACATTGGTCTGCAGTGTTCATTTTTTTTGTTTTTATCTTCAGTAATGGGTCTTCTTTAATTAGAGTAGTCTTTGCTGACTTTTTGAATTCATGAAGTGTGTTTCTTCTTTTCTTCTGTCCTTCTATTAATAATAATAATGTTTTTAAAAAATGGAGGAAAAGCTTTTAAGGCTCATATAGAAAAAAATGTCCTTATGGATCATCCACAAGATAGTGATTTTATCTGACAACATACTAGATCTCCAGGGGTTGGGGGTGAAGTGAGTGGGGATTGATACTCTCAGATAGTTAAGAGCAAGAGAGGACTATTGTAATCAGTGAAGAATAAATAACTTGTCATGTAGAGTCACTCATCTACATTCTTTAAAATGAAATATGGTTTTAAAAATTAGGACAGAGTTCACCTAAAGAAATAAATGACATGATATTCTCCAAACAGTATGTAAGCAAATGACTGGGCTTACCATATCATGCTCTATAATTAAATTTGTCATTTCCTTCTACAGCTGGCCCTTATGTAAGTTATAGTATTAATTAGATAAGCCAATTCAATTACATATGAGAAACTTCTCACTAAAAATGGTGCAGTGGATAAATTCTTCTGACTCTCTTTAAAGTATTTCATATTATCCATATTTTAGCCCTTCTTATTTCCTACATAAGTGTTTTCTGTGCTTTGGGGCACTATTTCTTAGTATCACTGAATTGTTTGTCTTGAAATCAAGCCAAATACTATAAATCAAATGTGTGTAAAACTTCATCCTTTAATGTAGGAATATCATTTTTCTTCATGAAAGTATTCTACAAAGCTTCTAGATAGCATGAAGCCTTCTATTAAAAACATGAAAAACAGAACTAAAACATCCTAAAAGACTTCATCTTATAGATAACTTCAGAGTATCAAGCGCTTAATTCTTTATCCTCACTTTGCCCAAAGTTACCTAGTTCCTAACGATGGTCACTATCTTCACAATGAAGATCAAAATGCCTAAGAGAATGCACCTCTTGTGTATTGAGGACATGCATGATTGTGCCTCTCTTCTGCCTGCCATTTCTTTTGAACATCCTTATAACAAAACCGGTAATAATATATTCATTCTTAAGATGAAGAAATCAAGACACAGGGAAAAATTAACTGCCCCTTAAGCAAAACTCATTTGAAACCCAGCTGCCTTGCTTCAGAATCCTCATTCTTAAATACTCATGATGCCATCTTTTTTTAAAAAGAATTATAAGAAAGTATGTAGAAATATGGCTTATAAATATTTTTTGAAGATCTGGTTTAGAGCTATCAGTAGAGAAGAGATTTGGATGGTAGGAAAGGAAATGCATTCCTGCTCTTTATATGTGGTGAAATGTGCCAAGTAAAGAGGGTGAAATTTTTGTGCAGAAAATTTGGAAATATGGCTAGCAGAGTGAGGTACAAACAATGGCATCATAGTCTCAAAGTTGCCAGCAACCACTGGCTCCAGTTGGTTTATTAAACATGCAGATGCTATTCATTAATGTCTATCCTAACCTGAAGTCCACAATAAATAAGAGAAAACATGAAGTCCTCTAAATTTCTGGTTCTCTGTAAAACTCCAGAACACAATCCCCAAAGACTGGTACTAATTTCTGTAATAATGTTTTCATTTTTAACTTTTCTTTGTCCTACAGGATGGAATGGCTATGGTACAACAGATATAATTTAAATGACATTTTAACATAGAAATTCAATCAACCAAATAATCTATCAACATGTTATTTATTGAGTGTGGACCAAATGCCTTGCATAACGTTGGCAGACAGATGATAATTCTGGCATTCTTACTGACTTGCCAAATGACTTTGTTTAATTACCTGAAATGCTAATATACTAACTACTCAATCTACAAAATGAAAGTTATATTATATTTGAAGCTATTTAAACTATAATTATTAAGTAAATATTTGGAAGTTAATTTGGATAAAAAATGTTATAAATATGCAAAGTTTTAGCTTTGTTTTTGAAATTCCATTCTTTAATTTCTGGCATAGAGAAGAACTTGTTATTCTCCCAAGCAAAGAAGTGGTATAATTCTTTTCACATTTTGGTTACTGCCACAGGACCATGTTTATGGGAGATGCATTTCTACATTAAGAGTTTCTTCCTTTGACCATAGTGCACTATTTCTTAGGACCTATGAAATGTTTCACAGAATAATAATCATCTGATCTCCTATATAAATTTGAGTATGTCTTAGAAAAAATACTAGTTAATGGATGCTGAAAATCCAGTAAATAAAACTGTTGGTTAAAAGGGAATGTGCATATATATATGTGTGTGTGTGTGTGTGTGTGTGTGTGTATATATATACACATATATGTCTTTGTCACATATATATGTCAAATAAACTCAGTTAACTAACAATACAGAATTTAAATTGGCCTCATGCATGTGTTCATTATACATGTCTAAGTGTGAGAGAAGAACATAAAGCTAAATTTTAGAAGTCCAATGCAAACATTAAATTAAAATATGTATTTTACTCTTCATCAAATGAAAGAGAAACCCTTGTCAATGCCCCAGTTTCTTTTCTCAATACCATGCAATATGAAGGTAAGTACTGAGGACTACTATAGAGAAAAGAGGTCTCTCTGGGATTATTGTTTGTGTTTAATTCTACAGATTCTCAGTTGTCCTATTGAAATCTGTTAATGTGTAGCTGTATCCCATAAAAGGAGTCTAACTGTTGCTTGCTGAAAAGTATTTCCATCACTGCCTTTCATCTAAAGATCAAAAAGCAATCAGAAGAGTGAATAAATCTATGATTTTCCCTTACTAGATAATAGACAGGAGTGAAAAACTTGTCTGGGGCTACAGAGCTAATCAAAGGCAATGGAAACTAAGTATCAGGATTCCCTTTCACTATTTATTTCTCATGATTTAGAAACTGTCCCTTATAATTTAGTCATTTCTACTAGGTCAGTAACAAATTGCTTAAAAATGTGAAGTTCAAGCTAGTTGTGCACCACGTAATCCAGGCATCTATAAAACTAATTTCTTCTTCAATAAAAGAAAAATTCAAAACAGAAGTCATTAAAAAACAGAATGTGAAAATAAAACTCCTTTGTTGAAAATAGTTTCAACTTTTTCTTCCATATGTATTAGCAACTGATGCTTGTTTTACTGAAAACAGTTAAAAGACAAGCTTAATTTGGGAAGAAACTCAAAAAAGTACCTTTGGATCAGATTTTTCTCTACTATTTTTTTTGTGCATAACTATTAGTTGAAGTTTATAAACAAAATATTGAAATGAAATCAGAGGGTGAGAGATCACTGTAACTTTGTCATCCTTTCTTGTACTTTAAATTACAACTCCTTTCTCCTCTTCTCCCAGTATGGGAAAACATTCTGGAAGCTATATTTCTTGAAGAACCTGAAATCCCTATTTTAGAACTGAAATCATTAGGATCTTAGTGAAAACCTACAAACAGAAAGTAGGGTCAAATGTATCAAGGTGCTTGAAGAAAGACACATTTCTCCCTCTGGTCCCTGGCCTCACACTCATTTCTCTCAGTACCTCATATATTTTCTTCTCTATATGGTCTAACCATTGACTTCAAAGGAAAATCATGCAAGGAAAGGATTTGCAGGGTGTGGAAAGAAGCAGGAATCTGGCTCTGCATATTCTGAGAAACCTACCCACATGATTAGTGATTAACAGCTTGAAGTGGCAAGATGTTAAGATGAAAGTACACAAATAATTAATGGAGGGAACGGTTGTGACTGGAGACTTTAGCCTTCCCAAAGACAAAAATCATAAATACTAGTCCACATTTTCATTTTCATTGCTGTTATCTAAGGACTTGGATTTCACAGTTGGTATTTTAGAAGCAGCGAAATAATCTCTTCCAAAGAGAATGGAGCGATAGTCAAGGTGAGATTCAGTGCCTCCCTTCTTCGCCTTCATTCGGCTTCCTTGTTCACTGTCATTGTCATAGAAGCCTCCTCCTGGTCTCCTCCCTGAATATTTCTTCCAACAACCGTTCCTCCATGCAGCAACCAAAACAACCACACTGAAGTACAACTTAAGTCAGGTATCTTGGCAACTCCAAAATTTCCAACTGCTACCCATGATGTTCAGAATACTTTGGCACAACATTCATGCTTGTGCATGCTACCTTGTCTCATTTTCTGATCACAGGCCATGCTAATTCCCTCTTGGTACTCAGTACACCAATCCCACATGGTTATCTGTGCTCATACTTCCTCCCCTCTATGCCCTTGGTCTCTCTGTGTTCCCCTGAATTACATACCAATCATACTACCATCCATCTTTTCATACTCAACCTGGGTACCACATTTTCTCCAAACTTCTGATGCTAGAAATGAACTCTCAGTCATAGTATAATAGTATTTCTAACACAGAGTTTTTCTTACTTTACTTAGCAAAATGGATTTTAAAAGGCAATTTCAGTTGATTTCACGGCTTCCGGCTTCATTATAAATAAAAGAAGGGGGAAAAACAGCACATATTTCATTCCCATAGATTTGAGTAGGAATCTCAGCTCTATCCCTTTACTATGAAAAGATAATTAAGGTCTTCAAACTCAATTTCCCCCATGTAAGATGAGCTAAATAATGCCAATCTTATTAGAATTAAATAAGTTTTTTTAGAGCTTGGCCCATAACAGTTGCTCAACAAATGTGGGTTTCTTTCACATTTATTCAACCTTATATCCCTCACAGGTTCCTGGACATCAGGTGCTTATTTAATGCTTCTTTTGTTACAGGGGATTGGGTATTAGTTTTCAGTGTAGGTAGAAGTGCACAGAGGGTAATTCTATGTAGACCAACTCCTATAAAGAAGGCTTGGGTCACTATATTGCGTATTTCTTAAGAAACTTTTCAATAAAGTATCTCCATAACACATCCTACTCATGATTGATTGTCACCTCATTATAGTACCCACTTGCATTCTCACATTGTATTATTTTACAATATGTACAAATATAGACTCATAGGATTAATCCAAAAATATAACCAAAGCAATTAGCAACAACCAAACCCCTAAATGTTCAGTGTGAGATGATACAAAAAAGGACTAACTTTCTTTGTATGTTCTAAGAGGGCTGTCCATATTCTCCATTTTGGAGAAACTCATAAAAAAAAAACTATCAAAATAAACTTACCACCCAAACCAAGACTTAGCATTATCCACTCTAGGAATTATTCACAGAATATCTATAATCCCCAATTGGCCTCTCCTTGCCTGCCAGCACACTCTGGGGCTGCATTCTCCTTATACTCAGGAAACGCAGTCATTTCAACATTAGCCAAAGTGAAATATCATTACGAATGTATATCTCCTGCCAAAACTCCGTAATGCGTGCCAAAAACAAATAGACATTGTCTATGGTTGATCTACTGTTTGGGTTTCCCACATTGTGTTTCCCTCACATTAGCACAGATGATTTCAGGTAACCATATTATACTTCAGACCATCAACATCTAAATCTTTAAAAATGAAAGCCCCCAAGATATTAGCCATGCTCTCAATTTATTCTCCAAACCTCCTAAAATTAGCAATATCTTATGAGAGTTCATTTTAGCATGACACACCTCAAGCATGATAACCTGCTTGATTGAGCTAACTTCTTTTTCACCTCTTCAGAAATCTTACCTAAATGTTTTCAAACTGGCCCTTCCCACATAAAGTTGTTCTCAAAAGGACCACTTCACAAAATCGAAGAAGAAAGCCAGGTGGGCTGAATGTTTTTCCTTGTCATTTAGCAAATTCTTGATGTTTTCAACCCTTGCATTACATCAGAAACTAGATTAGAGTTCCGATAAATTTCATATTTAATTTATCTCAAAAGATACAGACAGTTCTCTGGTTTGTATTATGAAAAGGCCATGTCTACCATGTGGGCATTAGTTCCATTCTTTTATTCCCCTGTGCCCACCCATGGTGCTCACTACCTTCTTCCATTGGCAGCTCAGCCACTACAATGATAATACGACCAAATACAGATGTTTCCTCTTGCCCTGATAAAAACAGAAAACTTCCCAAAGGGGCAAATGAAATCTCTACACTTCCAGGAAGGTACTATGAACTCACCAGCAATTCCTTCCCAACCTGTAAATTCAGAAGAGAAAATGGGAGGCTGAAAGGACCCCTTCTGCAGCTTTAATCAGTCACACAATTTTTGCCTCCCTTGCACTGCAGTTTCAAAGGGCAGACATCAATACCCAGACAAAATGAGATCTTACAAGAGAGTCTTTCTCTTTCATTTTTATAACATGCATATACTCAGGGCTTAATCTGCCTTCTCCAAATGAAAACCTGTATAAAGTCTTCATGTAGCCCTGAATGTTGACTGAGTGACATGGGGTAGTGTAATGTCATGGAAAATTATCCTCTGGAAAGAAGTGAGTCCTTGCTGTACTGACAATCCCTCTCCCCTCTTCAGACCAGACCTTCTGTTCAGCCTTCAACTTGTCCAAACCAGCAAAATTCCAGTCAGTGTTAGCATTTCATTCCTGTCCCACTGTCCACAACTAAGAGGCTAAGTGAGCCCAGGCTGGGATTGAGGTGGGGGGGCACACTGAGGGGATGTTAATTATCATTGTAAATGCCTTGCAAACAGAAAAAGAATATCAAAAGGAAGCACAGGAGAGGTTTAAAGGACCCAAGCCACACACTGAGCTAAGGAAGGATGCTGGGGATGGGGCGGAGAGAGTGTTAGGAAAAGGCAAGGTTAGCAGGAGAGAGTTAAAATAATAATGGTGAAGAAGAAAAAAAGAAGACTAACCTGCATAGGGGATGGGAAGCAGAAGGAGATGGAGGAGGACGTGCTGCAGCAGCAGGACTGGCAGAAGTTTGGTCACCCACATGGTGCTGCTGGACGCGCTGGCGGGTCCCACTGGAGGAGATGCCTGGCTGAGAGAAGACTGTTCCGACTCAGTGCCTAAAAGAACCAGTCGGCTCTGAGCTGCTTTTTATTGCGATGAGCTAAGTTTGTTGTGTGATTAACTGGAAAGATCTAGGTCTGAACTCCCTCTTACGGTAAGAAACTGTTTAACAACAGCCCTTTACTCTCTTCCACCCCCTTCCTTTCCTCACTAAACCCCCCCCCCAACAACACCAAAGAGATCCCAGCTCCCCGCGCCCCCCCCCCAACTCTGCTTAGGAAAGAAACTTACAAAGAAAAGGTCACCTGGCCTGAAGCCAGCTCAATTTGGAAGCTTGAGCTCCAGATCCCTGTGGCTCCTATCCGAGTAGGGAAGGGAGGAGCAAGGCTCAGCCCAATAGCTAAATCAAGGGACAGGCAGAGGACCAATTCGCTAAATTTAAACAGGAAAATACATGTGTTTACATGTCTCTTTGGGAAAAGAGGAAGGGGAAGCAGCATAAGAAGAAAGCGAAGAGCTGCCTTTCAGTCAAATGTGCTTTAGCTCCTAATCTGTCTAGTTTCACTGCTAGAGCAAACTAGGGATTCAAAATCCTAGCACTGGTTCCTTGGGGTGTCAGAACTGGAGAGGGAGGAGGGAGGCAGGCAGAGGCAGAACCAGGTGGGTCCAGCCCGGGTAAAAAGAGGTTAGGTAAGAAAAGGGTGTGGTATTGTGGAGTAAAAATAAACAAGCAAAATAAAAGCACCCACAGTGTCAGGTAAGAAAATTGCCCCTGCCCAATATGCTCAGGGCAGGGAGTTTTTTTCAGAAGCTGCACTAGCTCCACAATCACCACAAATGTGCCTGAAGTACATAAAAGAAACTTGTCTGATTGGGAGTTGGCAGTAAAATCTGTTCATGCTCTCTCTTAAAATGTCTAAGAGATTAGGATTATCATTGCCTGTTCCCGACAGATAAATGTAGCCTGGACTACGTGTCCCTATACCGCACACACACACAGGCGCACACCACTGTTGTGCATGTATGTCTGTATGATGCACATATCTGCTAAGACTAACTTTCACTGTAAATTTCTTAATCTGTTTAAATTCATAAATAACTAAAGTGACTCTCTTCTCCAGTTCCATCCCTCTGAATGCACCCATCATCCTCCCTAAATCAACCCAGAGATAAGGAGTTTGCATGGGATTGGCAGGAATGGGGAGACCCATGTCTGCAGAATCTGTGAGATCATTGCTCAGAACACTCATTTTATTGAAAGGATTTGTCTTTGCATCTCCAGGTGATGCTCGGATTACTTTAGGCAAGATAGTTTTATTTTGCTTTATTTTGGATGGATTTGGGGGAATAGTTGCCCCGTGCATCTCTGAGATGGGTGCAAGCAGGAATCAGTGTCTCTGCCGGCAGAGGAAGAGATAGCGAGCCTGATATGAAAATGACCCTGGGGCTGTGTACAGCTTGGACAGAAGTGTATGTGAGCAAAATTACAGCCATCCACACAACAGCCTTCCCTTCCTGCACGGCTCTCATCTCTCCTCCTCCTCCAGCTCTGCCCACTCCCACCTCCAGAAAACACCCATGGTTTAGGATTGCTAGAGAAGTTTGGGATTAAGAGAATTACTTTTGAGCAATCTATACATTCTATTACCTTTTCCTATTGTAAATCCTTCTCTTTAATCATTTTCTCCTTGTAAAAACAAAACCAAGCAAACTGAAAAATTATTTGGTAGCCTTTCCCTAGTGTCTCAAGTATCCATTTTACTTTCCTTTTTACTTTGCAATACACTTTTTTGGAAAATCTCAATTTCCATGTATTGCCTGACTGTAATCTTGAAATGCTCTACAGCAATTCTTGTGCTTTATTAATATGAATTCAAACTCATTTTAAAGAAGTTAGATTTTTCTATAAGTAAATACTTGTAGGTAAAGAATAAAGGAGTCCAGTCTATTTGTTTTCTCAATCTCTCTCAGAGAAAGCAGAATCAGAGCCTTAAGTATGATTGCAATTATCATTATAGGTTTGGATCAAAATCCCTCCTGGGTAAGAGAGTCAGGGCCCTGCAAGGAAGTTGAATAAACTTGTTTAATAGGGCACACATTTTCACAATTCTAAATACAATAAATGATTAAACCTGTCTATAATTATGTTTATATTTCTCTTTTGACAAGTTATTTGGTTTCTCTATGTTAAAATTATATCTAATATATATTGAGCTTTCAGGGTATGCTAAGCATTGTGACAAATACTCTTTAAAACTATTCTTATTTAATACTTACAAATTTTTTGTTTATTTATTTAGTTTGAGAGAGAGGGAGAACCTGTGCGAGCGTGTGCAAACACGCGCGTGCACGGGCGCACACACACACACGAGCAGGAGAGGGCAGAGAGAGAGGGAGACAGAGAATCCCAAGCAGGCTCTGTGCTGTTAGCACAGAGCCCATGTGAGTTTCAATCTCACGAACCAAACAGTGAGATCATGACCTGAGCTGGAATCAAGAGTCAAAGGCTTAACTGACTGAGCTACCCAGGTGCCCCAACTTACAATGAACTTTGTTTGAAAGAACTCATAATTCCCATTTTATAGTTGAGGAAACTTAAGTAAACTATTTCTATCCTGAAATAACTTCCACAGGATTCCAAAGGAATAAAGATCCAAGTGTGAGATTTGAACAGTTTGTCAGATTCCATCGGATGGAGAAACTTCTGTAAGCCCCATGAGAAGAATCACCTGTCTTTCATTTAAGATTATAATCACAAATATTAGCCCAGGATGGAACACATAAGAGATTCTCAATAATAACCTACAAAATAAACCAGTATGTAAATAACTTAAAATCTACCGAAACTATAAACAAATGTGCAAATAAAATAAATTATTAATTGTGCTATTATTTTACTTTGTCTTGATAACATATTCTCTTTGTTCTTTCTAAATTATAGTAATGATGATTTGCCCATCCCTTGCTATTACCTTTATACTCCTTAGGTATTAAACTGTTCATACAAATCCCCCAAAATGTGTCTGAAAATGTTTTGATGAATCAGAGAATCTTGTAAGGAGAATATTTTAATTCCTACAATCTGTATAATTACTTAAATACAGGATGAATACTCATTGCCAAGATAATATATCATTTTAAATCTAAGATTGAGGTCACTCTAAACCCTGTAATGCTAGATGGATTGAATGGGAAAAGATACATTGTTGTACTCTGTTTCAAAAGGCTGCACATAGTTAAAAAAATTGTATTGTCAAAAGCCCATGTTTCTCAAGCATAAGGGATGTTTGTATTTGTAAATGGGAAGAAGCTGATGTGACTTTGTGCTTTGCAGACCACTGATGAGTTGCACGCTCTTGGGCTCGTTATTTCATTTGTTAAGTGATCGGCACATGTGTGGTGTCTGTTTAGTGCTTCTACTCCTGTGGATTCAGTTTAGTCATATACTTGGTTTCAGATCCCAGCTATCTTACATAATGCATCATTTCTTGAGAAAATTAATTAAACTCCTTCTATCTCAGTTTTTCTACCATAGAAATGGGACACCATGTGCCAAATTTCAAATGTATTATCTCACCCACCCCCCCACACCTAAAAATAAGAGATATGTATATCTAACAGGTATGCATTTTTATTGTCACTGATTTATAGATAAAGAAAGTGAGATTTGGAAGTGATAGGAAACTAGCATGAGGTCAAACTGTTAATAAAGTATGACTCGAAGCCACAGCTGTCCCGATATCAAGTCGCCACATTGACAGAAATCCAGCCTGAGCAATTTCCAACATCTTTCCCAGCCTTAAAATGTGATTATGTAGCTGAAGCGTTTCGTGGTCATCACAGTTTTATACAATTCTTACCTTCCACATCTCAGAAAGAAGCACCTGCATAATTTTTAGTATTGCTTATCTTTCCCATGCAGCCTTATTTTCTCATTCTTTCCCTCTGTATTTGTTCTTCCCCCTAAATGGTAATTTTTCATCTATAGGCTTCACCACTGAAGAATTCATGTTGACTACCTTTAATGTAAGAAATATTGCAAAATGCACTGTAATTTGCATTAATTTCCCTTACATAATATAGCTCATTTCAGAGCGTGTGTATAAAATGTTGGTCAACACATTAATTTACCTTGGCTTAAGTCTAAGATGCGATCATCTGAACATCTGTGTTCCCCTAAAATCCTGAACCCTGAAATCCCCTGAAATCCTAACACATAGAGATGATAGTATTAGGAGGTGGGGGCTTTGGGTGGAGTCCTCTTGAATGGGATTAGTTCCTGTAAAAAAAAGCCCCAGAGAGATCCCTTGCCTCCTCCACCTTGTGAGGACACAGCAGTGCACCATCTATGAACCAGAAAGTGGGCCCTCACCAGACTGAATCTACTGGTGCCCTGATCTTGAACTTTGAGTGTCCAGAACTTAAGGAAATAAAATTATTTTGTTTATAACCTGCTCACTCTGTAGCATTTTGTTTTAGCAGCCCAAAAGGACTCAGATGCAGGTATCTTTAATAGAAGCTCCTAATGAAGAAGGAATATATTCCAGGGATAGAAAATTGTTATTGGGTAATTGCTGTTCAGAAAACAAGATTTAAAAGTGTGTCTAATGTCTAGCACTGAATGGTGATTCAACTAAAATTTTGGATCATATAAATAACATTTTTAATTTTTTGTTTATTTATTTATTTTGAGAGAGAGAGAGAGAGAAAAAAAGACCAAGTGGGAGAGGGGCATAGAGAAGAGATAGAATCCCAAGCAGGCTCTGCATCATCAGCACATGGCTGGGACTCACACAAACTGTGAGATCATGACCTAAGCCGAGATCAAGAGTCAGATGCTTAACTGACTGAGACACCCAGGTACCCGCAGGTAAATTGCATTTTTAAAAATGTAAAGCAGAATCAAGAAACAATAAGAAACAAACAGGTATGGTGGCATAGTGATTTGAAAACATTGTTCAACAGTAGGTGCAGTGGTCACACAGAAGCCCACATCCCTGCTGTCAGTATGATAGCCTCAAGGCACTTATGGTTATGTAAATTCGAACTTAAATTAAGTAAAATTAAAACTACACTTTAAAATTGCACTAGTTTTGTTTCAAACACTTAATAGCCAAATGTGTGTGGCTAGTGGATCTCTTAGTGGACAATGCAAATATAGAATATTTCCATCATTGCCAAAAGTTCTATTAGATAATGTTGATCTAGTCTAAGATGATTAATATAAAAGTCATCTAAATGTGATAATAGGCTCAGCAAGAGAAACACAGCAAGACAATGTTAAGGATAGAATAAAAAGAGGGTACTAAAGTGTAATCTGTGTATTGATGACATTTAGTTTGAAATTCCCCTTTCTTTCTATTCATATTTTACATAGTTTGAACATGAAACACAGGACTTCAATTAATTTGTCTTTTGACCATAAAGTAACTATGACTGAAGACAGCTCATTGTATAAAGAATAAGTATAGACACAAGCACAGAAAAATCAGGCATGAGAAAACCCTTATTAAAATACGTATTTTTGACAAGGCATCTGTCTTCCAAGGAATCAGATACAATATGTACTTTCCAACATAGGGTCCTGAAATGTGACAAGTCTTTGCCTGTAACATAAAAAGATGACCTAATTGAAAACGATAGACAGGACTTTAGGACACATTATGGGCATTAGGTAAAGGTTTTTTTCTTTATTTTTTTAATTCAACAGACTCTAATGTTTATTCAGTCAAATCATAGACTCAGCCACTCGCTCATGACTTTTGCCACACTCCCAGGAAATCTGTTGCAGAGTTTGTGGTGAGACCACAAAGCAACATCCAGGAAAGTGACAGTAATAGTTAAAGTGCCTCATCACAAGGTAGGAATTGTCAAGTGAGTAAAACAGCACGGTTATCTTTTCTCTAGAAATATATCATATACACTTAGGCAGAAATCAGCATTTTTTCCGCATGCAGTTCATCAGTGTCTATAAAGCAGTAGCGTGGTACAGATTAAAATAAATTATCCGAAAATCAAAAGGATAGTCATAACAAAAGCTCCTTCTTGACTTTTGGGAATAGAGAAGATAGGCCTTGAGAATACCAGGAAATCTGAGCTAAAACTAAGCTCTGTGATGCTGCCTTTTTAGTTTTCTTTTCTGAGCCATGAGGGGCCATTCTCTGAATCCAGGGGGCCTAGTTAACTAACACTCATCACCTTGCGCTTAGAGGCCAGCTTTTATGTATTTCCAGGTGTTGGCTGCTTTGTTAAATCTGCAGTGCCCCCACACTTATAAAGCTTAAGCATTCCACACCTGGCATGTTGGACATTGGCATATTAGTAAAATGTATGAACTTGCAGAATCGATTGCTTTTTTCTGATTTGGGAATCCAACAAGGATAAAATCATTAGTGTAAGAAAAATGAAATATTCACAGTAAGGTACTTTTCAAAGCAACTGTTTAATCCATTTATTTAGCATCTTAAAAGCCACACAATAAACTTGAGGTTTCCCTTTTATTATATATACATGTTGCATGTTTATTGTGGTCTTGGGGATATCCGAGGGCGATTCCATTTACCAGATGGCACTTCAACACCAGGAATTACATTTCAGACTTGAGAGAAAAAGGCTTCACCTGGTGGAGCACTGCTTTTGTGTGACTGTGTATGCCTATATATGTGCATGGGGTGAGGAGGGGGGGCTTTTTTTTATAACACACTACGTTATATATCATCTGAACTATTGGCCCTACCATGAATTACTTAAAAAGCTACTTAATGCTATGATAGCATGGCCCCATATAACATAAGAACCTAGGGGATTTTTTTAAATGATTAAATTTACATCTAGTTTGTTTAAAAGTCAGTACGGTTTGGGTTTTTCTTTTTTTAAATCATACACTTAAATTCCCAATCTACAAGCTGGGACTCCTCATTCTATATGGTAGGATCTTTGGCTGACTTCTTACCTCTCGACTTTGCGAGTATTTGCACTCACTAGATTCCTGGAGACTTATCCAGCCAAGGAATGATCAAATCCATCAGAAACGTCACTGTTCTCTAGCCATGTAGTATTGAATATGAGGACGCAAATTCATCGTTCCTGAAACTGTCTATATTCCTTAATTAATCTTGCTATATTTGTATGCTTTTATAATTCACAATAATGTTAGGGAAAAATAGCAAAGTTATGGAAATTGCCAAGCTTAAAAGACAGATGAAGTATGTTGTTCAATGTTTTATCTAATTCTGAATAAAGATAGAGAAATGAACTCAAGAATGAACAAAATGTTCTCACCCTGCAACTCTAAAACAGAATTATACACCATATATTGACAAGGTGATGACATTTAGCAGAACACCCACAATGAAGAACACCAGATTATAACGATATTAAACTTACTTTTGATTTGCCTGGGTAAAAGAAAAAATGTCATAGAGTTTTCTGAGTCTCTTTTGCATGGTTTGTTTATTTATTTATTTATTTATTTATTTTTATGAATAAGAGCCATTACAGCCCTCTCTTAAAAGTAAATAAAATATTTTATTTAGCTATTTCTGTCCACTCCCAAAATAAAATATTTATTCTAACATTTCTTATGTTTAAAGGCATACTAATATTTTTTCCAGGTTTTTCCCCCCTTTTCCTCAGAAATTAATTTTCAGCTCCCCAAAGTACTATAAGCCTTGTGGTTACTCAGCATCATCCTAAGACTTACTTACCAGAAGAAAACATAGTGTCTTACTTAATTTTTCATTCAGATTTTTGTACAATATATAGCTATGATTTAACATTTCTCGTTATGACTTTATTTAATTTCCCTAATGTATGCAAAGTGATAAAGTCAAGACCAACTGGGCAAGCCCTAATTACAGCACTTACTAAGAAAACCTGGACAAGTTAGTTTACCTTACTCATCCGCAAAATGATTATAACAAGGGTGTGACAGTGATCAACAATTATATTTATTTTATAATTGTTAATTACAGTAATGATTAATCAATAGTCATACAAAGCATGTGGGAAATATTTAGGAACACAGTATAATTTTACTTATTATTATCCATCCTCATTGGTACGGAAATATTTAAGATACTCTTTTGGTCATTTCATATCTCAACAGAAAATACCTAAATTGAAATGCAAAGTGAAGACATGCTCTTGGCATAATGATATTAGGAAACCCCTCGTGTTTAACAGTTATTTAATCTAATATTCTGTTATTATTTTACAATAAATTTTCGGTGACACTAAATATGAATTTAAATTTTCCAGATGCACCTGTGTATTAACTAATCTAGAGAAGCAGAAAAAGCCACAGAATTCTATGTGATAAAATATGGCTATTGAAAAATTATATATAAGTAAAATAATTTGATATTTTAAAATATAAAAGTTTGGGGCATGCTCAATTTTGCATTGGATTCTTGTCTGGACTCATGTCATTAAAATAATTTTCTTGAAGTTCACTTAAGGGAAATATAGAGAAATTAATAGTATTTGTGTTTTGTTCCATTAAATCAGTTTAAAAGATTGACTATCAGGGCACCTGGGTGGCTCGGTCGGTTAAGCAACTGACTTTGACTCAGGTCATGATATCATGCTTCACGGGTTCGAGCTCCACATCAGGCTCTGTGCTGACAGCTCAGAGCCTGGAGCCTGTCTTGGATTCTGTGTCTCCCTCTCTCTGCCCCTCCCCCCCAAAACAAATAAAATATTTTTAAAAAATTTTAAAAGATTGAGTATCGACATGCTTCATCCAAAAAATCCTTACTGACTCAATTTCTCAATGATAAAATATTAACTTTTTCCTATTTCCAAATCATTTAGCTAGCCTCTCATTTGTACATGATTGAAGAGTAATTGTCCATCTTGTACTTTATAGCAGTGTCTAGAACATCTTAGTGACTCCTAAAAACTATTTAGACTCTGATAGGCTTTATTAATTTTCCCCTAATATACCCAAAGTGTGTGATGTTTGTCATCAAGCAGCATGACAAGATAGATAGTAGTAAATTTACCATTTAATTGTATGCACATATACATATATACACATATGAATGTATAAATAAAATCTTTTGGTCAAAAACACCAAAACTACTCTAAGGAATGCCAGTTTACCAGCCAGTGGACTGCTAAGATTTTTAATTGACCCAAAGTCAGCCAATTTACAAAAGAAAAAATTGAAATTAAAAACAAAGATCTACTTTTCTAGAACTCTCAAAGATCCCCTATTCTCTGACACACATCTTTAGACATTGACTTAAGACAAAACCCAAGGTCCATGTCCACTGATGCTCTACTGAGATTGATTTCAGCTCTAAAAAATATAATCTTAATAGTATATAATTTGTAATAGCAAGAGTGAGGAGCTACTGACATGCATTGACATAGAATTTATTATTGATAATTATAACAATGTCCAGTAATACAAGTATAAGTATATATTTCAAAGAAATTCTAAATTGATATGTGTCTTTTAACTTGAAATCTTTTGACTTCAAACAATGAGATATTTCTATAGCCATCTATAAATTTGTATACAAGTGCTGTGTATTTCCTAAAACCTAAATACACTTTCCTTATATCTTTAACATATTGCTTTATATAACTTTCTATGGGGACTCAGCTGGGTGCTACAGATCCCACATTGATGTTATATCTTACGGTAGGCAGAAGAATGATCACCAAAGTTGCCCTTGTCCCATTTGTTCAATCTGATAAATGTTACCTTACACAGCAAAAGGGACTTGGCATATGTGTTTAAGGTTAAAACTTTGAGGTGGGAGATTATCCTGGGTAATTAAGGTGGGCCTTACACCATTATACGAGTCCTTTAAATTGGAGAATCTTTCCAAGCTGTGTTCATAGAGGCTTTGCTATGAGGACTGAAGAAAGGTCAGAGAAATGCAAATTGCTAACTTAGAAGTTGAGGAGGGGGGCCACAAGCTAAAGAATGGGGCAGCCTCTTGAAGTTGAAAAAAGCAAGGAAACAAATTTTCCCCGGGAACCCCCAAAAGGAACACCAATAGGCCATCATCTTCATTTGTTCCCAGTGAGACCCTGGCCAATTTGCGACCTGCACTAACAAAGATAATAAATGTGCATTGTTTTAAGCCACCAAGTTTATAGTAGATTGCAACAGCAATAAAAATCCATGCATAAGTGTTGTCTTAGCTCCCTGAGTGGTCTGTAAGCTCCTTAAAGGTAGATGTTAAGCCTTACATTTCTTTGTATCTTTCAAATTACCTATTTCTATGCTTTCCATTTGGTAAGTATTCAAGAAATCTTGACTAAATGATATAATAACGAGGTTTTAAAAAATTATTTCTACTGATTAGATTGTGATGGCAATCTTAACCTCATAGTGGTTTCTGTCTTGCCCTGTGTAATGATGCATTAACTGCTGTCCCGGAGAAACATTTTGCAATGTGCTGTTTATTCAAGTAATCAGAAGAAAGCACCAAAATTACGCTTGACATTGCAGGAAGATTAGCAAACAATAGTGCTGTTTTGAAAGACAGAGATCTGTATCTTTGAAAGGGGAAGTTGCAAAACTGTCTTTTCCTTTATCTGTTCAGATTCCTAAGGAAGGAGGATTTTACAACTAGTATTATCCTTGTTGGAGGCTCTTTTATATGTCTGGCACTCCTCCAGTCCAAGTTTATCTGATACCCTAAGGCTTCCCAGAGCCTCCCCTGGGATGCAAATCCAAAATTCTTGTGCAAAATGTAACTGACAAATTGATGTAGCAGTACAAAATATTTGCCAAATAATTTATTTAAAAGGAGCAGAAAAATAGAGGAATTACACAAAGTCTGTCAACCACAGATGGATTTTGCTAAAAATCCTGGCCCACATCTTCTAGGACCTATGGGTGTAAAGTGGGTAATTGAAAATATTTTTATCTGCCCTCCCCTCCAACTCATTGGTCCATTTACTATTTCTTGGATGACTGTTGTATTTACACATCTTATTACAAACATAAATCATATGTTAAAACCTACTACAAATCTTGCACCTGCCGGGAAATGACATTAATAATCTTTGAGTGCCCAAAGTACTAATAGATATGAGATCATACAAAGAAATAGGAGACATGATCTCCATCCAAAGGAAAAATTATCTTCTACCAATAAGCCTAACAATGATAACCTGAGAGAGCCACTAGAGATATATAAATTTATGTCAGGTATTTTTTACATTTAATTTTGTATTTCCGTTCTTTTATTATTTTTCTTGTGATTTTTAAACTGTTAAATAAGTAGAACTGGCTTTTATCTTCTTTCTTTCTTCCTCAGGTATCCTAGTTTTTGGTCACTGTGATGGGTAGTCCATGATATTCATCTGCTTACAGTTTCTTCAACTGCTTATAGTATCTTCTTTTCACTATATATTTTTAAATTTGAAAATACCTAAGGGCTCCTGGGTGGCTCAGTCAGGTAAGCATCTGACTTGATTTCGGCTCAGGTCATGATCTCATGGTTCATGAGATTGAACCCTATGTCAGGCTCTGTGCTATCTGCACAGAGCCTGCATGGGATTCTCTCTCCCTCTCTCTCTCCCTCTCTCTCTCTCTCTCTCTCTCTCTCTCTCTCTCTCTCTCTCTCAGAATAAATAAATAAACATTTTTAAAAGTAACTATAAATACCATCTTCATTTAAAAATGTGCCTGGGAAATCACCACCTTATCTCCCTTATTGATTTTGCTGTAAATAATTTAAATACATTAACTCAGAGCATGAATAATAGTAGACATTTATCAGAGCCCTATTTTAAGCCTCTCCCATATTTTTGTAAATCCTCATGACAAATGTATAGATAAGTACTATTATCACCTCCACTTTACAGATGAAGTACTGAGTTTTACTACATATATTTAGTACATGCAAATGTAGGATTGGAATCCAAACCTATATCACTAACCTCCAGCAAGAGAAAAAAAGGAGAAAGAAAGAAAAGAAAAAGAGTAAAGTACTGCACCGCAGTCTACAACAGAGGATACAGGTTTTCTTCTAATTTGAATTTGATTAAATGAAGAAAATGGGGAGAAACTTGTCCCTTAATAATATAACTGATTTCTCCATGTGGTCGGTGGTGGTATATGGATCAGTCCCTTCTCTTAGTCATTACTCAAGACTGCCCGATGCCCTGTATACATCTCTCTCTCTCTCTCTCTCTCTCTCTCTATATATATATATATATATATATATATATATATATATATAGCCTTCCATTTCTTCTGAACTCTATTAGTGATTACAAGTTTCTTGGACATTGAAATAAAACATTGATTCTAAAATCCTAGTGACCCACTTCTGTGAGCGACACCTTCAGCTAGTAGACATTCATCTTCGCTGACTTCTTCAAAGAAATCCACTATCATTTTTGGCAGTCCTTTCTGCTGTTGAGCGTTTGTTTTGTTCAAAGGCTCTCCCTCGTCCACACTGATCTGAAATCTACCACCTTATAATTTTCATGGATTTGGTCCTGATTCTGCCTTCCACAGTTGAGGAGAGTAAGACCATTCCCTTTTAAATACCCGAAGGTGCACACCACTACTTCAAGTGAGGAACCTCATCCCAACCCTTTCAGCTACTCATTTTCAGCTCTTACTTTAGTCCAAATGGCCTCTTAAATCACCAAGTTCAGAGCAGAATGGGACCCCATAAACATGATCCAGTCCACACAGAATACAACTCAGCTTATCTCTGCTCATGAATTCAAAACTAAAGAGATGTCAGTTGGATTTCAGTTCTTTTAATGCAGAATCTGCCATCTATTGACAGGCTATTATATGTCCAGAACTGGGAAAGAATTTTATATAACATCATACCATTTAATCCTCATAACAACCCCCTCGGGCGGGTACTGTGGGGAGCAAAGCATACTATTTCTGTCCAGATGCAAATTTTCTTTCTTCACATTTTGGTCACTGTGGTCTCTCAGTGCCCACTCAGTATCACTTCTTCAAGCAGCCTTGTGAAACTTCTCTTACATACTTTGTGGATATTTAGGAACAATAAAATATAAAATGTACATAAATATATTTTATAGCAGTATTAAAGCAATGTAGTAAAACTATTCCCACATAATAAATCCTCATAAATGCAGTAATTTTAAAGTGTTATTTTCCCATGTAATCCATTTTTTAACTCATGCTTATAAGGTTATGTCAGCCCATATATTTACATTTAATTTGATTATGTAATATTTACCGATAAATATTTTGTCATAGAATTTTTACCTTTTTATTTTCAAAATTGAAATCCACCATAACTAGAAAAAATACATATTATTAAGGAAAAGCCATTTGGAACATGAAAATAAAAACAACTTTACAAAAAGTATCCATAAATCACAACTAAAAGCCTTTGAAATATTTACCTATATTTAAAACCAGAGGCCTTGTTTTTCCACTAGAATGAAATTTAATTATGATACCATTAGGATCAAGAATAACTCTCCAATAATGTGTTTTAAATTAACTAAATGACACCTTACACTCTTTTCACATCTACTCCAGGAACCCCTGATCTTCATAGTTCACAAAAATATAAACAGACTTGTCAGACCTCACTAAATTTATTAAGGTTTGGCAGAATGCCTGTGAGGGGAAAATCATATTTCAGAATAAAGTTTAAAATGAGCAAGAAAAAGAACCTCTTGGAAAGCTAAGCAGCAAAGCAAAGCAGGTTGCAGCTAACTGGTAAAATAATGAGTTCCTTTAGTATTTATCTGTCATATATTTACCATTCCTTTCTCTTTTTTTTAAAGTTCTAAAACAGATTTACTGCAGACTGGGTTCTGCTCATTCTGGCAGATGTAATCAAAATCTTACTGAGGTAAATACGTGTCAAGAAAATGAGGGAGCTGGACGAAGATAAGCGTATGAGCTAGATGATGCTCTCACCTACACGGAAGCCTTAACGTTTGTTTTTACCTGTGTCTTGAATTTATATAGTCCGTGGTAAATCACTCTTGGATCATGCTGGCTTAGTGGACTTTAGGTTTAGAAACTTAGACTGTGGCTACTTCGAAATAAGTTGATGGATAAGAAGTCTTTCATAATAGTTATAGAAATAAAATGTTTTTATTCCTATTCTTTAATTTCCTTATTAAGAAATTAAAGAAATATTAAGGAAAAATAAATGCACTTATATGAATATGTATTTATTCATCCAAAATGTGTGGAGAGAAATTACAAGTAGTAAATTCACAATAAGTCTTTAAAGTAATCGATAGTTTGTTGTCATTATTCTTAAAGGGGCATCTCCCCAAAACTGTTTGCTTTTACTTACAAAGATTTTGATACTATTCATTAAGGATTTCTGGTGGTGTAACATTTTTCAAAGGCAAATCTATTTTAATATATAAATATACTTATATTTGACTTAAGAATGAAAACTTTTTTCAGTAGGCTATAAGCTACCCAAGGGTTTATTAATGCAGTACATTAATTATTTTCATGATTAGCCTAATTCTCTGCTACTGTGGTTAAGAATGTATATAGCGTTTAGTCCTATAAACAGAGGATATGGATTTTTCAGATGGATCTACAATTTAAACTGATTGTTTTTAATGACAGGAAGGAAAATAACTTCTGGATAAAAATAGAATTATTTTACAAATTCTTTATTTTACTTTAATTCTTAAAATAAAAACAAAGAGAAGTCAACTTTTTTACCTCCTATTGGATATATCATAACAACAAAGACATTCAAGATAAAATAGTCAAAACTCAAACAAATTTAGAGACTAAACTATTCAGTATATAATTACCCCATGAGTTACAGATTGAGTATAAGTTTCACTAAAATAAAATTTAAATGGTAATAATTAAAATGTAATTTTAATTTTCTGCCAAGAGAAATATTGTTTTCATTTTTGCTAATCTTTTCCAGCTATCGAACTACCACTAATGTTACACTTAACTCCAAATAGGGCCACTGATTTCAGAGGACGATGGTAATGTATAACAGACCAAACACTGTGTTCTGATAGAGAGAAGGACAATTCCACTTTCACTCAGAAGTTGCACATAGCATTGTTCAGAAGTTGCACATAGTATTCTACTCCTTTCTATTGTTATTATATATTCATTATGTTACACAAAATTGATAAAAAGCACATGCAAATTTGTATGAAAAATATCACTGTAGAAACACTTTAGGAATGTTGGAGGCCAAAAGCAAAAATACTATAAATTTTTAACTTATTACTCATCTTTGAATAGAAACAAAAGTACAGTTAACAAATTAGCATCTAAGTAGGTGCTGCATATTTTTTATGATGTCTGAAGTTAGCCAGAAAATTATCTTATACCACAGGCATTTTTCTCACTTAGGTGTCCATGATAATTTTACTGTTGCTTCCATTTTTCTCTTCCTTTGCACCAGTTTGTCCCTCCTATCATACCTGTGGCTGCTCATCACTCTCTTCTCATGCCTAAGTATCTTCCCTCAGAAAACCGTTTGATTGTCAGGCCTTACCTCCTTAATGATTAGTAATATGCTTCATTAAATTATGAATCCTCAGTATGTAACTCAACATTTCCATTGAATTATGTACATTCATTCCTTCTTTCTTCTACATTTTTTTTTCTATAAAAACTTATCAAGTGCTGGAGCGCCTGGGTGGCTCAGTTAAGCAACCAACTCTTGATTGGCTCAGGTCATGATCTTGGGTAGTGAGGCCGAGCCCTGTGTGGGGCTCTGCACTGACAATGCAGAGACTGCTTGGGATTCACTCTGCCCCCCCTTTCCTCCACTCGTGCTCTCCCTCCTTCTTTCTCTCTCTCAAAACTAAAAAGAAAAAAGAACATAAAAACAACTTTATCAAGTGCCTACTTTCTGCCAATAATAGTTCTAGACTCTGAAGATATATTGTTGACAAGATAGGCAAAGGTCTCTGGTGATCTGGAGATGATATTTTATGGGAGAGGACAGCAAACAAGTAAATAAATAATGACTAAGCTTATTTCAGATAATAAGGGCTATAAAGAACATAAAGCACAGTGATACATTACAATGGTGGTGGTGGTAGGGATGGAAAATTTAGTTTGGGCTAGGGAAGATTAAGTGGGAGGGGTGACAAAACAGCTATGACCAGAATATACTAAGGAAATAGTTCTGAAAAATCTGGGACAGGGGATTTCAGGCAGGGGAAGCAGCAAGTATGATTTTAAAGCTATATTTCCAGAATAAGCCTGTCACCTGATCTACCCTCTCAATTATTTTCAGTTACCTTTTGGTCATCTCGTTCCATATTTGGATATCAATTCAGAGTCAGTTTAACAGACCACCATATTAATTTCTTCTTTAAACTTGGTAGCCCTTTTAACTTTACAATTTTTTTGATGATGTTACGAGTTTTAGATCACCACATTCAGAACCTTGAATTAACTGAGACTCATGTTCTTTTCAGGAAGCATTGGCCATTATTCTTTCAAGATGCTCTCCTATCTCTTTCTTCTTACCTTCCTGGGTATGTCAACCTAGACCAGTTATATGATTTCATTAAAACATAATTTCTCACCTTTATAACAGGTGAGAAACAGAACAGAAATTATTTCTGGATAATTTTTATCTAGTGGGAATAGCATGGGTTTAGGAAAGAGAAAAACAAATTTAAAATGTGGCCCACTACTTATTCACTATAGTATCAGGAATGTGACAGCCCATTTTAATATCCTCCACCATATAGAAGGAGAATCCATAAAATAAAAATGTACTTGCTTCACAAGGTTTTTGTAAAGAATAAGGGAAAGATACCACATAAAAAGAAATTAACAAATAATTAATGAGTGTTAAGTAACCTTTCTGTACCCTTTTGATTATGGAACTAAAATAATTAATAAAGGAAAGAACTGGTGATGTAAAACATGTTGTCAATATTTCCCTCCTCATATTCCCGGCGTCACCATCTGATACAAATTCTCATCTCTTCCCACTTGAATTTTGCACTAGTCTTTGGATGCTAATTGAAAAATTAGAATTCTTCTGCCTTGAGCCATCTCACATCAAGCACATTGAAACTGGGACATTGCAACACAGAGCCTGGAGATTTTGTGTAGAGAATGTTAGAGGAGACAGAAACTGTCAGGAGAACAGAGTCTTGGCAGTTCAAGTACCATGTGATTCTTGCTCCACCACAGAGTTCCTTGGGAATGAGAGTCTAAGTTCAGGGTTAAGTACAAGGAAGATTCAAGGCACTCTATTAGAAGAATCTTCTCCAGTAAACTCTGATCTTCTAGGGGTCAAAGCCAGATCTCATTCATTTCAGTCTCACCAGTGCATAGCACATTTCTCAGATCATGGTAGCTGCTTAATAAATGCATGTATTAATTTTCACATGATGCTAGTATAGTCGAGTGAATCTTCAAATAGAAGGGGGATATATCACTGAGTGTGGAACCATCAAGACTTCATCACACTGCCCATGATTTAGTTTCTAAGGGTGCAGAGGTTTACATGAAGAAATCTTTGACTCCTGGCACTGTGTGACGTGAGTGACTGTTTATTCTGAAAGGACCACAATCAATGAGCCAATTGGGAAGGGAGTTCTCACCCCATCCTGTAAACCGCTCCCCACCCCCCCAGCACCACCACCATGAGCAGGAACCTGGCAGTTTCCTCTGCAGACTTTGCCAACATAGTACTATAATATCATAGAGCAGGTCCTAGCCCTCAACGATCAACAGAGAATCTCTTTTTGAAGCTATCATTCCCTACACTGGGAGGTCCAGCAAAGAGGGTCTTTTGTTGTGGTTGCTATATTTGTTTTCATTTTTGGTTTTGTTTTTGCTTTTTTTTTTTAAAACCAAGTTCAAGGCCAAAGAAGTGTATCGCCCATAAAGTAACCCCAGAACTTCATGCCAGAGGAATTTCTAACAAAATGAATGGTTTCAAATGCAACAGCATGCTACCAAGTTCCCAGCTTGCAATCTCCCTGGAATCCAAAGTCTTGGATTAACCCTAAGCAAAAAGAGCCCCTGATTCTGATGCTTCTGCCATCTCTAATGCCTGCTCCAATCCTATGGACTCTCTAGGCTGGGCAAGCTAATTTGGACAACTACATGTGTGCTCATACTTAAAAACCATTTTGTTTTATTCCTTCCAAATATACTTTTAGAAGAATCTGAGGAGAAAGTAGCAAAGCCTCTTTAAAAACCCAAATTCAAAACAGAGGAGAAGGAACACAGGAAGTTTTACTGAGTAATTGAAGTGATTACATGCAAAGCACTTTCCCATAATCAAGGAGTTTCAAAGGAGGGTAGAGGGTGATTGACAGTGTTGGCCACCCTTTAAACTACATCCTGATTGGAGGAAATAATTACAAGCAGGGAGAAAGAGACCCAGTACTCTACATTTCCTTATTTTCAGATCTAATGCAGGAGAAAGAAGGCAATAGTAGAAAATGAAGTTTCAAAAGTTTGTAAATCTTGTTCCTGGGGAATAAGAAAACAAGAGACCCTGCTTATACCTGCAAAAGATTTTCCTCCTTTTTTTCCCCTTTTGTTTATTTACTGAACACATACTATGCTCCAGGTTGTGAGAAAGATCAAAAGATATGATGTCATGACCACTATTCCTGTGAATCGTAAACCTACAAGAAGATAAAAGGTCATTACAGATCTGATTTCTTTTCAAATTTTTATTTAAATTCTAGTTAGTTAGCATATAGAGTAATATTGGTTTCAGAAGTAGAACTTAGTGATTCATCACTTACATATAACACTCAATATGGATATTAACTGTTCAGGAAAAGTAATTAGAGGAAAGTAACAAGCTATGATGCCAGATTAAGCTTGCTATCTATCTGCTAGGATGTACCTCTACGTATGCATATGTGCAGATAGACGCAGAGCAGTTTCAGTTGAAGCAGGAATGGGGTCACTTGACTCCAAGAATTTTAGATCTCCAGGAAATCATTTGAAAACCACTGGGTTAGAAGAAGGTATTCATGCATTTCTGTCTGCTATTGATGCTTTGGCCCTTCAGAAAGATTCAGGCTATTTTCCTGATGTCTTTGAAATGCTTCTGCCTTCTTCTATCTTGTTCTTTCACACGGATGTTCTTACCTTTAAATCTTTATCTTTTTAATTCTAAAAAAAAGCAAAATCTTGACCATCTTCTCTGCAGATTCCCAGATTGGCACGTATCTTTTGACTTCCCCTCTTTTGCCTGTAGCAACTACTAAAATTACAGTATTTAATTGTACACTGTTACTCACTCAGTGTATGAGTTTATCATAAGTCCCCAAAAGTTCATAAGATAATTATCTACATCTTTTGGAATACTTATCCCAGGTTCCCTGTCTTGGAGTCAGCTTTCGAATGCTTGAATCTTGGCTCTACCAATTGCCATTCCCTATAAATAAGCTACTTACCGTTTCTATGCTTCAATTCTTCATCTATAAAATGGTGATAATATTAGTATTTTCCCTTTATGGCTGTTTTAAGTGTTAAATAAAATAATGAATGTACAGTGTTTAGCATAATGCCTGGCACATAGTAAATACTCAATAAATTTCAGCCACTATTATTATTATTATCAGTATTGTATTGTTTTCTTAAGAAATGCTTACTAAAATGGCATTCTGTTGAATTAAAATTAGAATAGGTCTGTTTCACATTCTTTCTCAGGAGAAAAGTGGAAACGTTTCAGAATGCCACCCATTCACAAGAATGCATTGCCAAAGCCAAATGGGAGGCAACTAGCAAATCCTGAATGGAATTGGCTAAGCAGAAAGTATATTAGACTAAACAATGAGCTCGGTGATGTAGGGGAATAAGGCATTTATAAGAAAGCAGCATTGGCTTTGAAATCCCTGGTCACCCATGGTCAAGTTGGATAAGCAGAACTGTGATGTGGCTCAGCTGTCTTCCTCACCATGCTCCTTCCATGTTGCAAGCATTTTTTTATGATAGGTGTAATAACAACAGTATTTAATTCTACCTTTAGGTATTCTGTTCTGTTTTATGATTAAGTCAGTCTCTAAGATCTTTAGTAGACTTTGTAAAATTAATTCTAGCTGCCAGAAGTTAATTGGTCTAGAAGCAAGTGCAGAACTGAGATGTTTTGGGAGACACACATAACCAACTACTCTCAGTGTAAGGCTGGACCACCAGTTCCTCTGTGTGCCTCAGTAAGTGATAGAGATAGTGAACCATGAAATGCTGAACAAAACTTTAGCTTCTACCAAATAAAAATAAATATGACACTTACAAAATGAAATATTTCATAAATAGTATATTATACAGTGAAGCACCTTAAAAAGATTTCTTTTAACTAAGTTCATGTAAACTTTTTTTTAATGTTAATTTATTTTGAGGGGCTCCTAGGTAGGTTTAGTCAGTTAATTGACTCTTGATTTCAAATCAGGTCATGATCTCATGGTCCCTGAGACTGAGCACCCCATGTCAGTCTCTGCACTGACAGCACAGCAGAGTTGGCTTGGGATTTTCTCTTTCTCCTTCTCTTTATGCCCCTCCCAGCTTGTATGGTCTCTCTCTGTCTTTCTCTCTCAAAAAAGTAAACAAAATAAAATAAAGTAGAATAAAATAAAATGTCTATTTATTTTGAAAGAGGGAGATAGAGAGTGTGTGCACATGTGAGCATGAGTCAGGGAGGAGCACAGGGTGAAAGAGAGAGAGAATCCTAAACTGGATTCAAGCCCAGCTCAGAGCCCCATGTGGGGCTTGATCCCACAACTGTGAGGTCATGACCTGAGCCAAAGTCAAGAGTCGGTAATTTAACTGACTGAGCCCCCCAGGGGCCCCTTGTGTAAACTTTTAAGTTTAATAAATGTTTCTAACTTGGTTAGAATTCTCTTAGCCATCTTGTTAACTAAATTATGTTGGTTTTTGGTCCAGCACAATCTTGTGTGTAAAAGAAGCTACTTTATAAATAACTGAAATTTTAACTTTTACATCCTGTGACACATAAAATAAAAGCAAAATACTGAATCTCATTTTTTAAATAAACTATAGAAATTGTGTAATCCACAGGAGACATTTGTGATCACACAAGTAAGTAAATTTCCCTAGACCCAATCTATAGTGGTCATTTTGGGGAGAAGTGAAGTGATAGTATTTTTAATTCTTCAATTATTCTTATTTTATTTTATTTACATATTTTTAAAAGTTTATTTATTTACTTTTGAGGGAAAGCATAAATGACAGTGGGGGAGGGGTAGAGACAGAGGGAGACAGAGAATCCCAGGCATGTTCCCCACTGTCAGCACAGAGCTCAACACGGGGCTCAAACTCACAAACCATGAGATCATGACCTGAGCCAAAATCAAAAGTCAGACACTTAACCCACTGAGCCACTCAGGCACCCCATTCTTATTTTAAATCCAAAGAATCATAGGATAGAATGAAGCTAATCATTTAACATATATTTATTGAACACCTTCTATGGCCCTGAACAGTTATAATTCCTAATACACAAAAAATTATATATCTTTTATTAAAGCTATATCTATATGTGTACATAGATATGTGTGTATTGTATACACACACAACTATAGAGCTCTTTTCCTGTGCCATATATTGCACAAAACATTTTACCCATTTAACAGTTGAAATGACCCCGTGAAATATGTATTATCTCCCATTTTGCTGATAAATAAACTGAGATCCAGAGATGTGAAACGAATTCTCTAAAATGACACAGCTATTAAGTTTCTATAAGCTTAGCCAATCTACATCCACAGAAGATGGATGAAAAGAAGAATTATAACCATGAAAAGAACTTTTAATCATGAAAAGAATAGAACATCGCATTTGCTTTTGTGAAGTTCTTAGCTGTTTGGTGACAGAAAAGTATTTCGATTCTTCTGAGTTTGAACAACAGGAGTTTGTGTTCAGGAGAAATATTTTAATCATTACTTATAAAGCTGATTTCTCTCTAGTTCTTAAATCACTCTTGCATTGATCGTATATTTGGGAGAGCTCTTGATCACAACACTTGGAATTTATAGATGTTGTATTAAAGATTGCAATTTTTTTCTTTAAGTTTATTTATTTTGAGAGAGATAGGGAGAACGTAAGTGGAGGGAGGGCAGAGAGAAAGGGAGAGAGAGAGAGAATCCCAAGCAGGCTCCGCATTGTCAGTGCAAAGCTTGACACGGGGCTTGAACTCACAAACCGTGAGATCATGGCCTGAGCCTAAATCAGATGCTTAATTGACCTGAGCCAACCAGGCGCCCCAAAGATTGGTGTTTATTAACAGTCATAACATTCCAAAAAGAAACTTTAGAAAAAGATTCTTCACTTCAGGTTTGAAATATTTCTTACTTTCTATCATTACACCAAATAGCTTCCCAGGCAGTAAGGCTGATGTTTTGTCCATTTAATGTATTGAAAACCATAGTTTAAAGAGGTCAGAAAACTTGCCAATCCCCTTACATTGGACCAAGATGAGACTAAAAGCCAAGTCTCGTCATTCCTACCCCAGAGTTTTCAGCCACTTCATACTATCATCTCACATCAAATAGTGCCTAATATTCTAGAAATAAATCATAATATAAGCACTGGGTTAGATGGTAGTGGATAATGTCCCATCCAGTGTTTACCCTTCCCATCTGCCCGCCCATTGTGTGATTTCACTTTCAATATCCAGTTCCTCTTACTCTTTTTCTGAAGGTGACTGCTAGGGTTTGTGAATTTTTAGCCCTTTGGAATGGCCTGTGAGCAATCCCAAGGGTACCCAAGCTTCCTTGCCTGAGAGAACAACCATGAAGCACAATTGAAACTTCAAAGACCCCTTAAAGGGGCTCCGTGTGACTTTTTAAAAAATTTTTAGTGTTTATTTATTTTTGAGTGAGAGTGAGAGAGAGACAGAGAAAGACAGAGCAGAAGCAGGGGAGGGGTAGAGAGGGAGACACAGAATATGAAGCAGGCTCCAGGCTCTGAGCTGTCAGCACAGAGCCTGACGCAGGACTTGAACCCACGAACCGTGAGATCCTGACCTGAGCCTAAGTCCTATGCTTAACCAACTGAGCCACCCAGGTACCCTGAGAGTGTGACTTTTGATCTCAGGGTCGTTGAGTTCGATTCCCTTGTTAGGTGTAAACATTATTTAAAAATAATAATCATAAATAAAATATCAGGCATCAAGCCAACGCAACCCTTTGCAGGATTTTGCCTGTGATCCCTCCGTTGTTTGGCTTCTTTACCTTCCCTCCCCTGCTTCCCTCTTCTCTTGACGGTTTCCTCCAGGGTGCTTCCTTAATAAATCACTCATACCTGTGTCCTTGTCTCAGAGTTTGCCCCTGAGAAACTTAATCTCAGACATGGTATTTCTTTATTATTATCAATGTTGTAGTTATTATTGTCATAATAACTGAGTTTTTGCTTTTTGTACCATTGACTTTGTAGCCCCATTGACTACAATACTCTTATGACATCTTCCTACTGCTCCTGAGATCTAGATTTAGGCTAGCCACACTGAGCACTATCTGTGTATATATTTTGAAAGTCCTCCTAATGTCCAAAAGAAAGTAGATATCTTCACCCATTCTTACTGCCTCTCCTACTTATCTCTGCTAGTGGATATTTCTTAAGGAAGAAACATCAGTCATTTTAACTCTTTAAAAAATATTCTTCTTATATAAATCAATTCCCAATACCTACCTGTTCATGCACTTTGTCAAGTAATTTACTTTTCTGTTTATTACTCCTTTAGTTTATATTCTCACTGGTTGCTTGTTATGCTTCTCTAATAATATTCTACATTTCATTGTTGTCTTCATTATGTATCCTCAAGTCTATCCTACACAGAATGACTTTGAAATATGACCATGTTGTTTGTTTGCCTGAGAAACTGATAACTTTCCAGAGTCTGGGATACAAGCCCCTTTCCAAGCCAGCTCTAATCAAAATCTCCAGTCTATCTCAGACAGATTCTTCTATTTAATGTGGATGCCAAAACTAGTCAGAACTACCAACAAGCTTTGTAAATGCGCTTGTACTTTACATGCGAGTGTCCATGGGGTGTCCCCTCTGCCTGGAACACACTTTTCCCAGTTTCTCTGGCTAATGCTTGTAAGTCCCCTAATCATTCTGTTTTATAGCCCAACACCTCCACTGAATTATCTTCTCTGCCTTCAACAGACAGAAGTAGTTCTTCCCTCCTCATTTGTACAATGAGCTGGTTATAATATTTGTCACATGGTTTTATCTACAGTGTGTCTGTCTTTCCCACTTTAGACTCTTGGGTCCATAAGGGTAAGGACTGTATTAATCATCCATCTATTTGCAGTTTGGGATACATAATAGTTGAACAAAACATGAATGTTAAAAGAAAACAAATGATAGATTTTATGAATAAAGAAAAGTACCCATATTTTTAAAGTTTTCTACTAATTCTGAAGTCTAGACTTAGAAGAACTCTGCTAAATTGCTTTCTTGAATTCAGAAGTTGTCCAGCCCGCGTTCCAATTCTGAAAAGCCCATTAACAGTGTCCCTAATATGAATGGTTCACTCAGTGTGCTTGGACACAAATTCCGAGTTTCAGTTCCTTGTCTGCAAATGGGGATAATAATATCAACTTCTCAGGTAATATGCAAAATAAACAACAACAACGACAAAACTCAAGATGCTAATCAGCTTTTACAAATGCAGATGTTACTGTTGGCACTAAGGAGTAACAGCAAGAAAGGCAATAACCTTTGAGAGAGTGCCTGTCGAAAGGCCATTTCTGGCAAACAAGATTTGTCCTATCTATTGTCTATCTATCTATTATATAATGTATATAAACACATTCCTTTTTGGGAAAGCTCTTAGTCCACATTTCAGTAAACACTGCTCATCCACTTAAAACGTTAATGAAAATGCGATATAGTAATCTTTCAAATGACAAAAAAAGAATACTTACATCTCCAGAATTTTCAGTAACTAATAATCACATCAGCCTGAATCATTCAAAATACTCCAATTAGGTTACCGACAGATTGCTATAGATTTGGCTGTTTCTAGATTTATTGTAAATAATTTTTTGATTCAATCTCTCATCATCTCATCTCATGAAAGCAACATATATTCATTAAGAAACAGGTTAAACATTGGAGCACCTGGGTGGCTCAGTCAGTTTAGCATCCGACTCTTGGTTTCGGCTCTGGTCATGAACTTGGGGTTAATGAGTTCGAGCCCTTGCGTCAGGCTCTGTGCTAACAGAGCCTGCTTGGAATTCTCTCTCTCCCTCTCTCTCTGCCCCTTCCCCGCTCAGTCTCTCTGTCTCTCAAAATAAATAAATAAACTTCAAAAAAAAAGAAACAGGTTAAACATTGTAGATTCTGTGTTTTGAAATTTATTTATGTCTAAGAGAAAATGATTTGCTTCTAAACATTCTTTGGCTCCATATGTCTTTTATCTCATATAAAATATAGATGTACAAATTGCTCTATAAATATTGATTGCAATATTTATAGATATGCTTTGCTAAATCAAAATACATAAGAATGCTTAAAATTTCCAAATTTTAATTATAAAACTTTTAGCCATGCCTCTAAAATACTTTTGTTAAGTCCTACTTCTGATTTTTAAAACATTTAAAACATACATATTGATAGATAAATACTTTTACTAAAATTTCTGATTGATCTTAATCTCCTTAAGTCATGCCTTAAAGAACTGCATTTCTTTGTTATATAAAACAATGCAAAAATTTTTTTTCAGGTGAATTGTATAACACGCATTACTCAGTGAAGTTCATGAGATGGTACAAATAGTAAGAACTTTTATTTAAATTACTCCCAATGGAAATGTTAACAAAGGTTAGACAATAGTCAAGGAGCAATAGGAAACGTGTTTACCTTAAAACGTAGTGTATGTATGTCTTTATGGGTGGGGAAAATAAGTGGAAGTTACTTATGTATTGTGCTATATAGCCCTGTATCAAAAAGGTTCAGAACAGACTTACACAATTAGACAGTGGCTAAAAAGAATCCTGGTACAGAATTTTAGATCCATTTAACCAGTGTTGGTTAGAAAACCTCCACCAGCACCAAAACATGAAATCAAAATGTAAATAAAGATCAAAGGCCCAGCACAGCTGGCGAAGGTGGCCATCAATTCACACCAGGCCTCACTGAGCAGTTAGCAAAATCATGGTTAATGGCTGTGTTGAGTGTCAGTGTCACCCTGAAAGTAATGTGTGGCTGGATCAGGGAAGGAAAATAGACAAGAGATTATAAAGAAGAAAAGCTGAAAATATCAGCAAAATACCCTAGGAAAACTTTGCCCCACAGAGAATTAAAAAAAAATGACTTGGGTTTGAAAACTTATTTCGCCTTTAATAGGCGGATTCACTTTGCAAACAATTGTTCTAAACTGTTTCTTGAATCTGTAAACATTTTATTTTCAAACAAACCATAGGACATTATCAAGCAACCTTAAATAAGATTTGACACGTGATCCATTATCGATCTCTGTTTAAATCGGGCGTGTACATTCTAAGTCACTTGCTAGGGATCAAGATTGAATTATGTCTTGCTTATATGAGGTTGCTTTATGCACAGAGTCTTCATTCATGGAATAATTTCAAGGAGCATGGTGATAAATATGAACTGAGTTCTTCCAGAATGAGATTATTATACAGAGCAACAATGGGTGGATCCCACAATTTGAGAAATAGAACATTTTCCCCTTCCCTTTACAATGCCCTTTAAAGTCTGTCTATAATACATCTGGTGTTTGTTCTCCTAGACTGAAAATAACTAGTAGACCACCAGTAATTTAAATTGTACCCTGTTCCAAGGATATTTGACATGTGGTCCCTTTGGAAGAACTAATGCAAAAAACTGGCTCTAACCCTGGAAATAAGGTTACTATAGACTCACAGAAGGTTGCAATTAACTAATATCAAGAAGGTTAACCTGCAAATTTCTCTCTCAAATATGTACTAATCTCATTTGTAAACCATTTGATGCAGTTACAGAGAATGAAATAATAAGGGTTAATATGTTTAATTTTAAATTTGATTTTTTATTCTAAAAAGCAAAATAAGAAGGAAATGTCACATTAACTTAATAGTTACCAGTTTGCCAAAGAACACACACACAGTGAATTTATTGAAAGTCTCAAGTTAATCGATAGATATGAGAGAAAGAGAGAGATTCCTTCTGAAGACCACTATATCTGTTTTATTTAAACAATTTTAAAAGAAGGAAAGAAAACTATATTTTAAGGTATTCTTCCAACATTCTCCATCGTTTTAATTTCCTAGTAGGGTAGCAGGAAAGGACATATTCATTAGAATATTGGAGCACAAAGCGTTGGAAATTATGTAATTTAACCACTGCACTTCGTAGATCAGAAAACTAAGATCACTGAAATGATTTTCTGTGTATGCACAGCCGGTTACTGGCAAACATGAGCTAGAAATCTGTTTTCCTGATTCAAAGTCCAGAACCCTTTTTTACAATACCATAGTGTCTCTCATAAAATATTCTGCATGTATCACTGTAATTGATAAAATGTGACTATACTTAACTAGAGGGTTAAAATGGAAGCATATAAAACTTGGTGACAAATTTAAATAAATTCTTGTATAAAAAAGCTTGTATTTTAGAATATTTTTTAATGGAGGGGGCAAAGAGAGTGATTTTCTAATTAAAGGAAATCATCTATTTACTTTTATTTTTTTAATGAAGAAATCTAACCTGAAACATTTAAGACTTAACAATAGTTTATAGAATTACTTCAGGAGCACCTGGGTCAGTCAGTTAAGCGTTCCACTGCAGCTCAGGTCATGATTTCAAGGCTTGTGAGTTCGAGCCCAGCATCAGGCTCTGTGCTGACAGCTCACAACCTGGAGCCTACCTCAGATTCTGTCTCCCTCTCTCTCTCCCTCTCCCCTGCTTGTGCTCGCTCTTTCTCTCAAATATAAATAAACATTATTTTTTTTAATTCTTAAAGAATTACTTTAGTTGCACGTTTACTATTTGGAACAAAGTGCTTAAACTAGAATGGGGAGGCACGTTTCTCCAGTACTCTATGAATTATGGCGTTGTCCTTCCCTGCATAATAGGATTAGTAGAAATCTGTGGGACATTTTCTTTTCTACCTCTGCTCCTTAAGACAGCATGTAATAGAACAACATACAAAGCTAAAAAAGCAAAAATAAATTAAATTAAAAATGGAAACTGACAGAATTTTAATGCGTATGACAATAAAATAGAATATTTGTCTATAAAATAATAGAGACCAATATATATAATCATTCTCAGAATAAGTAATTCAGTGATCATTTTAGTCATTTACATTTGCCCTGTGGCCCTGCAGCACCTTCTCCCCATGACCGTCCTCTCTCCTGAGCTTTCCGGTGCCCTTTTTTCTTGGCTTATCCATCTGTGGGAAAGTAGATAACTCATTTCTTTTCTCCATGTAAATGTTAAATACCGAAACATAACTCATAATGCCATTAAAGCCTAAAACTATAAGTACTGTTGCACCAAAGTCATTCTTGATTTTTATAATACATTTAAAATAAATAAACTCAAACAACAGATTTGACACTAAAAAGGTGAACAATTTGGCTGAAATGCAGATCTCTAACATGGGGAGGGAAATGAGCATTTATTTGAAGAACTTAAAACAATAAAACTAATAAAGTTAATAATCCCCATACTTAAACCCATCAGTATCTACGATGGGTAGTTTTACACAAAAAAAATTTTTTTTTACAAAACTATAAAGTAAAAATATTAGAAAATGTTACTTTTTGACCAGGAAACATTGACATACTGTTGAAAAAATTTTACTCATGGAGATGTGATTCTGAAAAATATCAAAAATCCACAAAGATACCCAATATGAGTAAAAATAATATCCTTCATATGACTAAATTAATTTCCAAAATAGGTGTAGGTACTTTTATTTTAGAGACAAAGACACCTTAAAGAGAGTATATCAAATTTTACCTCAGGCTCCCCTTCAAGGTCTTCAAGAAGGTCTTCGGGAAGGTGAAGTGATAAAGTAGCTATGAAATCATCAAGATTATCGATGTGACTCACTGCTCCAATTTCTTAAACCACACTTTCCTCATCTGAAAAATATGGAAACTAATAAATGCCTTGCTGAGTCGTGTTGAGTTTCACAAATAACGTAGTAAAATACCTGGTGCAGAAGAGGAGTATAGTAAATGAGAGCTGGTGTTATTAATGTACTAGGAGCACCCAGGCCCAGCAACGCATGCGAGAAACTCCAGACAGAGGAAAGGAATAGAAAGCACTACAATTTTGCTGGGTTTGGCTCTATTAAACATCATGTTGGCAGGAACAAATCATTTGTACGATGCAGCATTTTTTTTTATGCAGGTGCAAACGCATGATTTATGCTCTTATAAATAAATCTGGCTTTACACAAAGTTGACTATGTAAAATGGGACTTTTTTTTTCCTGGGGATTTGTGATCATGATGTATCTGTGTTTAAAAGAAAGTGCAATTGTTGGGAACTTGTAACAATAGGAATTGTGCAAATGATGATGATAGGGAAAGCTGGGATATTTGAAAATGCATTTTTAATGCTGTTATATCCAAGCCCATGGTTATGTTTCACTTAAAAAAAATAATACTGATATCTAATACACTATAATCAGCCTCAGTGTACAAGAAATAATATTCTTCAGGTAACTAGTTGAGAGAAAAGGAGTTTATAATTAAAATCATAGGCATTTGCTATCACAGAAAGATCTATATGGAAGAGGATCATTAAACCTGGGGTAAAAGTTTGGTTGTTCACTTGCTAACTATGGGACCATAGATAAAGCAATGGACTTTGGTTTTACTAACAAAATGGCTAGTGTGCCGTTGGTTTTCCTTTCCTTTCCTTTCCTTTTTTTTTCTTTTCCTTTTCCTTTTCCTTTTCCTTTTCCTTCCCTTCCCTTCCCTCCCTTCCCTTCCCTTCCTTTCCTTTCCTATTGTTTTTGTTTAGCCATGAACTTCTTCCTTTAGAATAAAGTTTACTTACACTCCTGCTATTTAAGGCAGACAAATCTCCATGTTCTCTGATTCAACAGAGATGGTACCCTGGTATTCTCCCAGCTTCCAGATTGCCCTGTACACCCTCGTCCTAACCATTTCAGTGTACCATGGAGCCCAGTTTCGAAACAATCTTTTTTTTCAGGAGTCTTTTAACAGTAAAAATGTTTGGTCCAGTGATTTACAACAAGTGTTATACCTTCCTTAACAATATATCTCCCTTTGTGATTATTCAAAGAAGAATATGTGATAAAGATAACATTTTTGACATGAGTTATCCACAATTATCCTGAAAAGATAGGATGGTATAAAGCAAGTAACAGTAGGTTTGGGGGGCATCTGAGTGGCTCAGCCAGTTAAGCGTCCAGCTTCAGCCCAGGTCATCATTTCATGGTTCATGGGTTGGAGCCCCACAACAGGCTCTCTGCTGTTAGTGCAGAGCCTGCTTGGGATCCTCTGACTCCCTGTCTCTCTGCCCCTCCCATGCACATGTTCTCTCTCTCTCTCTTTCTAAAAATTAAACGTTAAATTTTTTTAAAGTAACAGTGGGTTGGGAGCAACAAAATTTGGGTGATTCTATCTGTATCCATTTAAATCTGGGTGACCTTGATCAAATCTAACTTCTGTGAGCCTCAGTAAATAGCTAATGTACAGGATGATCTTTACTTACCTCAAAGTATTGTTATAAGCTTCCAGTAAGATAAGTATGCAAAATTGCTTGTAATATTGATAACAGTCACATTCTGTACTATAACCACAGATTTCCACAGATGCAGGTTGTAAATTTTTGTTCAATATTCAAATTGATTGCTAATTCACTTTTCTCTTTAAGTCTTTGAAAATAACTACTTTTTGCATAAAATACCAGTTTATAGTCATGAGTAATGTTGCAGAATTTTATTTAGACTTTAATTCCTAATAGAACTGCAACATATGAAACACAAAGGCATCTTTGACTCCAAAGGAGGTAAGTATTCAGATCTGGAAAATCAGTGTGAATAACATGGCCTGTTTCTTGTATTGACATGGATATGGCGATTTGATTTCATGGGAATCCAATCACTTTTCATACACAAACTCGGTAGTGCCAAAAATGACCTGCAAGCAGATGTTCACCTTTTTGGCTTCCCAGAGGCCAACACTGAAGATAAAGCCACTTAGCACATTGGGACCAAGTTTAAGGACTGAAGGAGAGCTTTGATGGATCTTTAAAGGTATTTAAGCTTTGTGAATTCTTTCTTGTTTTCCCTCTGTTCTTTGCTTTCTCTTGTCTCATTCTTATGCTGTGAAAATGATTAGCATTTCAAATCTCTCCAAGGATAATTTGTAAAAATGTATTCAAACTTGCTTCCTTGTTCCAAGCACAGAAGGCCTGCTACACGGTGTGAGATCTGTGCAGCCTCACAGGGAGTGCCCTGCGCTCAGAAAATCTCTCTCTTGGTTTAATACTCGGCTGTGGCCATCTTGAAATCTTTAATAATTTTCGAACAAGCGGACCTACATTTTTTATGATGAGCGCCACAAATTATGTAGCTGTTCTTGCTTCTAAGTTCACTGTTTCTTCTTGTGTCAATTTTATTCTCCTCATTGTTCACCCTGTCCTGTTAGTTCACTGTAGTTTCTTCTCTGCCTCTCTGCAGTCATCTTAGGGTGCGTATTCATTTTTTTAAGGTGAGCCAATTAAAAATATTTTTAGAGTATGTGTGTATATGGGCTATATACACATATAGAGTTTTGCCTAAGGAGCTCTCCCCCTCCCTGCGGGACTTAAAGCTTGTTCTTGACATTCAATTTCTCCATGGAACAAATTTCTAATTAAATGTAATACTGATACAGTTGCCTTTCAAGTTAGGATCACTCCAAAGTACAAATGAAAACATTTGTACTCCTTATCTGCCCCATCCAGCAGAATACATCTGGATAAAAATATTTTCTATGATGATCTGCTGGTTATTTTATCATCAGACATCCAACAAATGATTTGTTTCAAGAATTAAGCAATATAAAATGTTAATATTGATTTAGTGGGGAAAATGAGTTTTGAGTAGCTAAAAGGAAAGCCACTTTATAAGTAAGGTGGTTCAGGCATAGAAAATACTGAGGAAACTTCTGGATAAGACACTTCGGTGTTTATGTGGACATGAGAAAATGTGAACCCCTCTATGTCCCCATGCACACATATGTGGGTGCCTCCACCTGCATCTCGTTAATAATAGAAAGTAGATGAATTGAAGAAAGTGGGGGATGTGCAGAGAAGCCTGGGGATGCTGAGAAAATTTAGCAGAATTAATTCTCAATTTAATCTGTCTTATTCTCACCCATTTCCTTATTCAAAGAGTTCATATTTTAAAATTGGAAGAATACCTCAGAAGTGTAATCTTTCCAGTAGTCAGTAATTCCTTTCTCAAATGGTGCTCAAAATAATAGTAATTCACCAAAATACTCCAATTTGTGCAACACAGGTAAAATTTAAATTTGTAGCAAAATAACATATAATTTTGTATGTTATATTATTATAAATATATCCTGTACGTCATGGCATATGATGGCCATACTTCCTGGTTTAATCTGTCAGTACACATTCCCATAAGTAAATTCACAAATAAAAAAATACCTAATTAAAATGAGAGGTCTTACCACAGAACTATTGTCACTCAAATGGCTTTATGGTTCAGTGAACTCCACAAATTATTTATAGACTTGTGACAGGTACATATGTATGTGCAGGTGTGTTTATATACATATAATATTTTTTCCTGAGAAAAGAAAAAAACGAGTTATTATCAAATTCTCCCATGGTTCTTAACTTGTCAGAAATTGGATATAGTAGAGGGATATATTTCTTCAATTTCTTATCCTTGCCACTCATAAATAATTTCATGATTATTGTCTTGGTGAAAAATATAATAGACATTTAGGATTTGGTGCTATGAATGTTCAATCAATTGATAGTTTTCTCTTTTATTTGGCTTTAATTGTTGGCTAGAAATATCCCATAGAAGCTAAACAGTCTGCTTGCTCTTTTTGAAGAAGGGCATTTTAAGAAATTACACCTTAAACTAGTTTCATCTAGGGAATGGGACTGGCAGAGGAGTTGGGCACCAGTGACAAGAAACTTTTCCTTTTAAATTGGTAATATCTGAAGTTTTATAAAATCATTAGCAACAAATTTTTAATTGTTCTTGCTTTTTTATACACAAATAATAATAATAATTAATCATAGTAATAAAATACCCTATCTAGACTAAAAAGATACATTTATCAAAATACACAGAGAAAGCAATTATAAACTGTTTAAAAAAAAGCAACAACAAAAATCACCTTAATTTTTCCTAAAATGATACTGATCTTCATCTGCAGCCTCATGTATTTAGGTTTGTTTTTAGTATGAACTTGATACTAGAGGGTTCTGTAAATAATGTATTTAGTATCTATTTTCAAAATATGTTTGATTATATACACAGTGTATTCAAAGAGCTCTGATTTTGCTTTTATCTTCATGAGAAGCAGTTGTATGAAGAGTTTCTGCATTCACGTTAAAACAGCTAGTGAAGGTGTTTTAATTTATGAAGATCCCAATTATAACTTAGTACTGCCTTCGTAGGGAGACTGTGAGGATGGACAAATGTAAAGCATACATAACAATGTCTAGCAGATAATAAGCACTCACTAAGTGTCAGATAAGATATTGCTACCGTTGACACTACTGCCTCCCTTTGTATTGGACAGGGATCCATTTGGACTGATTGCCCAGCAATCCATTTCCCCTCATTTAAGACAACACTGATTCCCTGTTGGGGAATTGCCAGTCCTCACTTTATGTAGCCTTGCAGGGATTGTAAGTTAAGATGCCTCTCTTCCCACCAGGGAAGCCAGTGAGGTCCCTGGCGGTTCCTCATGTCCCTGCCTTGCTCTCGCTGCCCCACACAGCAGTAGAAGGGGGCTCATGCATCACCCAAGCTTAGCAGTCACTCTCTCACTGGACTTCACATTCTGAACATTTACAGATATGGAACTGTTTTTTAAAATGTCTGATGCACCATTTGCTTTTTTAGGGGTGGCCCTTTCTAGCTCTCCTCCCTGAAGGCGATAAGTTGACTGTCTCCTCCATACTCCTGCACTCTGGCCTGGGGTTAGGGGTGAGAAGGAGAGAAGGCTAAGATTCCCATTCAAAGTGCTTCATTTTCTCCTGAAAAATTCTGTCTCTAAGTGCAATGATTTGTGGTCTTATCGGATTAATAAACTTCACTCTAATTTCAGTTCATTATTCTCTCCCCCCTCAAAATATTTTGCTTGACCATATTAATCTTGGCCTGCTAAGTTCTAGCTAGCTATTGACATAGTGGGAAGAGGTGGGGGTAGATGATATGGCAAGAGAAGAAGAGCAGTTCCACATCTCAAGTGATTGGCGGGAGTAAATACTTGTTAAAGAAGCAAGGGGCAATGGAAACATTGGACTAATCCATTAGAACAATGCCTGGGAGAAACTGTCAAACTCACAAGTCACCTTGTGATAGTTATAGACACAGGGACAACAGGGAGGTGGACTTATTGAAGTACAATTGCCTGGGAAAGGCTGTCACACTGTTCTAACTATTAAGACTCTAAAAAGCCTGGTTCCTCTTGGGTCCAAGCCTGGTTTTTCAACCTTACCTTTGATTCTGAGAGCTCCCTCATATCTTTTCAATAAATTTCCTCAAGTTACCCAGAGGTGGTTTCTGCTTTTTGAAACTGAAGACTAACTGAATCAATGCTGTATAATGTCACTTATGAGATAAGCTTCTGAAAATTAGTGCGACGAGAAACTTTGTTCTCCTGGCATTCTATTATGCTTCCCATGAGAGAATCTACTCTATTTCTCTTTCTGCTTAGCTGCTACAGAGTTTAGGGCTAGAAATAGTTCATAACTACCGTAGCTATTTTTAAGGTAGGATCGCGGGGAAAAAACAATGCTCTCTTTTTCTATTAGTACTTATTTGCCTTATTTTACTTATGTTTTACCTTATTTTCATTTTAACTATGTTTGCTCTTTATCACAAGTTATGCTTAGATGGATGAATAAATTAAAAACTCAACTTAGAAAGAATTACCAACTCAAAGATAGAGATGGTACATTTTTATTTCAGACTATGAACACGTTGCCCCATTTACATCTTGCTGTTCTCTGACACATACCCTCAAAGAATCAGCTGTGAAGACATAAATTTGTATTCAATGTAATATATTAGTCTTTAAGTTTCTTTTATCAAATTTCTTTTAAACTTGATATATGCATATATATCATGTATAGGCATGAATTTTAGTGTCAGTAAGTCAGATTATCATGAAAATTTGTACAGTTTTTTTCCCCTCTGATATTTAATGTCATTGGATTCTTTTCATTATATTTAAACTCTTCAGTGACACTCACTAATGATTAATGACCCACTGACTCGTGCTGCCTTATAACATGAAAGTCACCGAAATGCCTTTTCCCTGGAGAGCAATTATTCTATGGAACAATATCCCCTACCTGGAGCATTGAAGCCCCAAAGGCTGGCTGTTAAACTTGCAGTTGTAATTCGTGAAAAAGTCCAGAAAGCCAAGTTTTGAACTGCTGGGGATTTTATGTAGTGTCATTTTACTAGAAAAACTTGCTTCTTTTCTGCCTTTGCCTACAAAGATTTTGAATAAGTGGCAGAAATGGCAAAAACTTAAATTAGATGTTTGGATACCTAACTGGGAGCTATGTGTCTTTGAGCTTTTTTAGTTTGTGAAATTATGCTGCTGACATGAAAAAACTGCAGAAATTCAGGCATGTGTATGTATTCAGATGCTCATTAATTTTGATATGACAATTAGACAAAAGGATGCAGTTTAGGCAGAAGAGTTACATTTTAAAATAGGATAGAATTTTAACATATAATTCTGCATGTAAATCCCTAGTTCTTAAAGTAAAGGACATTTCCTATTCTGATGCTTCCCTCACCAGCAGAATATTCAGAATATTTGGTTCCAGATAAATATATAAATAAGCCTAAATTATTAGACTTGTAAAATCTAAAGAAGTCAATTATCTCCTTAAGATGTTTGATACTGAGGGATGTCTTGTTTGCTTGCCCTGTTTATAAAAAATAATAATGCACGTTTAATGAATCAGTTCCTATAATATTACTTTTATGTGTCTTCAACTGTTGTGATTCCATGAAAGGTGCAAGTGATAGTAGTTCTACATATTAGTACTTATAATCTTTCTGACAAGATAAATCCATCGCACCCATTAGAGGACAATGAAGGCCCAAACATATAATATTGATGAAAATCACATGAATTCAGGCAGTAGAGAAATTATTATGAACTTCTGAATCATAGAAGATGGGGGACAATGATTTTGAGCTGAGCTTCCAAGTACTACAATTTGAATGAAAGGAGAGAGGTAAGAAGGAAGGAAGAGAAAATTATTCCAGACAAAGTTTTGAAGCAGAAATAAAGTGACTTGTGTAGGAAAGTGGATGGAAAATGGCCTCCCTCAAGCTGAGAGTAAATGTTAGAATCTGGTACAAAATAGACAAATTAGAAAGACTTGGAATCCCAGAAGAAGTGTTTGGACTAGCTAGTGGCTGAGAATATTAACGGGCCACTGCTCTGAGGCGAGAGTGGAGGATGATGGAGTGGAGGCAAGGGAGCCTTTCAGTAATTTAAGTCTGAGGTGATGAAAGCCCTGAGTAGTGAGGTAGCTGTGGGAATCAAGCAGGGGAGGCAGAGATGAAGGGATGATAACTCTTGGGGACAGATCATAATTAGACGATGAAGGAGTAGAATGAGTAAAAGATGACTCCAAAATTTCTAGTCTCATTCAGATGGCCAGAAGAATAACAGTATCTGTGAGAGCAAGAATGGAGTTAGGGCTTGATTAATTGAATGTCGTGGCATGACAGTTCAGTGGCAACACCCTACAAGCAGTTGGAAATATGACTCAAGAGAAATGCTGAAAGATCTGGTATATATATGTATAGATATATAGATATATATCTTGAGATATAAGTGTTTCTATGAGACTATGACACTTGGATGAATGCCATAGACATTAATAAACAGGGAACTGACAAAACTAAACTACTTTCAATTTTGAGAGAAGTAAAAACAAAATGCCATAATAAGAAATGCATATTTTCAAATATAATATCTGGTGACCCCAGATAAATGTCTCAATCACTTTAAACACCAGCCTCTTTATCTATATGCTAGAGTCAACAACCTTGGCCTTTCTTAGCTCAAAATAAAGTATCTGAACCTTTTTATTTGAGTTATGCTTTATACTTATAAAAACTGCCTTCTTAGTCAATTAGCCTGTGAAAAATCTTTTTTTGTGTGTGTATTTTGTATTATCTCTTAGTGATATAAAGATATATATATATGTAAAAAAGATACTTATGTAATATGTAAACTATATGTGGTAATTTCTGACTAATATGCACACATTTGTTACTTACTGTCACTACTTAACTAGCCAACTATGGGGCTTACCTGCTGGTTACTATAGAGTATATCACTTACCTTCCCCAACTGATGGGTAACATGATCCAACGAATGTCTAATAAGTCTCCTGCAACTCACCACCATCTGCCTAGCACCACTTCCTCCTGCTTCTCCCATTCTACAGGCCTGTGGGGAACAGTGGAACATGGCATCACAGACAGTGGTGTGAGGAAGAGCAAGCTCTGAGAAGAGCACACACTCTTCCCCAGATACCATTAGGCTGTGAGCAACCATAACATTCCACAAGTCTCCTGCTGCAGTAATAGAAAAAAAAGTAGAAAGAGGCCAAGAGCAAAGTTGAGAGGGAGAATAAATCATGAGGAAAGAACAAGATGAAGTCCTTCTCACCCCCCAGGAAAGTGTTCTAGAGCTCCTCTTTACCACTTTACTACTTCTCCCCTATTTCTTGGTCCTCATTTCTGATACTTAAATTCTGCTGTGTCTCTTTCCTCCTCTATCTGGACTCTTTGCATTCCACAATCCTTGGTTCCAGGGTACTGAAGACAGGGTCATTAGTCTAGAGTTGGGCATAGTCCTGCTTATCATCATTCATCAACATGTGACAGGACACAGAGAAGGAACAGTGAGAAAGAGAAGAGAGGGGCAGTTTTCAGCCCTTAGAACTGTTGTACAATCACAACAGAGAACTTCTTCACTTTGAAGGTCACTGTCATAAAAGAAATTGATGTCACTGAAAATGTGAAAATTTTATTGTCCTTTATCTCTCCACTACATGTGATGCAACTTCAAAGATTTTTTTTTACCATTTAAGCCTCAGAAATTCTATTTTATATTGTTCTGTTCATAGTGTATTTATTACATTTTTTTAAATCTCTAGGCTAGATCCAGTTATTGATATTTTCTGATTTCTTAACTTTTAATTAAACATTTTAGAACTTCTCTCTGTAATTCTATATGAAAGAAAGCTCTGAATCAGTTTCTGGGGTTTTTTAAGTTTGTTTTGTCCCAACTCTGTCTCAGTGGCCTCAGGCAAATCTCACTGATGTCGCCCCTTTAAGTGTATGTCATCTCTGAAATTCAGTTCCCTCCATGTAAAGTTGTGATAATAGTATTTGTCTTACTGAGCTCTTGTGACCTTTAAATTAGGTAATGTACTTAGAGAATTTGGTAACTATGATTATTTAATAATAGCTTTAAAGCTCTATCTCCTATTACCTTTTAATGAGAGAATCACAAATGTTTTGCGATATGGGATGGATTCATTAGCAACATGGATAATGAAATTAAGAAAGCAAGACCTATTCTGAATTAAACATTTTTAATTCAAAAACTCTTGATTTTATGAAGATTTAAAAAAACATTTTCAAATAGAAAGGTTGTATCTTAAGACAAAAGAAACTTGGATAAAAATAGAGTTAGCAGATGCCTAGAGCCTCAAAAAGTAGATAAACACCTCTGTCTTCTTGGAAATAAGACAGTACAACCACACTGCTGGTCCTGATCTACCATCAGCTTGTCACAGGCAGAACTTATCCTTTTTCCAGTTGTCACCTGCTCTGTATTTAAGTGGTGTTTGAGCCCATCATCAAGGCAGTACCACAGGAACAGATAGGTAGGAAAACACCAAGTGCCTGCTTTTGCAGATACAATAGAAAATAATTAGATGGTCTACTTGGAAATATATTTTTAATTTAGCTTTTTGTTTTTTGTTTTGTTTTGCTTTTTTATGTTTATTTTTGAGAGACACAGAGTGCAAACAGGGGAGGAGCAGAGTGAGAGAGAGAGAGATAGAATCCAAAGCAGGCTCCAGGCTCTGAGTGGTCCGCACAAAGCCCGATGCGGGTCTTAAACTCACGAGCCATGAGATCATGATCTGAGCTGAAGTCGGACGCTCAACTGACTGAGCCACCCAAGCTCCTCTTTAATTTTTGTTGATTATTAGAATCATGAAGATTAAAAATAGAACCACAAAGTTGTAATTACACCAAAAATAATTCAATACTAATAATGTATATCAATGTACTGGGGTACCAAGTTCACTTTATGAATAGAGGAATTATAAACTGCATTTGTATTCAATTGACAATTAAATAAATATTTTAATAGTAGAGTAATTGATAATCCGTAAGAAATTTTGCTAAACTTGTGACCTTCCTGCAGGCATTTCCATATTTAATCAATAAGATGTACAAGTGTATGTTCATTCATCTGAAGATTAGTAATATCATTTTCCTCTATTCATTCACATTCTGGGGAAACAATCATGTTTTGGATGTAATATCTATCATAAAGATATTGTGCAAACCGTTTGCAAACATCCTACTAACAACAACCTTGAAAGGAAAAAAATAGATTTCCTCTATTCCATAGTTTGACACATAGAATTCTCTTTGTAAAATATTTATTAATTTTAGAGGTCTGGTCTTTACCAAAGGGATAGAAAGTAGATGTATAACCGAGTAAGGCAGAGTAAGTCACATATCAGCTCGGCTTCCAGGACAAGTCATTTCATTTCCCTTTGCCTAATCTGTGAGATAGAATTAATAATGCCCTTCTTACTAGGTTGTTAGGAGCAGTCAGTGTCACATGTGAAGACACATGACCTAGGAAAACTATTAAACACCCCTACCATGCTTGGCATTTACCTGGGAGCAGGAGGTTAAGGGCATAAGCATATTTGCACAACACAACACACACACACACACACACACACACACACAACTCTCCTCCTTAGGCCTGAAGGAAGCCATGCTGCTGGTCTGAAAAGCCTTTCTTTCCTTCTAAAGAAACAACAGTTTATAAATGCAAACTCTGTGCACAGAAACATAAAATGCAACAGATTTAAATTAATTTTCTCTTTGGAACTCCTATACCTTACTCAGCCAATCACAACAGAAACTGCAGACCCTCAGAAAGCAAACCAGGGACAAAGTGTACTCTCTGCAGTGGGCAAGAGGCTGGTTTACAACAACCTCCACTCAGGTCTCAGAAGAGTGCAGATCCAAGGGAAAGCCATTCTGCTTGAGACACTTCCCCAAATATATTAAACTGAACATTAGAACAATTGTGAAACGGAAAAGAAATTTTAGAAGCCCAGCTTGAATGCTGCTTTGCTGTGTTGCTCTGGGCTTGCTGGCAACCTATCGGTAGGCACCTTGTGTGCTCAGGAGAGAGTCCTTCTTAGACCTTTTCAAAATAGTTTCATCCATAACTGAACTGAGACTTGACCCCTTCAGCAATAAGCACTGGGTGGGGGAAGTTTAACTTCATATGTTGTCAGACTAGAAATTACCAAAGTTAATTTAGGGAACTTAGCAAGGGGTTCTGGCAAAAATACATTTCCAATGGTATAATCTTTACGTTTTGTTATCTTCTGGTGTTGACTTTGCCATGCTGAAAAGAGCCCGGTTTTGATTCAACAGAATAGCCATGGTCTTTTGTGGAGGAAAAGAGAAGTGAGTGATACCGTCCTCAGAATGAACTTTGTCTCTCAGGATTCCGGAGTGAAGGCATACTATGAGACTTGCTTACAGTGGTCAATGCAACATGCTGAACTTACCCCACCAGACGATATGATCATGTGTCCACCAAAGCCTTGCGCTGACAACACACAGATTGCTTGCTGATGCAGCAGGATTATTTTTAAGTATTATTTAATGGTCTTGAGTCCCTTGTTGGGAAAAAAAAGTGAGAAAATAATTCCTCTTTTTCTTCTAAGTAAGGCAATGTATATCTGGAGGATCTGACCACATCACCAAGACCTGATGCAGTAAAACTAAGCCCAAGGAACAAAGTGCTATGTCTCAGCTGACTGCTCTGATACCACACAGGGACCACTTTAGGAAAAAAGGGAAGGCAGCAAATCATGTAATATGCATCCAAGAACATTCATTTCTGAAATTCCCTTACAATGTTTTGTGAAGGAGATTAGTCACTGAATGAAGATCAGTCCCATAGACTCTAACATAGGTGACTCTAAAAGTATGATGCATGTACAGAAACACAGGACATAGAGTCACTGTGGCCAACACTATTGATCCTTGAAAAGAAAGCAGCTGGGTTCTCCAGTTACATGACTTTTTACAAGTCTTCACAGTTTGGCAGTTCCCTAAGGGAATTATCCGATCTTTGTAATTGAGAAGTGTAGAAACTTTGATCAACACACCATAAGTGGTCTGTGGCAAATATATTAATCGAGCTTATAGTAAACTCTGGATAAGCCAGAATGACAATTATCAATTTACAACAAGAAATGCAGATGCATTGGAATCTGGAAGCACTGCCCATGTGACCAGCTCATTCTCTTTCTGTTGTAGACTGGCCTGGGGATCCACACCATAACTTTAAGCAATAAGCACAAAATCAGCATAGAGAAACTCACCCCTATTATCTCAATTAGGATCATAAGCTAAACATGTGGATTAACTAGTCCTAGAGATTCTGGGTGGGGTGCAGGGATTGTATTTTAAAAGTACCTCAGATAATTCTGCTACACTTGGCAATGATTGAGGGATAATCTAATGTGTACTAGATTCATTCTAGGACAATGAAATGTATTTACCTCCACATCAAACATATACCAGCCTCTTAACTAAACAGTTCATATCCTTACCTCCTGTCCTCTGGATTTAGGTAAAAGAGCACTTCAAGGGAAGTTCCTTCTCACAATATCTACAGCTGAGTAACTGTGCTTCTAACCAATACTTTATTTACTTACATCATTAACTTCATGTGATTTTGCTATAAACGGGGGTCTAATCTGTTCCTCGCAGAAATCTCAGATAATAATATTATTTATGGAGCACCTATTTATACTGGAAGGTCCGAGGCAATGTATTTTACATGTACAACATGTAAATTACATGTAATTACAATGTATTTACTACATTTTCTCATTTAATCCTCACAATTCTTTGATAATTTCCTATTTTACTGATAGAGAAAATGAATTTCAATTAAGTTAACTGGTTTTCCCAAGGTAAAACTAGAAAAAAACAAAAAAAACAAAAAACTGGTGAAACTGGAAATCAACTATATTAAATCCCAATGCCATCACCACAAGCCATATGGCCTTGTACACTGATTTCATACTTCAACTCTTGAAGGACACTATTAATTCCAAAGACATGTGTGTCCTCTTGCTCTTCCTCTTTCTCTTTATGGATTGCCTGCTTAGAGACTTGAGATAGCTAATTGTGTACCAGAGCTTTGTCTGCTCCAGAAAAATGATTCAGGAATTTTATTTATGTATTTATTTTGTCCGTTTCCTCATTCTATGCATAGGCTCAATGAGAAAATACTTGTTATAGTAAGTGCACATTAGTTTTAATAGAATATTGGGAAGTGTCTAATAATAGGAGTCTTTTATTTTACTTTTTTAAAAAATATTTAATGTTTATTAATTTTTGAGAGAGAGAAAGAAAAAGGGTATGAGCAGGGGAGGGACAGAAAAGAGGGAGACACTGAATCCAAGGCAGGCTCTAGCTATCAGCACAGAGCCCAACATCAGTCTCAAACTCACAAGCCATGAGATCATGACCTGAGCCTAAGCTGGACACTTAACCAACTGGGCCACTCAAGAGTCCCAAGGAAACAACATTAAAATAAGTTGTTTTGAAAATGGAGATTAAATAATAATATAATTTTATTGGGAATACACGCATATATGATGGAAAAGGAAATGACTAATCATTGAAGAATATGTGTTCTTAATTCACCACAGCATTCTCAGAAAAACATAAATTTCTTAATTTTGAAATGCAAGAAGTCAGACTAGACTTCTCCTTATTTTTGTTCTTTCCCTTCCTCACCCATAATGGTAAGGTAAGATTAGGACAGAATGTCTTTGTAAATAGGGGGAAAATACAACCAAAGACAACATTGACTTAGTTTTTATGAAACTAGAATTGGAAGCATATGAATTATGTAAAATCTCTTCCAGCAATAAAAAGTATGTCTTGGCCACCTACTTGCAAGGAGCATGACCTAGAGTCTCCATTATTGCAAGGACGTTTCTCCTAAGGACCACATCATGAGCTCAGGGACTTGACTGAGAATTGGAAAGAAGTTGAGGAGATAATGGGAAAAAAGAGATAAGACATTAAAAGACTATGTTCAAATCCCTTCATAACGTTGGCAAAAAAAAAAAAAAAATTCTAATTGAGCCCAAAATAGACTCTGTAGGAAATACACTCTGTAGGAAAAGTAAATAAATGTTTGACAGCACTAAACAGCCTCTAGACTTTAGTAGCATTCTGTGTCATCTAAAATGATTATTTTCTTTCGAGTAGAAGACAAGGCTAAATGCCTTGCTAGATGTTGAAGACACAAGAGATTAGTTTGTTATTCACATTTTCTTCTAGAAACTTGTCCAGCAATTAAACTAGTATCACTGAACCTCAAATTCTGTCAAGTCCTAACTTTTAATTTTGCAGAAAGCATCAGTGTACTTGACAAATGCACCAAAGGGAAAAATGTTTATTCTACTCTTCCCTAATCCCATACTCCATTCTTCTTCCTTATTTGATTTGGAAATTCCTCAACTTTTATTCACTCAACACACTCTTTTTGAACAGCTACTATATTCTAGACACAGTTTTATAGTGACCCATCCACCTGTGCATTAATGTTTACCACTCGGTGAGTTCATAACAAATAACTTCCCAGGGCAGTTAAAGTCTTTATACTTTTACTCAAGATCTTCCTTCTTGATGCCAGGTCTTACTACTTTGGTTCAAAAATTAAGCCTCTTGAGAGGCTTGAGAGGCTCCTGGGTGGTTCAGTCGGTTGAGTGTCCGACTTCAGCTCAGGTCATGATCTCGCTCACTGGTTCGAGCCCCGCATCAGGCTCTATGCTGACAGCTCAAAGCCTGGAGTGTGCTTCAGATTCTGTGTCTCCCTCTCTCTCTACCCTACCCCTGCTCACGCTCTGTCTCTCTCTCAAAATAAATAAACGTTAAACAATTAGAAAAAAAATTAAGCATCTTGTTTATATTTTAAAATGTAGGCCAAAGTTTACCTACTCTCTAAGCATCTCTTGATTCTTCCCAACCCTGTAGAGTATTGAACATCACTTCCTTTGTGCTTTAATTAAGCTCACCTCTGTTTCTATGATGATTCATATGATACCTATATATCCTTTTAAATAACCATAATGAACATATTTATCTTTCTAATCAACTTTTGAAAAATTATTTCTCCCCATTTTATTCCTTGAGCTTCAGAAGGAACTGCCTCCACTTTCTTGCTTGCAGGATAGACACAGAACCCAGATCAAAGTCAACCATACATAATACTAAAGTTTTCTGTCTACACTGAGTAACTTAGGGAAAACAAATGACCTAAATGGTAAAAACCAGATTCCACCATGAAACTGATATGGAAACTTGACAAGAATATATCTCTTTTCTAAGACCACAATTGCCAAGTATCATGTAAATGTGTGAATGAAGCCATTAAGGAGTCAAGAACAACCAAGAAGTCCAGAGAAAGAGGATGAACCCTAAAACTATTATTTCAGTGAGTAGATTTAATTTTGGCTGAAACCATTCATACCCCCAGATATTTCAGCTATTCTTGCTAGTGGACACGTTTGTTTGGCTTGGGTTTTCATCATTTGCAACTGGAAGTGTATGCATTAATATGTTGTGTTTGTCACCATCACTATACTGTGATGTAGAAATTGCCTCTTTTGTTTTATGACAGGACTTGAACAAAATGGGCAATCAGCTTGCTTACTGATTAAAGAAGTAAAGAATGAATAAAGGAAAATAAATAAATAAATAAATAAATGAAGTATTGCCTAGGAATACAAGGAAAAAGACATCTCTTGTTAGAGTCCCAGTATATCAATATTTTGATGCCCTTCTACTGAAACAAAACAAAACAAAAGTCTTTCAAGTAAAAAATTAACTGTTTTAAAATTATTGTGCTGTATATGCTGGGTAATAATGGTCATGATTCCTCAAAAAACATCCTTAGCATGGCTTACTCGGGTTGGATGGATTTAGTAAATATCTCAGGATAATCAAGCTCTTTATTTATTTCTAAACACCAAATGATATCCTCCAGGTCCTAATATTATTTTAAATGGCACATGAGATGCTGTCTCTGTCAGTTCCCTTGAGATTGGGTTTCATGGTCTAATCAGACTCACCATTAACAGTCTTCTCCTGGACAGGAGCAGAGCTAATCTGGTGTGATGAGAGAGTGTTGGCCGGTGGCTCAACCAGCTCCACAAGTTTGCACATGTGGATTCTATTTTCAAACCTATGATTGATTTACTTTCTGACTATGGCAAACCACTCCATTCTCCCATATGATGCTTATCAACAAATGGTATCTGCTTAACTCATTTATTGAGAAAAATATAACCACATTTCAAAAATTGGGAATTATTTCCCATGAACAGTTTTTTTGCTTTTCTTACCACTGTGCTGTTCTGCAGGTGTGATTTACTACCTGATCAAAATAAAGTTATTCTGGGACAGTTATTTAAAATTTTGGAAATTTATTATTTCCTCCTCATAAAAATATTGACCTCTTTTAATAATTCGATATTTCTTTTATCTCAATTCCTATATCATTTATAATCTCTAAGGCAAAAATACATTCTGAGGATGTTTTGGTTTTAAAAGTTCTCCAATTAGTTCCCAATATATTGTAAACTACTCAGACAAGGAGAGATGAGTATTGAAGAAGCATTTGTCGATTTGACTTACTGACTTTGGAACTTGATACACTAATTATCACTTTCCCATATTCATATATAGTGAGGTGTGTGTGTGTGTGTGTGTGTGTGTGTGTGTGATTTCAAAATGCAAACTACTAGAAGGGAAAAGGACTTATTTGGGATTTTTTTTTCTGATGTTACACAAATTTGAGCTAGGTTGGATTGGAAAGAATTGCCATGGGCTGTGAAAAATAATTAGAGCTCCTGGATTACTGCTGTACCTTAAAGTCAAAAGTTAGGAAAGATGATCTTAAGGGATACTTTAGAAATGGTTCTGCTATTTGAAAACTGGTAGTGGATTACAGGAGAAATTATATAATGTGCTGTCATACATCCAAAATTTTCTTTAATTTTTTTAAAATCTTACTTTTTGTATTTGGGTTTATGGTCAGAGTTATGCTGAGTTACTTTTTTGTGTTTACGTTGTGGAACACACTAAATAAGAATATCACTGACTGTTTCTTAAAGAATTGGAAAGAAAAGCTACTTGGAAAATTGCCTAATCCTGACACTTAGCAAAGAGTATTGATTTAGGATTCTGTGGCCATTTTTTTCATAGTCCGTGGTTTGTTCAGTGTTTCTCTCCATTCAAGGATCTTTTGGGATTTTTTTGTAATTTTAGAGTTTTTTTAGTTTTCTCATGTCTTGGTTTTTATTATATAAAATCTATGTTTTCTAGATTTTTGCATTTATTTACCTACCTTTTTGCAAAATACACACCAAAAGCTATTTAAATTGCTTCAATGTCTATATCTTGTTACTTTTGTTTTTAAATAATTGTTTTAATTTAGTTCATTTTCTTTATTTTAAATTTATCTAAAAAGTGGCTTTTCATTTCTTTTTTTAATTTTTTCATTAATTTATGACTGCTTTTAACCCTATTTATACCCTTCATTATTCTTTCCTTAGGTTTATTTTGTGATTTGTGTCTTGTCCTATTAAATGCTTAATTTAATCTTGTATGTTTATTTTGTATCAAACTAAGTAGCATTAATATATAAGACTCTGAATTTTTCATCTAACCCCAAGTTTAGCTCTATCTCATATATTATTTCACAACTAATGGCTTCAGTTTTGATATTTTCTATCTTGGATATTAAATATATTTACATACATATACATATACCCACACATATTTATGTAAATATGTGTGTGCACATATGTGTGTGTGCATTTGTGTATTTGTGATGGATACTCTTTTATTTCATTGGTGTTATTTATTCAACATCACATTTTGGAATGTGCCTAAAATATACTATTTGTTTTGACATGTTATTTTAGAACATTTTAGAAGAAGTTTTGTTCTAGAGCCATGGTATTTATTCACACGTATATTTGGTCCAACTTTAATTACCTTACGCAGCTATATCTTTTTATTTGTCCACTTGATTTATCTTGAGATAAAGGATTTCTGGTCACTTTCTTAATTCTACTGAGTTTCTATAGATTTATCTTTAGTAATCTGTCATTCTTGTTTTATATATTTGATGTTTGTGATTTGCTGCAGAATGATTCATTTTCTAGTTCAGGAACGTGAATTTTCTCTAAGTTTAGTGTGAATTCTGTGACCAAAATAAACCATCATTTATCTAACTACTTTTAAAACATTGTCTTGTTATGACATGATTTTAGGTTTTAAATATGCATATTTTATTATTTCCTAACAGTTCCTTATTTGTTAATTCCATGATGATACGCTTTTGATTCTCAATTTGTTGCCTTGGTTGCACAATTTCTAATTTTTAATTGTTGTTTCATTATCTCATCTTTGATCTCCTGTGATATATTTTTTTGTTTCACTGATTTCATGTTTCTTAACATTTGATCTGGATGTGAAAGTATTTTTAAGAAAATATTTTTTGGTATCTTGTATAAATTCTATAAGGGGATTATCTTATATTGCATTTTATGTTCTTAAAATTATGGTGGCCTCTCGCTTTATAGAAGCTTTCTTTTCATCTTTCTCATGTTAATGCAAGTAGTTTTATCTGGATATTTTCCCCCAGGTACAGTTGATATGAATCCCCCATGATTCCTTTACTTTATTACCTAAAATTTCTTAGCATTTGTCTCAGATTATCATGAAATTGAGAGCTGATTATTGCTACTCTGTGTTCTGTCTGTGTTTTGGGGCTCTTATTTATTTATTGAGTGAGTGAGAGAGAGAGAGAGAGAGAGAGAATGAGAATCCCAGACTCTGTGTTGTCAGAACAGAGCCCTACTTGGGGCTCGAACTCACAAACTACAAGATCATGACCTGAGCCAAAATCAAAATTTAAAGGCTACTTAACCTACTGAACCACCCAGGTGAGGGGCTCTTATTTTAAAAGGGAACAATGGGTTCATCATAGAAGCTGTGTGTTGATGTATTGGTGGATTTGGTCTCTGATCTTTTTTTAATCAAAGATTTAATGTCACCTAGAGGTCTTTTCTTATCTAATAGAAGATACATTTTAATTTAATATCAGAGTCAAGTCATGAAGGCTTCATCTTTCCTGGACTCATTTGGAGGACTTGAGTTCCTCACCTTTGCCATCCTTTCCCCAGCAGCACCCCATCTCCTCTCTTAGCCAGAGGGGAGAACAACAGACAAACGTTGTAGAGTCTAAATGGAACTTTCTTTGAGGCCTTTCCTTTGGGTACTTTCACAGAGATGCTTGTGTAACTCATCTTCTCTTTTGTGTTTCTATCTGACAATCCCATCTTTATCGTATTGGCCATTATCATTCTATGTTGCCTCTCCTGCTTATTCTCTGTAGAAACCTGGGAGAGGACAAACTCATCTATCTTTAATGAATAATTCTTACGATGATGATGACATTTGCCTTCTCTTCCCTTTAGTTATCTGTCTGCAGATAAAATTAATTACTCTTGAAGTGAGGTTTGCCAATTATTTAACCTGAAGTAATCCCATTTTCCACAGCTCAATCAAAATTCTGGGAGGGAAAACTTTTGAAAAAAAAATCTTCTTCACATCCACAATGATAAATCCACCAAAGTACTCATTTTCTTCTGAAAAGATCCCTTTTAGTATTCTTAGGTCTATAATGATAATGAGGAATGTAAGTCTTGTAAAAAATTTCAGTTTTTTTAATTTTCAAACTTCTGTAGGCTAGGATTTCTTCAAGGTGAAAGGGAAGGTTATTTCTTTAGGTTTGCCACACTAATTTGTCCTGGTAAAGCCAAAATATCATTTTAGTTCATGTGGTATTTAATTGTGAACAGCAATGGCTGGAGAATTTTAAGGGTCACTAGGTCCAGATGTTTGGTCATTAGTCACCACCATATAACCCACCTTCAATATAATAAATATGGATAAAATAAGGAAACACTTCAGCCGTCAACAAGATTAGTGTTCAAGACTAATAGGAGCCTGATTTCTGCTTTTTAACTTTGTTAGCATTTAACCCTTTGAGGGCAGAGGATTTTACTTGAAGTAAATCTCTCCTCACACACTCGGCTCTTATTTTCTGAAGTTTATATACCTTCATTAATGGCACGTCCATTCACCAAAGAAGTGCAGGCATGCTTTTAAGTATTTTAATACTTAACATCACACTTCATATCTTTTTCTTAACAACATATTGGAATGTTTAAGAAGGTGGTTTTGTTGGACAGTCAGGTAATTGTCTGATAAAGTGACCTATGTCTGTGGCTAGGGAACAGCCTACTTAGAAGAATTTATTGGACATATTGGGCTGATCTGTACTCCCCCATACAATAAAAATTCTTTTAAGAACTTCTTTGTGTGTTTACCTTTTTTTTGGTGATTATATATAGAATGAAAAGTAAATACCCTAAAATCTTTATCTCACCTGGTGCCACGGATATAAAAACCTGCAAGCATATGGTGCTGACCTTTGGAATCCCACTGCACTAGAAGGAAGTCCTTTCTGTAGGTTCTTCTGCAGCAAATCAGGGATAATTATAATACTAACCAGGTAGAGTTGTTGTTTGGATTTAATGAGAGTATGTAGGTGTCCAAATCATGCTTATTTTCTTAATTGTAGAGAAATACAATATACACATAGCTTGCAAATCAAGTATGTACTTGAAAAAGTGGACGAGATTAGTGACTACAAAGTGAAAAGTAACCAATTTGGATACTTTTACTAATATTTTGCTGGTATTTTAACATTATGTAATACCTGTCCTGTCTATTAATTTACATCTAACCGTTTTATGAAAATTCTCACTTTCATAAGTATCTCCTTGACTCCATATTTGGGGAACTGTTTTTTTTTTTTTTTCTGTCAAAACAGTTCTCATTCTGTACTATTAACATGTCACTGAATTCTAAATGTTTTTCTAAATATTAATTGAAAAACAATTAAAGGAAAATATATATCTTTGGTCAGTGGATTTGGGTTAATAAGATGTATTTTTATTTTTTTATTTTTTTAAATGTTTATTTATTATTGAGAGACATAGAGAGATGGAGCATGAGCATGGGAGGGGCAGAGAGGGGGGGAGACACAGAATTCGAAGCAGGATCCAGGCTCTAAGCGGTCAGCACAGAGCCCGAGGTGGGTCTTGAACTCACAAATAGCAAGATCATGACCTGAGCCGAAGTCGGACGCTTAACCGACTGAGCCACCCAGACACCCCTCAAGATTCATTTTTAATAAAGACACAAGGACAGTTGTGAACCCCCTTGATTACAGATTACCTTTGTACTTAGTTCATTGCTCCAGAACCTTAAGCTTGGCCCTGTTAAAATCATGGCTTGCCTCCTCTAGGCCTTGAGTTGCTCCTTGACTTATCATAGGAGGTAGGTGGCAAGGATCCCAGCGAAATTAATTGTTCAACTGAAGGAAAGTGGTAGGAAAACAATGGATCACCCTGTTCAACCAAAATGTGAGAATCCATTGACCAAATCCCACAAAAGCCTCAGAAATCCTATCTCTCTTCATGAATTGTATAGTTTTGAGTCTTCTTCTCTTTCTTCCTCTCCTTACACCTGTTTCTTCTTCTCTCTCTCTCTTTCTATGATTCATTGTTTCCTCTGCTCTACACATTTAGGAAAAAATCTCATAGCATATGTTCTATTCCCATGGTGCAATGCATTTTTATGAAAAAATTAATTAATTTATTTCTGTGTCAATTACATGATTGTAAAAAGCTAAAAATTTATAAGCACCTGTATAATAATTTGCTGTCTTGTTCATTATCTGTTGTAATGTTTTTGTATTTTGAAAACTGAATCAGCTTTTAATTTTATTTAAGTACTGAACTCAATTATCTACTTACATACCTATATTTTTCAAGAGCATTTTTCAAGACCATTTGTCAATCAAAATATATAAAATGATTCCATTTACTATGGATGTGTAACACACACCTAGATAACTATATATTGTTCACACCAGTAAATGCATGTATGCACACAAGCATGCAAATTAATATCCATTTGCTCTTATGAGTCTAGAAATAAACTTTCCAATGCTTACATCTATCCCTATTGAATATGGGAACACTGTCATAATTTCTATTATATGCTGCGATGGAGCTAGGAGAAAATATCCAATTTATTTTTCAAATGTCAACCAAACACTTTATAGATTGTTTTTCTCCATCCCCTCCTGTAACCCTTTTAGTTAAATTAGTACAGCTGTCTGAAAAATCAGATTTAAAGCCTTCAAATGTTTCCTTGGTCTTAGAACAGATGCCTCAGGAGACTTTCCATCAGAAAGGTACATTGGATTAGCACAGCCTGTTTTCCTACCACATTCTTTAAACAAAACTGACAGCCCCAAATAAGGAGGACAATTTATTGTCAGAACGTGTGTGGAATTTCAGAAGAGGACATATTTTCCCCCTCCTGGTATGAGTTAGACAAAAATAGATTATTTAGGAAACAATTTTATACCATTTCAGTGAACTATAGGAGGTCAAAGAAAATACCCAAAACTGGAAGGTTTCCATCAATGAAATGGATGCTTGCAAAATGAGAAGAGGTTTAATAGTGAAGAAAATTAGTGTATCAGATTTGAAGAGTTATCAATCCAGGCACAATTCTGTGATAAAGATACCTGACATATGATAGGAATCTTGAGTGCACACACCATGCACCATCAATAGAAGCCGTGTTTATTGATTAGGCAGAAATGAGGCATTGTGAGATCTGAGACAGAATCTGCAACCCCTCAAGAGAAGAATGGGTTTAGCTATGAACATAGCACCTGCTGCTTTTCACCAAATAAGATTTAGGGATTTTTTTCTTCCTTTTAACTCTGAACAGAGAGTTTAGACTTTGGATAATAACTCAGAATTAGAAAACACAACTCTCACATGAGGAGTAAAGGTATGTCACCAATTACAGAGAGGTAACTAATACAAAATAAATAGGAAATATAAGCAAAATAAAAAGAATGTTATTGCATTCTTGCAGTTGGGTGAGGGAGAAAATGTGACTGAATACAAACTTGTGTTTGGAAGATCTACTTGGCAAAGGATTTTCCTCCATGAAACAATAGCTTTAGTATACGGGATTTTAGCTTCTGATATAGTTTCTGCAGGTACTAGTTGTGCTAATGGTGTTATTCAAATAATGAATCACATCCTTATGTTGTGAAGTTGAAGAATCCCCACACAAACAACTTGCACATGCATTTTCACCTCATTATTTTAACAGCAAAATATACATTTTACTCCACAGGCAAAAATGCATCTAATTATGATTTGTTATGCATATCTATTTTTTCCTTTTTTTTTAATATTTATTTTTGAGAGAGACAGAAAGCAAGCAGGGTAGGGCAGACAGAGAGGGAGACACAGAATCTGAAACCAGCTCCAGGCTCTGAGCTGTCACCACAGAGCCCGATGTGGGGCTCAAACCCATGAACCATGAGATCATGACCTGAGCCTAAGTCAGATGCTGATTAAGCCACCAGGTGCCCCTACATTTTCCTTTTACAAAGCCATACCAAATAGAATAGTCTTCTTTAAAGCAAAAAAAAAAAAAAAAAAAAAAAAAAAAAAAAAAAAAAAAAAAAAAAAAAAAAAAAAAGACTTTCACAACAATAGCATACATACATACATATATACATACATAAAATATATGAGAAAAGACACAGTATTTGTTGAGTATTTAATATGGGGCAGTTGACTTTTGATTTCTGGTCCAACACATAAAGAACTTAGAAATCATCACTCCCGTCCAGACATAAAAAATACTGAGGGGTGCCTGGGTGGTTCAGTTGGTTAAGCATCTGACTCTTGGCTTCAGCTCAGGTCATGATCTCACAGTTTGTGAGTCTGAGCCCCATGTGGGGCTGCGTGCTGACAGTGCAAAGCCTGCTTGAGATCCTCTCTCTCTTCTGCTCCCCCGCTCACTCAAAAATAAATAAATAAACTTTTTTAAGAAAACAAAAGTACTGAATAAACTGAAAGTCTACACCTCTTTTTATATAGCAGAGAATTAAGGTCACAGATTTAACTGCTACCCTAGAAACTGGAAAGATGGACAAGCAGATGCAGAGAATCCATGCTTATCTGAAGCAGAAGCCCAGAGCAGAGCACTACCGTGGAGCCAGTATCAATAACAAGACTTCAAACTAGAATTGATGAATTACCAGAGACACAGTAAAATCTAAACACTCAGAGGTGGACCATTCCCCGGGGTGAGGGGTGGAGGGAGCACCCTTCCAAGATTTTTACTTCCAGTTGCCTTAACAAATTCTAACTGTGAAGATTTGAAAAAATAATTACTTCATGCTTCCAACAGAGTGGGGGGGGAAGTAACCATTTTGAAGTATGTCCAGAGCTGTCTGTTCTTAACCAGACCTGGCCCCAAGGAAATTATTTTACCAGAGCCTAACTGACTGGGGTTTTGCCAGAGTCTATCCAACCTTGGAGAAACGAAATACCCAACTCAAGCCTCTGCTGAAGTCTTTGACATCAGGAAGGAAACTATCCAACTCAGACACTAAAAGAATGAGACCTAATCATGGAACTATAATCAGGGAACTAATACCCTCTCCCACATTTAACCACCACATTAATATGGCTCCTGTAAAATAACAAGAAAACAGCTAAAAGAACATCAAACCTCAGACCGTGTTTAAAGTGTCTCTAGGAAAACCCAAAAACTACAAGGCATGTGAAGACAAGGAAACTAAAGAAAATTTTAGCCTCTGAAACCATAGCCACAGCAAATATAAATATACTGTACACCCAGAAAGACACAAAACCTCACACTAAAGGCCTATCTACCTCACTTCCTTTTACCTGGCAGTCATGTCTGGCTTTTAACAAAAATAGTAAGGCATAGTGAAGACAAAAATGCACTCCGTAGAGGCAAAGTATCAAGACACAACCAGATATACTGCTCCCCAACCCTAATTCACAGGGCATACATTTCAAGACTCCCACTGGATGCCTGCAACTGTGGATAGCACTCAACCCTACATATACTATGTTTTCCCTATACATAAATGCCTATGATAAAGTTTAATTTATAAATATGATACAATAAGAAATTGACAATAATAATTGTCAATTGACAATAATAAAATAGAACAATTATAACAATATACTGCAATAAAAGTTATCTGAACATGGTAGATGTCTCTCTCAAAATATCTTCCTATATGATACTCACCTTTCTTTTTCTTGTGATAAATGACATGGGATGGTAAAATGCTTGCATGACGAGATGAAGTGAGGTGAATGACAGGCATTGTGACATAGTGTTAGGCACTATTGACCTTCTGACAATACATCAGAAAAGGACTGTAATTGACCACAGGTAACTGAAACCACAGAAAATAAACCCATGGAAAATGAAATCATGAAAAGCAAAAATCATGGATAAAGGGAGGAGGGGCTACCACATAGAGAGATTTTTAAATAATCATCTTGGGAATTTAAATTAATTATGATTAATATGGTAAGGGCTTTACTGGAAAGGCAGGTAACATGCCAAGAATGGATAGATAGTGTAAGCAGAGAGATGTAAATGTGAAGAAAAAGTTAAGAGAAAATGCTAGAAATGAAAAGACTAACAAGAATAAAGTATGCCTCTGATGGTCTTATTAGTAGACGAGACACAGTTGGAGAAAGAATTAGTAAATTTCAAGATATGTCAATAAGGCCTGAAATGCAAAGAGAAAGAAAGAAAAAGATGGAACAGAATATCAGATAACTATGGGATAATTGCAAAAGGTGTAACATATGCATAATGGAAATACCATAAGAGAAGAAAGAGAGACAGTTGAAGAAATTTTCAAAATAATAATGGCTGAGAATTTTCTAAAATTAATCACAGACACCAAATCACAGATACGGGAAGCTCAAAAAATAAATAAATAAAAACAGGATAAATACGAAAATTCTATACCTAGGCACAGCATATTCAACTTAAAAAGAAATCAAAGACAAAGAGAAAATCTTCAAGGAAGCCAAGGAATAAAAACAAACATACAAACAAACTTACCTACAGAAGAAGAGGGATAAGAAGAACATGGGATTTCTCTTCAGAAACAATCAAAACTATGCAAGCAAAATGAGAATGGAGTGAAATATTTAAGGTATTGAAAGGGTAAAAAATGCCAACCTAAAATTTTATTTCCAACAAAATTATCCATCAAAAGTGAAAGAGTATTTTGATGATTATGGTGTGTGAGTGTAGGCTCATTATTTGTACAAATGTACTGCTCTGGTGAGAGATGTTGATAATGGGGGAGGCTATAAGTACAGGGAATATTAGCGAAATTCCCCTCAATTTTTCTGATGCCCTAAAACTTTTCTAAAAAAAATAATAAAGTCTTTAAAACATTACTTTCATAGATTTAAAAAAAAAGTGAAGCAGAAATACTTTCTCAGACAAACAAAACTTAAGAGAATCTGTTGCTGGTACACTTGCCTTGCAAGAAATGTTAAAAGAAGTTCTTCAAAGAGAAGACAAATTACATAGGTCAGAAATTCAAAACTACATAAAGAAAGAAAGAGTGTTAGAGAAGTACATGAGGGTAAAATATATATATTTTAATTTTTCTATTCTTGAGCTAATAGATAACAGTTTGTTCAAAATAATAATAACAATGTATCTGGTGATTATAGATTATGGATAAGTGAAATGAATGGCAGCAATATTATAAGGGATGAGAGAGAAGAAATGGAAATACTCTGTTACTAGTACTTGTATTACCCATTACACAATATAGTATTATTTGAAAATGAATTTGGATTAGTTTTAAATGTTATTGTAAACTCTAGGGCAAATATGGGTCAGTCGCTTTACATGGTTTAAGTCATATAATTTATCCAACCTTGTGTTATAGTACTTGTATTCTATTATAGATGTGAAAATGAAACATAATTTAGAAAAATAAACAAAATATTTGTAGAAGAGAAAACTAAGGCTCATAGAAATTAGTTAAATTGTATAACCAATACGTGGAGGACAAATGATTTTAACCCAATTTCATCAGCTTTCAAATCTTATTTCTACACAGTTTCATGATGCTTCTCATTTATGAGCTATCTTTCAAATATCAAGGAACAAACTCATCATTAAATGGTCAAAGGAAATCAAAGCATAAAATAGATGATATTCTTTCTTAAACATGATATAATTATAAGAAATATGTTGGGAACTAGCAAGTTTACTTGTCACATCTACATTAAATAAAGGGTGATGGTAGAAAATACCTATTCAAAAAAGTACAATTCTTTTATATTCCCAGGGTGGTACTGTTACCAACCAACTTAAAGATATAAATTTTCAAAGGATGAAAAACTGATTCCTCCAGGGTTTTAGGGAGGTATCCAAATCTTACTTCACAATTCAGTATAAAGTTTCATTCATTACTTCAATAAATTCTATCCACCAGGTACAGCATGCCCTGAAGGAGAAGAGCTCTAACATTTTGCAGAATAGCTCTAATTGTTAGAAAGTTCATCTTTAGATTGTATTAAAAATTACCTTCATTAGTTCTAATTCTGCTTTTCGAATAAAAACCAGTACCTTTTGGGGCTCCTGGGTGGTTCAGTCTGTTAAGCGTCTCACTTCAGCTCAGGTCATGATCTTGCCATTTGTGAGTTCAAGCCCTGGGTCAGGCTCTGGGCTGACGGCTCAGTCCCTGGAGCCTGCTCAGATTCTCCCACTCTCTCTGCCCCTCCTCCACATGTACGCTTGCTCGCTTTCTCAAAAATAAATAAAATTATTTTTAATTAAAAAAACCCAGTACCTTTGCCACATGATGTATTTGGACATATTTGAAGTATGTCCCATGACTTGTCTGGACTAAACATTCCTATGTTTTTCCTTTGGGAGGAAAGTTATGACTTTCATTTTTCTAGCTGCTACCTTGAGGAATACTTCCACATTGGTGGCCCATGCTTGCAGAAAATTTTTATTGGCCCACATATAGTTAAAAACATTAATTGCCAAGATTAAAAATCAGATGATATACATAATAATAAATACATTACACATTTTGGGAAATATTTGAAGGTGTCCATATCAAAGCCTCCTGAAGCAGTTACCCCTTAACCAGGGCATGTACTACCCAGTTCAGCACACCCTTCCCCAGTATTTGCCCCAGGTAGGCCAAAGTGGCAGCTGCCATTTAAACATCTTGCTCTTTCTCTCTCTCTCTTTCACACACTCTCCCTTCCTCCCTCCCTCCTGCCTACTTCCTTCTCTTCTTGACTTCCTTTCTTCTTTCTTTCTTTTCATTCTGGTACCTTTATAACACATGCCTGGTACCTTAGGCAATTCAAATTGGTTTCTAAACTGTATGTTACCATTCTTCACAAAACTTTATATCCAGAACTAAGCACAATACTGCATTTTTTTAGACCACCCTCTTTGATCATGATGAAGATAGCAACCACATTACATTTCTTGGGATCCAATTGAAGCTTGTGCTGAATTTACCATCAAGTAAAATTCTCAAGACTGAAGCACTGCTCTCTACACAGCTGGAATTCCTTGAAAACCACTTGTAGACTCAACCCCCCCCCCCCTCCTACAGGGATACTGGGAGCTTGAGCTAACAGACAAAACATAAGTCATTCCAGCAGTTACTCAGAGCTATGTTTTAATAACTCAGCTCTTACATTATTCTCACTTGAGCCTTTATTCTGATGATTAGGTCCTTGACTCTTCAGCTGTGCAGACGCTCCTGCTTGGAACCTTGCTGTTCCTAAACCTGTGCCTGGTCTTCAGACTTAGACTTTAGACTCATGCTGTTACTGACCTTAAATGAATGGCAGACTCCTTGTATCTCAGAATGAATCCTGCTATTGCATTTCCCTGTTATACCAGTGCTGTGATTTGTCATTGCCTCCATTCTAGCTGCTGGGTCGGTTAATATGCCAGCCTCTGCACAGGACTCTGGTCCCCTCCGTGGGAACTCTGTGTTTACAGACGGGGCCAGATCTAGGTCCCAGGCACTGTTACTGGTCTGCCTGATGCTTCTCTTAAGTAAATCACACATATATTATTTTAATTTTTTAAATATAAATGTAGTTAGTGATACTTTGTTCTGTAACAGTTTGTGAATTCTTAGCCTTTATTAATGTTTACTGGTGATATAATAATGTAGCATATGACTATTTTTATATTAGCATGGAGTTACATTCACAAAATATTCACAAAGGGCCACATTTCCAATTGTTCTTTTCTTTCAGTTACCATCAACCTCCACGTTGCTCACTTTAACACCAAACTGTAAGTTATAGTTGGATTTTTTAACCAAAGTGTTAAATTTTATGTCCCTACTACAATTTACCTAGTTAGATATAACCTTTCAACTCATCTTATTAATACCTTTACATTCTTGATTAAGTCACTGCATATATTACATATTCATTCTAATTTTAAAGCTGGAAATTGATCATTATCCCTTTCTTATCTACAAAGTAACAAAAGCAAACTTTGAACAGACCAAGTATAGAAACTTGTGGCTCCTTTCTACTGATAATACTCTGAGAGAATATATTTCCCGATTTACTATGTCATTAGGACTTGAGTTTTAGTCTTTTCCCCTCTCCTTATTATAATATTGATGTTTTTAAGCATTGGAGAATATTCAGTAAATAGATATAAATTATAGCTTTTAAAATTCTGAGTTAAAACTTTTTCACCAAATAGTCCAGATCAAAATGATAGGAGGGGTGCCTGGGTGGCTCAGTCCGTTGAGCGACCGACTTAGGCTCAGGTCACGATCTCATGGTTTGTGGGTTCGAGCCCGGCATCGGGCTCTGTGCTGACAGCTCAGAGCCCGGAGCCTGTCTTCGGATTCTGTGTCTCCCTCTCTCTCTGACCCTCCCCTGATCACGCTGTCTCTCTCTCTCTCTCTGTCTCAAAAATAAATAAAACATTTAAAAATTTTTAAATGATAGGAATCTGGTGTATAAAAGATATAAATAATACTTGAATGTAGAGTCTGCAGAACTTGGGCTAATTCGAACTGAGACGGGAAAAAAAAGCAAAATCTAGTCTGACTCCTTAGTCTATGATGTGTGATGAGGTATAAAGGGCACCACAGTTAACAGAAGATAGGGCTTAGGAAGGGGTGAGCCAACAAGCTTTATTTCAGGTATGTGGCATCAGGGTCCTGTAGTGTAACCAGGTACAGATACATAAAGCACAGATAGATATATTATTTTGAAACTCTAGAAGTTCTGTATCGGAGGAAAAAGATCTGTAATTCAATAATGTACAGGCATGATGTGAAGCCATAGGAAATGATTAACTTGCTCAAGAAGAATGTGTAGATGAGAAAGGGCAACGTGCAGAAAAAAGAACACCAGGGGACATTACAGGACTTGTTTAAATTGTGATATTAACTACCCCATTGGGTAAACAATATTCAAAAAGAAATTGGAAAGCTTACCAACACCTCCATACCAATCCACAAAAAGAGCCAGTTTCCTATGGTTTCATAGGGAATTTTCCACAAACATTAAGCTTTTCCAAACCATTAAACAGGAGATTTTAACGGGAGAGTTTAACTGGGGTTTTCAGGGGACATGTGTCAATGTCTGGAGATATTTAAAAAAAAAATTTTTATGTATTTATTTTATTTTGAGGAACAGAGACAGAAAGTGAGTGGGGGAGGGGCAGAGAGCGTGGGAGACATAGAATCTGAAGCAGGCTCCAGGCTCTGAGCTTTCAGCACAGAGCCTGACGCGGGGCTCAAACCCACGTACTGTGATATCATGACCTGAGCCGAAGTCGGATGCTTAACCAACTGAGCTACCCAGGCGCCCCATGGAGATATTTTTTTGATTGTCACAACTGGCCAAGGTGGTGGAAAAATGTTCTACTTGTCTCTAGAAGGCGTGAGCCTGGAATGTTGCTAAAAATCCTACATGCACAGGACAGTTCCCACAGCAAGAAGATTAGTGGCCCAAAATGTCGAGAAACCATGACATAAAGGAAAAATTTTAAGAAGAAAATAGCTTATTCTCAGTTTAAATTTGAAGGTAAAGGAAATTCCAAACTAAAACTACCAAAGATGACTATGATAAAACCAGGAATAAAGCTTACTTAGAATTGTTGATGTAGTTACACCAATAAAATGTGAGCAAGTCTGGTGTTCTTATTAAAATAATACACCACGACAGAGAAGGCTTTATTTCAAGAGTACATGGATGGTTCAACAAAAGCCAACCTGATAATAATATCTAATTTCAAAAACAATGGAGAGAAACTTCCTCTCAACACATCCCAAAACGTGTTTCATAAAATTCTATATCCAACCCTAATTAAAAAATAATAACCCCAGGCTAATGATTCAAATATTTCTTAATATGGTAAAAATATATACAGTGTATATTATTAAAATGATATTCAACAGTGAACTCCTAGAGGCATTTCTATTAGAATTAGGAACAGGAAAAGTGTGACTATCACTCTGTATTAGGTTATATAACATAAAAAGGCAAGAAAATGTCTAAAATAAGTGGAAGAGAAAATCATTACATAAAATATTTTTGAATACTTAGAGAATTCAAGAAAAAGGGAAGAAAAAATTCCAGTTTTGAAAGAATATAGAAAATTTTAATAAAGCAACATTTTAAAAATCATTAATTTCATACTGGGACTTAATAAGTAATCATCAAAAGTTCAAATTGTCATTCAGCTTACTTTAATAATAATGACAGTAAGTTTAAAATACAGGCTATATCTTGATTTGGGCTCTCCACTATCTTTTCCTCCTGTTTTATGTAGTAATCTTCCAGTTATATGGCAGGGACTGTAGATGTCCATTACATGCCACCATTTAGTCCCAAAGCCATCTGGCCACCTGTCCTTTTGGATCCCATTATTTCCCTTTGTTTATAGGGATATCCTATAAAGATTTCATTGATTTGAAACTGTTTGTAAGAGTAGTTTTATTGCTTTCAACCAAAGAAAAAAATGGATATGTGGAGGACCAAAAGAAAAAAATTTAGTCACAAAACAAAATAATAATGAGCAATTAGGTATATGTTGCTCCTAGATGGGGAGACCCAATCAATAAAGGTGGAAGTTTTCTCCCAAATTAATGATTATAACTCTATGCAGTCACAATTCCACTAATGGAGGTGTGACCTTTAACTAATTAATACTGTATTTTATTTGAAGGACAAATGCAAGAAAATAGGGCAATTTTCACAAGTATAATACTGTGGCTCTTCCCTTCAGATGAAATAATAATAATAATAATTATGATAATAAACAAATAGGTCCTGTTTGTTATAGCAAGGAACAAAAATAAATACACAGAGCAGACACTAAAGAAATCCTAGCAATAACTTCACATATGATAAATTTCTAATTGAAAAGCAGTAAAAAATTATTCAGTGATACCCTCCTCCCTTAGTAACACACACACACACACACACATTCCATTTTCACTAACATGTTTAGATTTAAAGTATAAAACCATAAAAATTTAAGAAAAATTTAAAACACAACTTTCATCATCTTGGTGTAAGGAGGGTTTGTTTTCGGCAGTGGAGGGAAGACCAAACACCTTAAAGTTATGACTGATATATATATATATATATATATATATATATATATATCCATTTACATGAAAATATAAAAATAAAAAACAGCATACAACAAAATTCACCATTAAAAAAGTTTAAAATATATTTGACAAGTGAAAAGATAGTTTATCTTATAAGTAATCCAAGATTGCAATTATAAACAACCAATCAAATGGTGAGTGATTGCACAAACCTGGTGAGTAGAAGACTCCAAACACAGTGGTTAAGACATCAGTACATTTCTGAAGGGGTATTTGGTTAAAAAAATTTAATTCCTAAGTGCATAACAATTTATGCTCAGCGGATTTATTTCTAGGATTTATTAAAATGAAATAATGTGACCAAAAAAATGTATATGCTTGATTCTTTGAACGCAATAGTAATATTTTGGAAACAGCCTGAATGACCAATGGCAGTGGATTATTTATGAAAAAAACTATAGCCTCACCATGCAGAAAAATACTATTCAGTCATTAAAAAGTCTCAGTTATAACTTGAAGTAATGAACAGATATCCACCAACATCAAGTAAAATAGAGCAGGTTGCTATATTCCACTTCATGGGGTACAGTCCCAAATTATTAAACCAAAGTCTGGAAGAATATACAGCAAATCATTAGAGCGATTACTGAGGCATAGGAAATTAGGACTTTTAATTGTTTTTACTTCATCTATTTTTTGTGCTGCTTGCATTTTCACACAGATCAAATAATATCTATATGTATATATATTCATATGTAATATATATTTGTAATTGTAACATTAATATGAGTTCAATTTTGAAAGAAAAGTCGGGCCAGAAAAAATAAATCATACATTTAGACCCAATAATCGTACTTATTATAGTTGATCCAAAGAAAATAATTCAAAATGAGAAAATCTATAGAACTATTTTATTGGATCAAAATTCATAACTGCTAATTATTAAAACCAACAATGTATTCAACAATAATAGAATATACCATTTGATCTAATACTGTAAAGCTATTAAAATATATTCATGAAGTTTTATGAGAACTTGTCACAACATATTTGACAAGAATAATAAGTGACAAAGCACAATATAAATTATATATTATAAACATTACAGCTGCGTGCATACACAGTAGATTGAGACAGGCATTATTAAGATTGGTAGGAATCTTGTTAGTGTGTATATTTCCTTTACTTCTTCACACCTTCGTAAGTTCTACATTTTCCAGTTTTACTCACTAACTTCTAAGCAACATGAGGGCAACCACATATCCATTTATTTATACTTTTTGAGTAAAGTTATTACAATATTTCCACATATACACCTAATCGGTATTAATCTTAATCTTCCAGAAAAAAAAATATCACCCAGATGGGGAAGTATTTTCTAAAAGAGAGAGGGGCCCAGTAAGGGGAGGCTGGTGGCAACACACAGTGAGCACTGGACAGTCCTTTACTAGGTGCCTGGCACTGCTGTAAGCACATTATGCGCATCGACTTCTTTGATCCTCATCCTGTGATGCAGGTACTATTGATAAACTATTTTACAGATGAAAAAGATGAAGGTAAATAGTCCTCAAATGCATATGAACCCAGGTGGTCTAGAACATTCTGGCTGCATAGGTTGCCATTTTTAACTATTCATGCCATCTAATATGCTCTTTGCTATTGTTATTAAAGGAGTATACGAGGGGCGCTGAGTGGCTCAGTTGGTGAAGCTTCCAGCTCTTGGTTTCAGCTCGGGTCATGATCTCACAGTTCGTGGGTTCCAGCCGTGTCAGGCTCTGCACTGACAGCATGGAGCCTACTTGGGATTCTCTGTCTCCTCTCTCTCTCTGCCTCTCCCCCACTCACTCTGTCTCTCTCCAAATAAATAAAGAAAAGTGTACCACTTAATGTTATGTGACATATACATTGAACAAGTTATTTAAAGTAAACTCTTGAAGACATGCATAAATGTGGGTTTATATCTATAAGTACATATATTATATGCTATATATAGCATACAGTGTTGAAATCTTAATTTTTTTGAGGATTTTATGTACTTACCAGAGTTGGTATTAGGGAACACATTATGATCTATCTAAACTGTTTTCAAACTAATGAATACAGTTTTCTCTAAAAACCTATTAGATAACATTCTCTTTCTCTAATTCAAAAGTATTATTTAAAATTGAGAAAGAGGGACACCTGGGTGGCTCAGTCTGTCAGGTGTGAGACTTTGGCTCATGTCATGATCTCGCAGTTAGGGAGTCCGAGCCCCGCGTTGGGCTCTGTGCTGACAGCTCAGAGCCTGGAGCCTGCTACAGATTCTGTGTCTCCCTCTCTCTGCCCCTTCCCCACTAGCACTCTGTCTCTCTCTCTCAAAAATAAATAAATGTTTAAAAAATTTTAATTAAAAAATAAAATTAAGAAACAAAACAGTATATATTTAACTTAACACAGAATCCAGACTTTGGGGGAAATTTATCTGTCTTCATTGTGTTTTGTTTTCTGGGTTTTTTTGTTTTGTTTTGTTTTGTTTTTTTTGAGACAGACCAAGTAGATAAGACTGGCAATTGCAAAATATGGTTGGTCGAATTTTTCTGAATCATCTTAATGGATTGCTGGCAGTGGAACAAGAATCTCCATTATATAGAAAGGAGCAGGCACTAATTCTACTTAAAGCCAATCGACTGAAAGATTTTGGTCAAAAATGTTGTAAAGTCATTTGCAATGCAGCACTAAAAGTATTTTCAGGGAGACAAAATGATTATTTTTAGCAGGGAGATTCTCCACATGGTAAAAATGTGTTCCCCACTCATACTTCGTATGCTTTTGGTAAACTGTAAACTTTACAGATGAAGCTTTACACCTACCGTCAATGTAGTACAAAGTCAGCTACTAAGCTATTTAAATTGTAAGGATGATTAACTTGTACATCTTAGAGATGATGCTTTATAAACATAATCATGCATTCATAAGCACCTTTTTTTTCCTCATTTCAAAATTGTTTGAGACCACCGTATGGCTATAGCCGGGACGATCCTATCTAGTCTAATGTTAATTTATTTTTTTCATCCACTTGACAATAAGGAACGTAATTACCTTTTCAGCAGATCTAACCACAGTACTGTGAGACATTAGGCAATCTACAAAAGCAAAATATTCATATTTTATACCTCTTTCAGGTCAGTGAAATGGACAGTAGTGCTATACTGTTTTGTAATATACGGCAATTTTTGTTTTTTTTCTTATTTTGAACTACCCCATGCCTTCCAAAGACAGTGGATCTTACTCCTCAGAAAATAATATACATAAAAGCACTAGGAAGTATAAAGAAAATAGAGGAAGGTATTCTTTTTCATCATTCTTATGTCTTAATTATTATGTCTTTTTTATTGTATTACATCTCACTCTCCCTCTCCTTCAGACTAAATATCAAACTTCCCTCCTTTCATGCTACATAAGGTAGATTCCCCACTAGTCATCAACCAGTGAAGACATTCATTCTACTTGGGGTAATGTCAGGGAACTTACCTCACTTTCCAAAATTTTCATTAACTTATGTTTAAACAGTGGAAGTGAATGAGCCATCAATTCCCCACACTGTCACTAAAAAATCTAACATATCTAGTTAAAGCATTTGCGATTCGATACTTCCTTTTTTGGTCTTTAAATTCCTATATCCATCACCTCAAATAGATCCCAGTTAGATTCACAGCAGGAAACATCAGGAAATATAAAAAACACGTGCACTTTGATATCAGCAAGAACTGGGTCCCCATCCTTATTTACTATTTCCTGTTTGTGGGTCTACCATTGACCTACGTAATCTCTCAGAACATTGGCTTCCATATCTGTCAAGTGAACAGTAGTAAAGCCTCTTAAATTGTTATGAGGCTTCATAAACATCCTATGTCATTTAGTGAACTCTCTATGTGTGGAAAGTAGTGTATTTTTTTTCTTTCTATAACAATCAAATCAAGTCCTCTTTGGTCAGCTATTTTTAAGATTCCTTACTAGTCTTTCATACCTACATGATAGAAGGTATATACACTCTTTGCCTCTCTGTCTTAACAGGCACGGCCAAATTATAAAACAAATGCTGCAAAACGTCCAAAGCGGTATGGTGTTTGTTTGAGAATTCAATGTATCTTACAGACTAATTTGGATTCTTGATGTTTAGTTTTCTCTTTCATTCTGCCTGCAACCAAGATGATAACTGAACAGAGATATAAGAAATGTTTACAGTTTAGTTTATCCTCTCGAGGTCTTCATTAACTTGCTGTGGGTGTTGTTCTTTGATAAGGCCAAGGTTCATGGTTCTGTTTTTTAATTGCAATTCACTCTTTCCTATTTCTTCCAGGAGCATCGGCTTTATCACTGCTTGTGAGATTTACAGCGCTTCCTTCCATCGTCAGCTTGCTAATAGGCAGTTGTTGTTCTCCCTCGAGTCTCAACGAGGAAATATGAGCACGATGTAATTGCTACAGCTGGAATCGCATTCCACTTCAGAAGCTTCTTAACAGCATTCTCAGATGTGTGAATATCCATTAGTGACCCAAGGGGATTACTCCCTGGCACCAAGTTTACCTTTACGAGAGGCCTGGACGATGAGACGTTCCCCTCCCGGAAGCAGAAGGTGAGGAGAGGCAAGGAGCAGAGAGTGGGTGAATTCAAAAAGAAAACGTGTGGGGAAAGACAGTGCCTTTCAAAGACAGGAATTCAGAAGGAAAACTGTAGCATTTGGCCTTGGGGGTACGTAAGTTTAATATTTATATTGAGTAAATAGCTAACATATTTATCAAAACATCCAAGGGCAATAAGGCTAAGTAACATGACTTGATCTTCCTGTGTCTGTTTATGTGGATGGTAATTGACAGTAAGCAACACTGAACTTTCACTTCCTGTTCACTGTATCTAGGACGGACAATGCTGGATGACTCAGTTGCTCCAGCAGCAACTGCCCTTTGAGGAAAAAGCTTCCTGATTTCACCATGTCTCTTTTTAAATATTTCTACTCTTCCTGCCCACCCCCAACAGTTCTTCAGCTTCTCTTTTTGCAACAGCATCTCTAACCACGGTCCCGTAGATGTTATAGCAATCCCAGAGGCTCTCCTTCACAGCTTTCAGATTAACGGAGAAAAATTTTTGCATGGATGTGCCTATTTTACAGAAGAGGTTCACGGGTTTTCTTGCATAAATGATGTCTGCATCATTGCATTTGAGCCGACAGTGTGAAAGCCTACCACGTGTTCAAGTAATAGGCACTGTGAGAGTAGAAGCAAAGAGAAAATTCTAAGGTCAAATTTATGATTTAAACCCATGGTATCAGCTGTGTGAGGAAAGAGTTCAATTCAGAACCTGGAAAGTATCTGGCCACATTGTCTAGTTTTTCACAATGCCTACTAGAAAATTTTGCTTCTAGTAATAAATATACTATTTAATGAGTGTAACAAATATAAGATTTAATAAGATATAGCTTAAGATGGTAAGTTTTGATTGATTGAATGAATGAATATAAGGATCATATAATCAGAATTAGAAATTTCCTAGGCAAGAGTAATGGCGTGAATAGTTCATGAACAGATGGGTATTCAGATTTCATCCATTAGAGCATGTTTCACAACCCTGGCTGCACATTAGAATCACCTGGGGAGCTTTAAAAAAATGCTGCCTGAGCCCCACCTCCAGAAATGTTGATTTAATTGGCCTGTGGTGGGCCTAGGCGTGGGTATGTATTAAAATCTCCCCAGGTGATTCTATATGCAGCCAGGGTTAAGAATCACTACATTACAACCTTGCAGGTAGGTTCTTAGAATGACTTGCAGGTTAAAAGAATAAACGTCTCTTGCTGATCTGTGAAGGGAAGGGCACTGTGAGAGAGAGAGAGAGAGACAGACAGAGAGGAGTATGAGGGAGGGAGGGATGTTGGTGGAGAGGAAGAGAGAGAGAGAAGAAAGAGAGAGGGAAGGAGAGAGAAAAGGAGAGAGAGAAAGAGAAAGATAGTCTGATTATTCCAGGTTATAATACTCTAACATTTATCATTTATTCAACTATCCCAGTATATGTATACACACACACACACACACACACACACACACAAACACACAGAGAGAGAGAGAGAGAGAGAGAGAGAGAGAGAGAGTTCTTAGTATCACACAGTCCATTAAGTATTAATGCTATAACAGTGAATATTAACAGACTATTGTGGAGCTTATAATCTATTGGAAGGAAATAGACATTAATCTAATAAAGTAGAAACATCTATGAAATTATAAGTGGCAAAAGCCATGAAGCAAAAAACACATAGTGTTCTAGGAAAGGAGTTCTTCTGTATTCCTTGGAAGACATGGATTTTCCAATGAAGTGAAGTTTTAACTGAGATCTTACTTACTGGGGAAGTGAAGTGATATACGACAGAGGGAACTGCATGTTCAAAGGCCCTAAGCCAGTAAGGTCATCATATAGAGAGCAAGGGAAGTATTAGTTTGATATATACCTGGAAAAATAGGCAAGAGTCGGTTCATGCTTGTTGGCCATGTAATGTTGGTTTGTGAGATACATTAAGACTTTATTATTACACTAAAAGCTGAAGAAGTCAATGAAGCATTTTAAGGAAAAGTGAGGCATTATCATACTTGTATTTATAATGGCCATCTAGTCATTAGGAGGAGAATGTACTGAAAGAAGGTAAGAGTAGATTAGGGAGACAAGCAAACTAGTCTGGGTAAGAAAAGATAGAAGTTTGGCTTAGGGAGAGAGTAGTTCAAAAGATGAAAAATAAAAGATTTCAAAGGGCATTTAAAATATGGAATGTAGTGGTGAGGAAAAATGTTGGAGAAGGGAACCCTATTTGGGGAGAAATTTGTGAACTTTTTTGTATATATCAAATTAGACTTACTTTTATATCCTCTAAATGGAAATATCAAGCTAGTTATAGGTTTTGTGGGTCTGAGGCGCAAAGAGGTTTTCATTAATACGAAATACAGATTTGAGAGTCATTTGCAAAGTAGGTTAATGAATACCATCAGATGAAATTCTTTTGGAGAAAGTATAGAGTTTGAAGAGAAAAGAGCCTAGGGCTTGATCTTTAAAAACATCTGGTACTGTGACCAGAAGAAAACTAGAAAAGCATGTCTCACATTTATTTCAAAATTTTCGCCTTTCATTTTCCTGCATTTATGTATCATGATATAGATGTTTCCATGAAGTTAGAATTCATTTAAACCAAAACATAGTCATTAATGTCTTTGTTCCCCACCCATAGACTTCTCAAAGTCCTAGATTCATTAAAGTTTTGTAATAGAAACACACTGAAAAAGGATAATCTCTGCTCAGAGGAAAATAGATGATTCAAAAGGGAGTGAGAGGTTTAAAATTATTTTAACACCCAAAATTTTATGAAAATTAATATGGATCTAATCAGTGGGGTGCTGGCAATTAACAACTAGTTCTCAAAAATGGGGAAAAAATCCAAATCTGGTTTAGGACAATTGTCCATTTTTATGGTGAAATAGTCCCATGGTGGCTGATTTCCAGCTTCCAAAATGTCATTGAATTCAGAATTTAGAAGAGAGTCACAAAACTCATTCTTACAAGCCAGTCGAGATGAAAAAAATGAAATCTCAAGAGACCACTCAGCCTCCATAATGTCATAGTTCTAGCAAATGGAACACCTGAAAAAGGACCCAGATCATCTCATGAGTCCTGTGTTTTTTCTACTCGCCTTGCTAATAATAGTGGTATAGACCAGTGGTTCTTAAAGGATGATCCTGGGACTAGCAGTGTCGGCTGTATCAGTAGAATTCATAGCCTGCAAACTCACAAGTCCTCCTCAGGCCTACTGAACTGGAAGGCCTAGGACTGGGCAATGTGTGTTTTAGCAAACCTTCCAGGGGATTCTGATGCATGCTAAGGTTTGAGAATCAGACCTGAATAATAATATCTTGATTTTTGAGGTATTTGGTGATTTTTCAAAGAATTATTATTCTCTCAGCCATTTTTCCCATAAGCCCTAATTCTAAAAACAGTATAAAACTGTTCTGTGGAAATAAATCTGGAAATTTTGTTAAATTCAAGAAAGGGAAATTGAAACTGTAGAGAAAAATTAAGATGCTGATTTATTATGCTGTGAACAGACTAAAGAATGGTCCCAAGGTAAAGTCTGTAGCAACATCTTACTGAAAGTGAAGGCTAACATGGAGAGAAATTTTAAATGCCTCCAAGGTTTTCAGCTTGGTGAGCTGGAGGAACAAGAGTTTTAGCAAAATAATAATAAGTATTATAATTATAATTATAATAGTAATTACAATAATAAGTCTTGTCCACAGACCTAACCTTATTTCTCCACAAATTGTTACTATGATTCCTTTTCTTTTGAACACACTAAGAACTATAAATGTATATCATATAACATACATTCTCCTTAATACTATTTTAATTTCCGGTCTCTCCACTCATGGATACAAGGCTTTATTCATCTTTATATCCTTTGTAAAGTTTGGCAGTGTCTTTAACATAGTAGATAGCTCTAATAGCAGAAATAAGGAGTCTATATGTAGAAATCACTTCATAAAGGTGATTAATTTGGTCATATTTACTGTGACACCTCAGGACAATGGAACATGTGAGGTGAAAATAGAAAAAAAATGTTGGAGTCAATTTTCCAGGAATGCTCAGGACCTCATAGAGACATTCAGAAAAAGTCAAATCAAAATTCAGTTCAGAGATGCCTGTGTGGCTCAGTCAGTTAAGCCTCTGACTTCAGCTCAGGTCATGATCTCACAGTCATGGGTTTGAGCCCCTCATCAGTCCTGTGAGGACAACTCAGAGCCTGGAGCCTGCTTTGAATTTTGTCTCACTATCTTTCTGTCCCTCCTCCACTCACATTCTGTTTCTCTCAAAAATAAACAAACATTTAAAAAAATTTTAAAACACCCTCTCTTCAAACCAATTCATTCTTAAACGAGTTTCCTTTGCTTCAACAAGCATTTACTTCATATATGACAAATCCCTGATTTAGTGCATGCCTGATTTGTTTATAGTTCCTATAGTTTTGGGTCCTAAAATCATTAAGCCTCTCATTTTATATGCACATGGAAGCTGACCTCAATTATGGAATCTATTTTTATTCTTATTTTCTTTAAGTTTATTTATTTATATTGAGAGAGAGAGAGAGAGCATGCAGGAGGGGAAGTGAGAGAGGGAGAGAGAGAATACCACGCAGCTCTGCACTGTCTGAGCAGACCCTGATGTGGGGCTCGAACTCACAAACCTGAAATCATGACCTGAGCCGAAATCAAGAGTTGGACGCTAAACCAACTGAGCTACCCAGGCGCCCCTGGAAACTATTTTTAATTTCTAAAGGTAGAATTATACATCCAAAGATATTTTAAATATCAATTCTATAATATTTTCTCTCTCTGATCTATTTTAGCTAGATGAAAGAAACATTTATATACATATTTATGTATCAAGGTGGTCATAAACATTTTTTCAGAAAATAAAATAGAAGGTCCTAGTAAGTTTATTAAATGAATAGACATTTTTGAGTTGGTGAGCAAAACTTAAGTGTGTTTGCTATGGGAAGGAAGGAAGGAAGAGAGAAAGGGAGAATGAAAGGAAAGGAAAGGAAAGGAAAGGAGGAGGGAAGGAAGGAAGGAAGGAAGGAAGGAAGGAAGGAAGGAAGGAAGGAAAGAAAGAAAGAGAAAAAGAAAGAAAGGAAGAAAGGATTTACATATTCTATACATGTTTAATTTTGTTAAAAAATGTTATATTTTTTGGATAAAGTTCTACTCCTTATATTCTTTTACCCTGAAATAAACTAAATCATATGGATCTGGGTAACAAAGAAGATAGATACTGCAACAAGATTCCTAGAATTGAACTAGTTCTGTTCCTTAAACTATGACCTCAGGGAATTTATTTCCTACACGTCTTGATATGAAAAATATGAGATAATAATAATTACCTACTACAAAGTGTTGTCCAGAAGACTAATATTTTGTTTCAAATAGAGAAATTAGCACAGGACTTGAACCAATAGCAGACCAAGCATCTAAAACCTAAATAAGAACATTTTAAGAGGTAAGAATTTAATTATTTGAAAGTTACTCAGATAAAGGAATTCTTATTCATTTTTAGTTGGGTAATTATATGGTAGTTAAGTTTTTGTTTAAAGAATATTTGTCTTTTATTTATTTATTGAACTTTGCATAGATGAAATAATGTCTTAGATTTGCATAAAAATCTAGTGAGAAACAGATGAAATAAAATTAGACATATTGTTAAAATTAGAGTATGTATACATGGATTTTATTTTACTATTTCATTCACTTTTGCACATTTTGAAAGTATGTAATAAAAATAACTAATAAGAATAAATGAATGAACTACACTTTCCTGTGCTTTTTTGCTACTCTTTGAAAAAGCTTGACTCTCAAGTGGGCAGCTGCCTGGACTGTATGCCCATGAGTTCAGTGACTGCCAAGATGAACAAAGGTCACTGAATAGGCAGGAAGGAGGTAAAATGCTCTTTCCTAGTGGCAAAAAAGCACAACTCCCTGACCCAAACATACAAATAAAAGGGATTTTTTATGCAAAAAAGAATATATTATACATAAATAAAGTAAATTTTCAATAAATATGAGAAAGGACAGTACTTTTTTGTGGCTCAAAGATTTAGTAACCTAGTTAATTTAGAAAACCATACAGTTGGGTGAGACATATTTATATATTGATTAGACAGCAAGGAATAAGGCAATTTCAGATAAAGTGATATCAGAGTAATGAAAATATGGCAAGCGGTGGCCAAATGACAAATTTCCTGAACTATTAAAAAAGGGAATACTTTTCTGAACTTTTACAAATCTGCCCTTGTGGAAAAGCTTTATAAGTAACAGATATGCTCTTTAATGTCACCCATTGTTAAGTTGTTATTGTGGCGAAGGAGAATGTTTGACTTCCAAGGAATTTTGATAAGGAAGTACTGTACTTCAAAGTCACTTTTTAAAGTGACTTTGGTAACTGATATATTTTAATTAGACCTGCTCTTGCAAATGTCCTAAATGAACCTAAAATTTTAGGTTTTCTCTTTTACAAATATAGGACTTTCTGATAACCAGACACTGGTAATTAAATATATATCCTGCGTAAAGATGAGAAACCATAAATCATAGTATGTTTCTTAAAGTAGCTTACTTCACTGTGTATGTGAAAGCACTGTATTTCAGAAAGCCTGGCACATGTTAACTTGCTTGAAACTAAGCAAAATAATCCTGCCCTGTTGCACTTGAGGTTTGTTATTATTATTATTATTATTGTCATTAAGTGGTAAGAGAAGCAACAGTGACAGATTTCTAATTCATGAAAAGCTGAATTTAAAAATAAAACCCATTTGGGAGCGCTTGAGTGGCTCAGTCAGTTAAGCATCTCACTCTTTATTTTGGCTCAGGTCATGATTCCATGGTTCATGGGATCAAGCCCCAACTCGAGGTCCGTGCTGACAGGGAGTCTGCTTGAGATTCTCTCTCTCTCTCTCTCTCTCTGCCCCTTCCTTGCTCATGCACCCACACACTCTCCCTCTCACAATAAATAAGTAAATTTAAATAAATAAATATTTATTATTTTTAACATGTATTTATTTTTGAGAGACAGAGACAGAGCATGAGTGGGGAAGGGGCAATAGAGGGAGACACAGAATCCGAAGCAGGCTCCAGGCTCTGAGCTGTTAGCACAGAGACCGACACAGGGCTCGAACCCACAAAGAGTGAGATCATGACCTGAGCACAAGTCAGATGCTCAGCCGACTAAACCACCCAGGCACCCCTAAATAAAAATTTTTAAAAACCCATTTGTTTAACCTTAAAAGAACTTTTTCCAATATTCTCATCCAAACCTAATAATCAGACTATTGAAAAAAGGTTATCTTCTGTAAAAAAGGAAAAGATTATTGGATAATATAATTTTTATAAATAATATTGTAAAGCATGTTCTTTAAACTGAATTTATTGATACTCATGGGTAGAGTCCATGGCAGTTTTCTATCTAAATGGTTGTTTGCATACAGATTGATTTATATGCAAAGAATATATTGAGAAACCACAGAGGATCATCTTCTCTTGTGAACCTTATATTCTTAGGTTATGGCAGTATAACATCCACAGGTATTTTCTTCTAATTTTAAGTTAATGCTAAAGAGTTATGGTGTACGGGGAAAAAGTGCTTGGAGCTTTACAGTTAGGGGATTCATTTTGTTTTTCAACCATCCAAAGTCCCTCTTTAGCCCACATGGAATTATTATAGGATGTTACTCACCAGTAGTGATAACCCTTGACTTTCATCAGGCTGTCAAGTAGCAGGGTGAACAAACAAGTTAGCCCTAGGTTGAGATATGATCACATACTCTTTTCAGCTGGATTTAGATGGTATTAGTGTTAAGTTACATTGCATTCATCATGATGACATGAATACTCACGATGCAGTGTAGGAACAGACACCTGACCCAAACTTCTGAACTCAGAGTCATTCCCCTTCATGTGTGCACTACTTGATCTGTACTCTGAATAACAGAACAGTTCTTTCAGGTGGCCAGACAGGCTAATCAAAGCTGAGCATACTATAAATATGTGAGAAGTCTCACACTACACTCCAGACATTGTATATTTTATTTTTATATCATATTTCATGTTTTATTTCATTAAGCTGCATGTTATTTTTTCTTTGTGCACAAATCTCCTGATATGTATTGCCCTTTGGAAATAGCTCATGATATGAAGGCATACCCCTATAATAGAAGGCATAATTGGCAAAGAAATAAATATGTCTTGTGTTTGTCATATGTATACTTTAAAGGAAATAGAATCCAAATGTCTTTATTCTATTAGACATAAATTATCAAAATTTTGGAGAACTAACCCAAGATATGTTTGCTTCCTGCTTGGAAGAAGAATGTATTAACACATGTACATCAATCTAAATGTCATACATTCTATTTATGAACTGCAAGGAGGATTTAACAAACAGAACACATTTTCTCACACGTATTCCTTTGTATCCCTCAAAAATCTCCCTCTCTCTCTCTCCCTCCCTCTCTCTATCTTACTCAGTGAAGTACGTTTTCTAAATTTTATGCAGCTCTCAATGTAGGAAGAAAATCTATAATCTGTTCTTCATTTTTTATTCAGATTTGGGAATAATACTCTAAGGAAATTGTGCAAAGAAATTAACAGGAGTACCATGAGGATTTCAGGAGCCTATGATGACTAGATGACGTGAGCAGATAGAAATTCTGTTTGTTTGTTGTTGTTTCATTATTTTTTAATTGAAGTATAGTTGAAACAGACAGAAGTACCAAGGTGTGTATTGAGAGAACCAACTGGAATTCATGGTAGTTCAAAGATTATTGCACATGTTTTGCAGCATGGTTCACATAAATATTTAGTTTTGGCTCCTAAATTAGTGTGACAGAGGAGTGCATTTAATAGATATCAGTCATATGAGGTTATTGATGGTTTGATTACTGATTAGAGTTTTGGGGTATTTTTACATTTTAAACCCTATAATTCTTTCTCACTGTCCCTCCGAGGCATTGATAATTTTTTTGGTCCTTATATCTAAAGGCAATACATATATCACAGTCATTTTCATAAGCTGCAAACTCCCTCTTTCATCTGCAAATAGGTATTTGCTAAGCCCCTTCCCCAGAGGATGTTTTATAGTCCAACCCCTGGTGGAAAATGATTCTCTAGAACGATGAAGTTTTGTGGGGTTTTGTCTGTTTGTTTGTTTGTTTAATTTTTAATGTTTATTTATTTTTGAGAGAGAGGAACAGAGTGCAAGTAGGGGAGGGGCAGAGAGAAGGAGACACAGAATCTAAAGCAGGTTCCAGGCTCTGACCTGTCAGGACAGAGGCAGATGTGGGTTCAAACTCATGAATCATGAGATCATGACCTCAGCTGAAGTTGGATGCTTAACCGACTGAGCCACCCAGGCACCCCTAGAATGATGAGGTTTTTATCAAGGATCAAAAGATCATGAGTAACTGTGAACCAAATTGAAAATAAAGAACCGTAAAGAATGATTTCCTTGCTTTAAACATTTAAAATTGTATTAGGAAGAACTTTTTCCTTTTGGTACTTAAATATTTTTAATAAAGTAGTATCCAGTTTCATGTAATCCTTTTGATAATATCATTATTGATTCTATGTTTTGAATTCTGAATTAGTATTGTGGTAGGTTAAATACTGGCACCTAAGAAGATATGTCTGCATCCCAACCCTGGAACCAATGACTATGATCTTATTTGGAACAAACAAACAAACCAAAAAAAAAGAGTCTTTGCAAATGTGACTAATTAGGGATCTCAAAATGAGATGATTGTGGATTATCAAGATGGATTCCAAATCCAGTGACAAGTCCCCAAGTGCCCTTCTAAGAAACACGAAAAGGGAGGGCACCTGGGTGGCTCAGTCGATTAAGCGTCAGACTTCGGCTCAGGTCATGATCTCACAGTTCGTGGGTTCGAGACCCGCGTCGGGCTCTGTGCTGACAGCTCAGAGCCTGGAGCCTGTTTCGGATTCTGTGTCTCCCTCTCTCTCTGCTGCCCCCCCCCCCACTCATGCTCTGTTTCTCTCTGTCTCAATAATAAATAAACATAAAAAAATAAAAATTAAAAAAAAAACACGAAAAGGGAAAACAGATAGGGAGATGAGGAAAAGTCAGGTGAAGACAGAGTCATATACTAGAGTTGTACAGCCATAAGCCAGGGAATGCTGGGAGGCTGGGAGGGGAACTTGGCTCTGCTGATACCTTCATTTCAGACTTCTGGTCTCCAAAACTGTGAGAAGATAAACTCTGTTGTTGTAAGCCACTCACTTTCTGGTAATTGATTAGGGTAGTCCCAGGAAACTAATTTAGAGTCCAAGGAAATAAATTAAAGCATCTATACCCTTTCAATTGTAATTATAGACCATTAGAAAGGCACAGGAAGGAGCTCTACTTTGGGTCATCACCAGATGCAGTAGGTGCTCAATAAATGTGTGGGATAATGTTATCTATCATTCTTTTAATACTACAATTCATGTAAAGTGGCAAATGTAAAAGACAGAAAGTAAAGATTTCAAATACTGTGGGTTTTTAAAATTGTATTAAATACGTATTAAATTTAAAGTGTATTAAATATGGGGGAAGCAAATTTTCAGTGTTTCTAATATTAGTGTGGAATCAATAGGAATCAATGAGATGGAAAGAGAACCTCACAACTATCCTTTGTGAAAACACATTGTGTAATGCATGTCTTTTTTTGTGAAAGGAAATATTCATTTGAAAAGACTGAAAGGGCCTACTGATGTAAGTTTATCGTGGAGAAGAGAAAGCAGAGAAGAAAGTACACATCATGTAAAAGGCAATTTATATTGATTCACACAGGAGCACAGTCTTTTCATGTACTGACTCTCCTAAGCAGTGGGCAGGATGTTGCAAGTCTGGGCTCTGTCACCCAGCCCATCCAGACCCTGGTTTCTGTGGGAGCTGCTGCCTCACCTCAGCCTTTCCCGTTTCCAACCAACCTTATTGGAATGTCGCCATCCTTCTGCACCTCACCCACCCAACAGGTCCTGTCCCTCAAGAGACCATAGGAAACTTTAGCTAGAACATTCAGATTCTCAGAGTATGGTTGGAGACTGGAAGCCACATTGAAATGTGGGGAAAAAAAATATAATGGCCACCAGTGAAGGGGCACTTTCAAATGCCCTTGCAATGAAGGAAGGAGATACTGAAGTATTTATTAATTTGAGACTTTCTTGATATTTGATTGATTTTATTTCTTGGTAGATATTAGCACTTTCCTCAAATAGTCACGTTGTAGCAAATTTAATGTTATACATACACTTACATATCTATTATTCTGACTAGACTATAAGCATCTCACAATAGGGTATTAATCTTATATTTCTCTTTAGAGTACTTAGTGTTAATTGCTGGCTCTATAGTCACTCAAAAACTTTAAGAAATGAAGATGTATTATCAGCTATAAAACCTTATAAGTGACTACAAAGAAGTAATAAAAATCTTAGCTAGAGTGATTAAGAAAAGATGCTGCCAGTTTTGATAGAAGTTTGTTTCAAACCAGCTTGGATGACTGACCTAGAGAAACTCATTGATCAGAATAGATGGCTGGAAGATCCAATTCTAAAATCTAAAGGGATGTGATCAACATAGATTTGATTTTGACTGGCATTTATGTCAAAGGTAGCCTGAGCTAATGCAGGCAAACCTGGCAACTAGAATCATCAGGGAATCACATTATGTTGGGTGGGAGGCAATGCTATTGAGCAGGATATTGGTTCTTTTTAAAATAGTGCCCCAGTCAGCAAATGAAAGTACATAGAGTATAGGGTATGGTGTTTATCCCTACAACACAAGAACTTAGACTCTCAGTGCAGGTGTGGGCTCTGAGTGCAGCTTTAAATCTAACAAGGGGATTGCAGTGCTAACTGGGAATTGAAATAAACCTATTGTGAGGAATGACTAAAAGGAGAAGAGAAAACTCTGGCTTAGTGGGTTTTCTAGTGTCCAGAGTTCAATCATAGAAATGTCCATACATAAAAGTGCCAACATCAAATATAACATGCATTTTAATATGAAGCCAGCTTTGGCCAGGAAACTCTGCTTTCAGCTAAAAAGTAGGTGTGTATACATTTGAAAGATACTTTAGAAGATGAGAACTAAATATAATGATAAAAGCTTTCAAAAAACAAATAATATCAATAACTTGCAGCAGTGTAACATTTAGCACTCTAAAGAAATGGTGACATGAAATTATAGTATCCATGCATTCTTTAATAAACCTAGATTGGTAAAAGAGAATTATGATTTTTTTCTTCTGTAATCTTTGTTTTCTTTCCAGCAAATCAGGATTCAAAATGAGATGTATTTGGTGTTTTTATTTTTGTTTTCAAAACATACACTATTTGTGGATTTTTAATTTCTTGCATTCCTCTCAATGCATGGATTTAAGGAATTGTACTATATTTGACTGTCTTAATCATAGGGAGACTGTAAACATATGACATGGATCTTTATTAGCATCTCCTAGAGGTCTTCCTCACTTCATCTAGCATGCACAGCCTGATCATAGATATCTACATCTCTTCCTAGGCATCCAGAAAGACTGTATTTCCAAGTTCCCTACAAATTAAGTTGGGTGCATGTGACTGGCTTCATATTGTTAAAATATGGCCACTTGTCGGCCTGCGTATTCATTCTCACTCTATTTCGACAGTGATCTTGGAAACATATATTCAAGATGGCAGGGCACAAGACAGAAGAGCTTGGGCTTCAAAGTCACCACTTGCCCAACACATTATCTTTTTTATATGAGCAAGAAATAAACTTTTATTGTGTGAACCCACTGAATATGCATGGTGTTAAACACTACAAACACTAGCATTTGTCATTTGACTAAAACATCTAGCCTGAGTTAAACATCTTCCATTTCAGTATTGCAAAACCATGTTTACATGTCTCATAACTTTTATCAAAGTAACCTTTTTTAGTTTACGTCTCTATTGCTTGAGATACAAACACCAGCTAAACTAGCTAAAAGCTAGTTTAGCTAAAAGCATTAAGAAATGGTAAATATGTGTATTTTTATTATCATAGAAGAGGTTAAAGGAAACTTGAAGGTTTGAAAAGGAAACTTGAAGCTTCTTTGAAAAGGAAACTTGAAGCTTCATTTCATTCCTGAAATGAAGATGGAATGTAAAGGCAAATGGGAAATTCACTAGTTCATGCTCTGGGAGGAGGAATTAGGCCTTAATATAGAATCTGGCATCTGGGGAGCTGAAGTTTTAATAACCAACAGCAAGAGAAAACATGGTATTGGGTCTGAATTCAGGGTAGAGTTGGAAATTAGACTTCTAAATAAAGCTGGGTCTCAGAAGGTTTGACCACTCAAAACAAACAAAGAGTTTCTAAAAAAAATAGCTCTCTGTGTCCCATTGTAATGATAGGGAAATTTTGCCTATGTCAGGGCTTTGGTGGCAAAGAAAAGTCTTCCATGAGAAGTAAAAATTCCAAGCATTCACATAGCTCTGTACACATGGCACTCCTTGCTGGTGGGGTGAGAGTGGCATTGGGGAACCTCTCGAATAAAAACTATAAAACCACAGTTAGAATACATCTACCATAAGGAAGACCCAGTAAACAAGGGGTCTGTCAAAATGGCCTTGTTAGACCCCCAGACCAATCTGTCAGAGTCAATATGCAAGGTAACAGTTATTCTACCCTAAGCATAAGAAAAAAAAATTTCTCCTCTTAGTATTAAAAGACATACATCATTAAAAGCCTGAATAAAGTTGGAATTCTGGAATGCTTTTTGAGGACATTATATTAGTTTGCTAAGGCTGCTGGAACAAATTACCACAAACTGGTGGTATTTTCTCACAGTTCTGGAGGCTAGACATCCAAAATCAACTTATTGGCAGGGCCACCCTCTCTTGAATGGCTCTGGGGGAGAATCCTTGCTTGCCTCTTGTGGTTTCTGGTGGCTCCCAGCAAGCCCTGTGGCAGCCTGGCTCCAATCTCTGCCTCTGTCTTCACAGGGTCTTTCTCCCCTCTGTATCTGTGTGTCTTCAAAGCTTCCTCTCCTTATTAAGACATCCGCCACTGGTTTTAGGGTCCACCTTAATCCAGATGACATCACATTAATTATATATGCAAAGACCTATTTCCAGTAAGGTCGCATTCACAGATATGTGAGATTAGGACTTTATCATTTCTTTTTGGGAGACACAATTCAACTCATGACAGATAAATGCTAGTGATAATTCAAAGACATAGATATTCTCATAACTTGCTGTCAAGGATTTAGCAACTTTTCTGGAAGAAATTCAGCAATAATTATCAAGAGATATAAAATGTTTCATTCATTATACAAGAACATTTAAAAATACATACTATCTATACAAAAGCCCTTAAATTACATATCAAGTTATTGTAATATATAGTAAAATGCTAATGGATAATTTAAAGTAAAAAATAATTGTGAACCACAGTTCTTGAAGTGTGATAATCGTCTCTTAAAAGATATTTTTTTATGTGCCACAATTCTTTATTTTCCTTTTTTATATGTTTGTATATATTTTTTCAAGTTTCCTCTAATGGGCATACACATGTGTTACTTTTATAAATCAGGAAAAAAAATAAAGCAATGTTATTTAAAATCCACCTTTTCTTGTGGTCATTACAGCTGCAATGACCTCTCAATCTCCAGTTATAACAGATTGTATCTGTTCATCTGCTTTTCTGTCTTTTGTTTTCCTGAATTGCAATCATGTCTTTCCTCAGGCTCTTTTGATCAATGCTGTTATTGTTTTTCAAGTCCTACTGAAATAATAATGTACTGTGGGTGATTACAGACTTGCTGAGGTAAATAGAAAATGATTCTGAAAAACAGCTCCTGAAAAAAACCCAGAATGCTACAAATATCTCTCAGCCACACATTTTGTGAGTCACATAACATTGTAAAAGCATGCTGAGAAAATATGCTATTTTACAAATGTGTCAGAGAACCATCAATGAAAGAGTAGCAAAGTGACCATAGCAAGAAGGAAAAGAATCAAGGAAGATCATAATAACCCACCAATCAGAAACTGGGGAACTAAGTAGGTAAAATACACCTGGACCTTTTGGATTATTTCAGTATAATGGAGGACTTCCAAACTTTTTGTGTTAGTCTTGTTTCAAAAAAACAAGGAGCATAACATGCATACTCACTCTCAAATTCAGAAATGAGCACATGCTGATAATGTTTTAATACCCGACGTGTGTTGAGCACTATGGAGACCTGTCCAGGCAATCCACTCTATTGGTCTGCAGTGTAGGAATTTACAATCTTGTTGTGAACAATAGCCTGACACTGGAAATCTGGAGACGATTGGGGGAGGCGAGGGAGGATAGTTAGATTTTGAAGTTAAGTTACTGGAGTATTAAAGTAAGATAGAGTGACGAATTAAAAAGAAGGAAGTTAGACATCAGAGCATAAATTTAAAACTGAATATTGGAGTCAAGGAGAGCACCAAGAAAAAGTGGGACATTGGGAAAGCCATGGAAGAATGAGTTTTGACACAATCACTGACTACAATGTCTTGTAAATATGCGTTCTGATGACTTCAGAGAAGAAACTTGTTGTTAATGAACCTAACATTCAGTAATAGTAAAATGGAACATCCTGAATTCCATGTGCCATTCAGTCTTGCTATAACTTCCTTTTCTCATGGATGAGAAAAGTCTTCAGATGTGTATACATGATATTTTAATTAACTGAAGTTCTATGTGGAAGTTACAGAGATATGTAATTGCACTGAGATGCCACTACTTCTAAATCTGTTATCTACCTGTTCTGATGTGAGATTTTTTTTTAACCACAAGCAAGTATCCATAAGCAATAGATTTAAAACAATGTCAGGCTATTTTTCTTAAGTCAGATTATAAACTTTAACAAAAATGACTGTGCTGATTATTGGCCAATATTGAGAGAAATATACATTCTCATGTGATTTTGAAGGACGTGTCAATTGGAACAGAATTTCTTGGGTCAAACTGCTCTCTCTGTGGACTAGACCACCTTTATTAGGGAACTTCACTTCTGGGAGTTCATCCCAAGAAGATATAAGGAATATTGTACAGCAGTATATGAACAAATGTTCATTCTAGTCTTGTTTGTAAAATTTCTAAAATAGGAAAATAATATTAAGGTAACAATTAAAATATAATTATTTGATAATTATATACCTTATAGGAATTCATAGAAAAAATTTTAGTTACATATTTACTAATATGGTGAAGTATCTCTGCTATATGATTTACCAAATTAAATTTTAAAGGTTTTAATTATTAATATTATTAAGAAATGTGTGGTTTGGACTTGTTTTTATGTAGAATATGTGATATGATATATGCCAAAAAGTTGTTAGTCATGTGTGAGCAATCAAATGTATGTGTATTTTTTGCTTTTTCTTCCTTATGATTTCTAAGATTATATAATAGCTGTGTAATAATGGCTAGTATTAAAATAAAATATAGGGGGCAGTATATTAAATTCTTTCAACCATCTGAACTGCTAATTAAGATTGTCCTATATGGTCATCAGTCTTAAAAATCTTAAAGTACTAGCTTGCTTTTTTTTATGTTTGTTTTTTAGAGAGACACAGTGTAAGTGGGGGAGGGGCAGAGAGAGAGGAAGACACAGAATCTGAAGCAGTCTCTAGGCTCTGAACTGTCAGCACAGAACCCGATGCAGGGCTTGAACTCACCAACTGTGAGATCATGACCTGAGCTGAAGTCAAATTCTTAGCTGACTCAGCCATCCAGACACCCTAGTACTAGCTTTCTAATAAGTCTTAAAACCTCACAGTTAAAACAATAGACAGAATTGTTATAAATTGTTTTAATATATTGTGAAAACATTTGCCATTTAATATTAGATTGTAAAATGGTCATAATTACAGCATAGTGTATATACAGGGTCTTCCTTAAGCCTATGGACAATTTTCAAGCACTAAAACTTAAACAGTTTAAGTTATGCCTACAGTAAGAGTTTCGTTCCATAAATATTAATGGAGTACCTATTATGTACCAGGTGCTATTCTAGGTACTGGGAATAGAGCCATGAGCAAATCAGGGAAATTTCTGCTGTATGAAGCTCTCATTCTACTAGAAAAGACAGATAAAAATCCTAATAAATAAGTAAACTCTATAGTGAAGATAATATGTGGTATGCAAGAAAATAAAACAGAAAAGCCTAAATTGTCAGTGCCAGGTGAAAGGAGTGTTGCAGTTTTTATAGAGGGATCAGAGAGTCAGGAAGGTGCTAGTTATTCCCCATTAGCCCATGCAGACCTTTCTCCACCCTTCTCTGCCCTGTCCTGTGGCCCAGGCAAACAATCTTTACATACTTGCGTGCTCTCTTGTTCTCTGGAGTCTAGCTGAGTTGGATGATGGAAGTTACTAGTAGGAGATCACAAGTGAGAGAGGTCTGATTACTTATTTCTCCCAACCACCCCCATGGGTCAGGGTTTGGTTGTGGCTCTGGTCTGCTTCTCTAGCCACAGTGATTGTTAGGTAACTTCTCCATCATGGACGAAACTCTTGCAAAGTCTCTTAATGTTTCTTTCCCTACCCTTGCCTATCAAGTCCATAGGTCTTAAGAGCTTACCATCAGTGATTCTTCCTGGGTGCATTGCCATTCCCCATTGCTTCTCTTTACTCTGTTTACCTGTATAAATAATTCTTACATTAAACTGTTGAAATACTCTTTTAAGTGTGCTGTTTCCTGCCAGGACACTTTCTGACACTTTAATTTTTACAAACTTTTCCTCTCCCAGATCGACCTTCTACATTGTATTTGAAACAGTGTGTACATATTTGAAGAAGGCAAACAAGGAATCTCCTTGTTAGAATGGATGGGACCCTGTTAATTTGTGGCTTGTGTCAGTATTAGGATTACTCACACTACCACCAGTGGTGACATGGGATAGAATGCTAGCGGAGGGTAAGGCATTTGTGAATCATATGGTAGTGAAGCTTGTAGTCACTATGGTGATTATAAAAACTGTGGAATGAGTTAGCTTTTTCTAAATAACATAAAAGCATGAATAAAGAGAGGCACACTTGAATTCCAAACTCAAAATATGAGTGGAAAAGCAACTTACTCTCAGGCAGTTATGAAAGAATCATCTTATTTAGGCACAGGAAAGACATAGCTGATGATCCAGCCCATGGGCCTGATTGCTGAGGTTACAGAATGCCAGTTCCAGTTAAGCATGCAACACCTTCAGCCTTTTCAGAGAGAAATACAGGTTTAGCAGGGATAGTACCCGAGATGGGGCATGGAGACATGAGAAGACACAGATAAGATGGAAAGCACTCAACACTCAAATCCTCAACAATCCCTGGGAAAGAAAACTGTATCTTCCTCCACTCCCTGCTCCCAGAGAACAAGCCTCTCCTTCTACAAAACCTTTAAATAACTTCACCATAACAAGGGGTTACAGATGTTCTTGGTGGTCACACACACGAGTCCCCTCACCTCCAGGCCCATGGGGAGATTCAGATCTCAGCACAGCCCGGATATGAAAGTGAATATCCTGCTCAAACATAGGATCTTGCCTATCTTCATAGCCAGGAATTTAGGCAACATAAATGGAAATTATTTACACAAGTGTAAGACTATAGAGGACAAAATACAAGATTGATTTTAACTGAATTTAGGGGAACTCACCTGGGATGAAGGTAATGTCAGCTCAAGGACTTGGGAGTACAGTTAATAGCGGCATGGTTCATTAACCGAATGAAAACTGAACTCAGTGGTGAAATACTGTCAATGAAGTTGAAATGACACTTCCTGACATGCTAAAGGAAGGAGTGTGAAGGAAGGCCTAGGGGATATTGGAGTGGATCTCCTATTTTTTTTAAATCTATTTATTTATTTTGAGAGAGAAAAAGCACGCAGACAGGGGAGAGGCAGAGAGATAGGAAGAGATAGAGAATCCCAAGAAGGCTCTGCATTGTCAGCACAGAGCCATATTCAGGGCTTGAACTCACGAAATGTGAGATCATGACCTGAACTGAAACCAAGAGTTGGACACTGAACTGACTGATTCACCCAGGCACCCCTGGTCTGAATCTACTTGGTGTAAGTTGCTCAGCCACCTCCTACTTTCTTCCTGGAAAGGCCAGAAGACACTGTCTTCTCCAAAGATTCAGTGAAAGCTCTGGGATGATTCCCTTCTGTTGGCCAGGGATATTGATGAGGGATAATGGATTGGAAAAGGGGTCTTTGAATTTAATTTTAATAATGAACTTCTGATCCTACATGCCAGAAGCAGGCCTGAACTATAAGATGCAACATGGCCACAGATTATACCATTGATCTTTCTCTAACATCTTCCCCAAATGTAGGAAGGTGGTAGTAGAATTCTACACCAGAGATGAAAATGCACAAACGTATTGGAAGATTATTAGACCTACACAGAGTCTCTTCACTGAGGTTAATCCTTGGAAATCAAACTATCACTAATATCTATAGACTAGAGTGAGGTTTATTGAAGTACAATAATAAATGGAGTCTTGATTTGAGTCTGTCTGATGGTGGAACCAGTAACCCATCCTGTGATTATTTACTTACCCTAAGAATGCAAAGTAAGAATGTATATAATTAGTAACTGGCAAAACTTCCCTTATTAATTACCTGAATGTGGAGTGGGGGCTATTATGATAGAAAAATTTTATCTGTAGTGGAAGCCGCTGTAACTGCTATGCTCCATCCAAAATAGAACACACAAGGCAAAACTGCACCTATGGATGAATTACAGAGATTACCACTATCATTAACATCTTGACAAATGCAGGGTTTGCAATTCTTACGTCCCTGTTTAACTTGTCTCTTTAGCCATTACCAAACCAAATGAGTCTTGAATAATGAGTGCATTTTTTTTTAAGGATGATTAGTTGCTAGAGCTAATCCCAGATGCTCTCGGTACAATTGTCACAAATCAGTTCTGGGTATTTGATGCACAGCTATTGAATAAGAAATCACTTTCTTTTCAATTCTCATCAACAATGATGAATAGACGTAATTGACCGACTCCTAGAAGGGTAGAAGAATTTTGTTTCCTAGATGTAGCATAGAGAAACAGCAAGCACACTGTATACATTGTAATAATCTAGTGTAATGGATCAGCAAGATATTCATAGTTCCTCTGGACTATAACAGAGGAAGGAGTTGACACAGTCCTGAGATAAGGCAGTGAATATACACCCGTAACTTTTCCTGGTGCGATTCAGTTCCCTCTACTTATCTTTGTCAAGGGGAACAGACCTTTAAAATGGTCAATGTTCTAGCACGTAAAATATTATCTTGATAGAGCTGATATTAAAAACAAAAAACAAAAAACAAGAGTAGATTCTGGGAGGGTGGAAGGGATGGTCAATTGTGATTTTTTAAAAAAATTTTATCTACCAAATCTGGTCTCTGACTCTCTCTGCTACCAGTCTATAGGTTCAGAGGCTTTTCTCCCCAGCGTGTATCTCCCAGACTCCTTGATTCTTTGGCCTCTAGTTAGCCGATGTGTGGCCTTAGCAGTCAATCACAGGATGGAAAGAGAGAAAATTTCAGAGTATTTATCCCCTTTATTCCCTCCCTGATGAACTATTGTTTATTGGTATTTATTTCTCTACCTATAGCCATAAGCTCCTGTGAACAGGTAACGTTCCTCTCAATATCACAGCTCTCATTGCATTCAGGCAACAGTGATTTCACTTCTTTCATGATTTCATGCTAGGGATGGTAATGGCTTCCAGCTGTTGCTAATCTTTGGGTGCTTTACCATACCTTTGCAGCCTTCCCAGCCTTTATAAATAGTCCCTAATATCCCTTACGTTAAGCATTTGAGCTTCCAACTCTTCTGCCAGAACCTCAGTGGACGTGAAAGTTCAGACTGAGATGTGAGAAGGTAAGATTTGCAAAAATATTTTATGAAGGAGAAACAACATGGACATACTGGAAATGATTGCTCTATTCTGACAGAGCAAATGCTAAGGCCTTGAGGCAAAAGTATAACCTACTACCTTGCTTAAGCAGCAGCAAAGAGGCAAATTTTGTCGAAGTGGAAAAAACAAGGGCAAAATTTGTTCACAGTGAGGTTGGAAAGAGTAGATGTTAGAAAGACTATGAGATCACAAAGGAACTGCAACGTTGTTGTGGAGACTTTAACTTTTATGCTGCAAAATGGGAAACCCATTGGGAGGTTTAAATGCAAAAGTTAAGTTCAACAGGATCACTCTGGCTGCTATGCTGTCAATAGAATATAGGGGCAAGTTTGACAGAAATACTTGGAAATAATCTTGCAGTAATTCAGGCTGGAGACCCTGGTGGCTTGGATCAAAGTGATAGCTGTGGAGGTGATGACAAGTAGTCATAGTCTCCATACAGTCTGAAAGTAAAACTAACAATATTTGTTGATTGGATAAGAGTGTTAAAGAAATGAGCTGCAAGAGTGACTACACCTGTTTTGATCAGAGCACTGAAAAGGTTAGATTCACCATGAATTGAGATGTCCTTTGGATGGTTTCAAAAGAAAGCAGAATAGCCTTTTGATTATCAATATACACCTTAATTCTTCTGAAGAAACTTAGTGTTTTTTCTAAATGCTGTATCTCACAAGATACAAAAATAGATCACCCATGGTTTTATTGTTATGTGGTTTTATGAAGTTGTTCTAAATAACCAGTTGAAATTTTCACAACTTAATTTACTCACTTTAAAAGTAAACATGGGGTTTTTATACTTTATTTTCCTAACAGTGTATGGGACTCTGTAAACCAAAGAATTGTTTGATAATGGCTCCTCTCTCTTTAGAATTGTCCTTTTTTTCCCCCCATATAAATAATATACTGTATTACGAAGGAAAATGATAAAAGCTAGGCTGGGATTCTGAGGATCATAAAACATACCGTCAAGGGTACTTCTTGAAAAAAAAATTCAAGAAGAATTTATTGCATGTGGTTAGGTCACTGACGTCAAAGCAATGATGTCTCTCAAGAACAGATGTAGGTTTTCAAAAATTTCATCAATTAAACACATTGTTTTCTTAGAAGTGTTTCAGTTTACAGTAATTAGAATCTGATGTCTGTCTAAAGGAATCTGAAGTTCTTGCTGTAAATGGTCCCACAATTGACATAAGATAAAAATGAACTATACTGAATTGTTAAGACATTGTTTAAGGCTCTATATTTTCTTTTAAAAAGTTCATTGAAACTTTAAAAGAGAACTTTCTTATATACTCAAACATAATTTGAATGTGATTAAACACTTACTGTCTACATATGGGTTCATCAAGGCAAAATCATGAAGTAAGAGAATGTTGCCTTGAATTCCTTTTATGCAAGTATTTTAAATCCATTTTCCTCTGGATCTTATTCCTTTAGGAAACTATGTCATGATAGTCAACTGAAAGACTAACTTCATCTTAGAAATCTTTACAATTTCAAACTAAGCCTGACAAGGGCACAGGACATAGACACTATCATATCTGAATGTCTGAGATGATAAAAAGAGTAAAATTTGCCATTCCAAAAATCACAATAATGTAGTATTTTACTAGGCCTTCAGAATTTCAGTAACTTTTCATTGAAAATGTATTACATAATTCTTAAAATGACCCCAAGGTCCATCTAGTTAATTTGTATATATGGCATACCATGATTCAGATTATTAAAATTTATCTATTAAAACTATCCGTCTTTGTACTGTACATTCTTATCTATTAAAACTATCAGTTTTTTTACTATGCATTCATGTCTCTATAGATAGAAAGTCAAAAATAGACCAGTGTTTTGGATGAATCTCCTAAACAAGTTTATCTGACCTGAACTGAGCATCTAATGATACTGTCTGTTGCTTATTAACCAATACTTATTTAAAAATGAAATGTTATATCTACCTGACATGCAGTCACCAGTACTTTAGTATCAGCACATATACTCTCATGAATGATAATAGACTAAAACGTTCAATGAGATCTTGTTAACCCAGAAAAATAAAGAAGGCAGATGTGAATGCATAAACAATTTAAATTACCATTTTGACGTAATTGTATTAATTTTGATTAGCATTTAAAAACATTAAGGAGTTGATTAGGTTTTTATTAAAATATGTACTTAGAATAGTTTTGCATAAAGGTAGCAATTCTGGTTTTTAAACTTCTCTGCCCTGTTTTGTTAATACTATTAATTTGCTTTGAAAAATATTTTTACAAGCCTACCAAATGTCCATTTAAGGCAGACTACTGAGCAAATTTTCAGAGTTTAAATTGTTGGGATATAAATGACAGAAACAGAGTTTTGTCCTTAGTTCCTCTTCTTCATTACTAAGGATCCAGTGGCATTCGATAATGGCATTTAAATAGCTCTCGAGTATATACATTTCTTTCCATATTTATTGTCATTGGTGTTACAACATATGAGAATCTCAAGGAAGCTGATATCTAGGCTTCACCCCAATCTTTTTACATCCAATCTCAAATTGCTCTGAGTGACTGTCAATACTGCAATGACAAAGATAGCAAAGGTAGCTCTTTGTAATACACATCTGATCAAGTCAAGGGTTTAAAGCCCCTCAGGGCTTTCCATTGTTGTTCCAATTATCATGCCCCAAATGAAAGCCTTAGAAAGCCTTAGGATACTTTTTTGGAAAAATAGAAGCATTTTTCAATCATTACAGAAAAAGTAAAGTAAGTATAAAAAAATGAATGACCGCGCTAAAGTTGATTCAAAATGCTTCTTGGTAAGTTAGGTAATGCTACCTGTTTGTATTACAAAAGGAGTTTAAGCCTTAAATTGTGAATCTATTCCTGGTGGTGTAAGAAGTTGCCTTGAATCCAGGTGTCACTGATGTAGCTCCCCATTTCTCTTAAGTGTTCACTCTCTGCCAAGATGCACTGAATGCATAATTGCTGGTAGGCACTGAGAGTAATGGTTGGTTTTTGAGGACTCCATACTTTTTCCATCTTTCGCTGCTGATTGTTCTTTCCATAGTAATCTGTTTGATGGCATTGTCCACGTCAAAGTTAATCCGGTTTCAGCTGTAATTGTTCTTTAGGTCTCTCTCCCTAACTTACAGGTAACTTTTCCTTATTTTCTCCAACTTCCCAAACTCTGCATCTCTCTGTCCTTTGCCTCAGCTGTGCTGACTCCCTTGAACATGTCCTGAATTTTCCACACACTCCCTTCCTTGCAGTTTTTGCACGTGTTCTTCTCTCTACCACAGAGCTTAAAAGTTCCATCTTTCTGTAAGCTTTGTCTTTTTAAAGACTGGTTTAGGTGTTCCTTCTGTCCTACCGTATCATCCCAATGTAGTAGTCATCATCTGGATCTCCTTATCTAATTGAAAGTTTAAGTGTCTATCATTTTATTCCCAACACAGAGAGGTTTTCCCATCTAAATAATAACATTGATTTGATGCAATCACATTGAAATTTTTTGCAGGGCATTTATTTTATCTTTTTTTTTTTTTTTGAAGCCACTAAAAGTTGTTAAAACGGTGCAGAATATGCAAAAATTAACATTAACAATCACAATTTTTGGAATCCCTCCTCTTCACTCTGCAGACCTGCTCTCCCAACACAGTAGACATCTAGTGGCCATAGAGAGGCTATGGGAAAAAAAATCAGATGGTTTCATTTTGGACAGTCTATAAAGCCTTACATGATACAACCCCATCTCCTACCACTCTCAGGTCTCCTCAAGCCTCTGTGGATATTTCGCAGTTTTCCCTGCATGCTAGATCTTTCTTTAGGTTCCTTATATATGTAACTGTCTCTGCCCTGTGTTACTTGCATGACTCCCTCCCTGATTTTAGTCTTGTTCAAAATATAACAGCCACAGGAATTGCTGCCTGAGGTTGCTTGTCTAAAATATCAGTTCCTTGGATGCCGCCACTCTCTTGCCTCATTCTAATTTCTGTGTTTTCTAAGTAGCTCTTTTCTTTTTTTTATTTAAAAATTTTTTTACATTTATTTATTTTTGAGAGACACAGAGACAGAGTGTGAACAGGGGTGGGGCAGAGAAAGGGACACAGAATCTGAAACAGCCTCCAGGCTCTGAGCTAGCGGTCAGCACAGAGCCCAACTCGGGGCTTGAACCCAGGAATCGTAAGATCATGACCTGAGCCAAAGTCGGACATTCAACTGAATGAGCCACCCAGGTGCTCTAAAGTAGCTCTTTTCAATACCTGATTTGTGTGTTTATGCATTTATTGACTCCCCTAATTAGAATATAAACTCAGTGATAACAGGGCTTTGTTTTATAAACAGGTATATTTCCAGTATGTTCAGTGAGTATTTCTGGAAGGAAGGAAGGATTAAAATTTTTTAACTTAATTTTTTAAGCAGTTTATTTAATACTTTAAGCCCACCAGAATAGCTGACTTTGTCATACACTCAATAAATTGGATGTGTAGTCCTTGGTCTTTTAATTAATTTCAAATAACAGATGGATTAAATGGTAGATTGGGTGATTGTATATAAATAATCCTGTCAGTTACATTTTAATACATCGTGAATAGAATACAGTGAAGATCTATAGATAATAAAATTTCAATAAATACAAATTATAGACACAAGATGTTTACTAAATCCTTGGACTTTTTTCTTCAATGTTTATATTTTAAGAGTTGTCACTGTGGTATTAATTCCATAAATATTTGTGGATGGACCATTACAAAACACTATGGGACAGAGAAGGGGTTCTGGCTTGGTCAATGAGGATAGTTTATTCTGCTAAAATGATATTTTATTTACAGTGGTTCTAATGATGGCAAGGGAATGAACCTGGTCCTTCTCAAAAGCAAAATTATTTGAAAGGATTTTTTAAAACAGCAGAAGTTATCTCTTTTCCTTTGAGCTTCAGAAGTTAGTTTTTGAGTATTGAGCTGCAGGTGGCTATTTCCCCTGCTTGGGGGAGAAGCCCATCTGTAAGTTGTATAAAGACAAGTCACAGAATTAGAAACCAGTGATTGACAAAATCTTACAGGGATTTTTGGTGTGGTTTGAGCTGGTCTGACTTTGCAGCTGTCTTCTCATACTTGGGTGTTGAGCTTTTCTTCATTTCTCTGTTGCGGGGAAATAGGTTCTACTCACATAAATGGGTTAGAAAAAACTTCCGGCAGAAAGCTGCCACCACGGGGCAAAAATGCCCGAGGTGAGCTAGGGAGATACTGTAATGGGATCACAAGTAACTTATTATATCACCTGCAGGAAATTATTTTCCCTCTGGTGCCAATGTACCTTGATCACAAACTCCACTTGCTCCCCAGACCAGACCCTTTGTTTCTTACACACAAGTTAATGATTACTGTCTGATTGTTTTCTCCACATTCACATGTGTGAGATCTTGTTTTCTTTATGTGGGTGATACCTTGTGAGCTCAAAAAATACAGAGATTAAACTCCTGTTCAGGGCTCTAGTCTCCTCCTGGACATTAGCCTCTCTCATATTTAATTCTGTGTCAGCTTTCTTGCTGTAAAACAGAGAACCCCAGACTCATAGTTTGTGACACTCTGTGCTACCACAGAATGTGTCCAATGCCTTGCTTGTTATTGATTAAGCTAGTACAAATTGATTTCTGTCTTTGTAACTAAGAGTTCTGGTTAACATAAAGATTATTCTTAACGGAAGATTTTAAAAAAGAAATTGATATACATGAACTCCATGAAAGTTGATGATGTTAAAGAACATGGAGATAAATTAGTACTTGGAATTGGCCTCAGGACACTATATGAAGAAATTAAAAATCACATATATCATGAGATGCCATTTGGACTGAGGGCTGTGAAGGAGGACATGACATAATTTGTTTAAAATAAATATTCATTATATTTTTTCCAATATAAATGTAGAACTATTTAAAAAAAAGTAGATAATGAAGAATGTTGACTAATTTAAGGGAATTTAGCCTAGATTGAGAGCACTAAAGCTGTGTCGACACTGCTAAACCACATATGATATCTGTTAGCTAAAATTTTGTCATTAAACTGAGTGTAAGGACAATTTGATTTTGACCATTTTTCAATTGCTGCAAACCTCCCCCCATAATGTAACTCCATAGACCTAAGGTCTATGAGATCAAGTCAGAATCTTTATTTAAGTTGTTGAATAGATTCCTACACTGCAGGATTTTAACAGTGTGAAACAAGAGGTGTATATAGCCAAAAGAAAAATTTCTTTATGTAAACAATGGGGAAAGGACGTCCAGAGCTACAGTAAGACATACATGGTGTGTAGAGAGAAACTTTGGATCCATAGGCTTTAAACTGTATTACAAGGCAGTGCGTGAGGCCATTAGCCCTGGGGCTCACCTGCTCTGTGGTTTCAAAACAACTGACACACAATCAAGTGTTGTGTGGCGCTTTGGGTCCAGAGTCTCACAGAAAGGTGATGTGACTTCCCAGCTGTTGCAATGAATTACCTTCCAATAAGAAATGATACTTGTCACTTACCATATCAAGCACTGATGCCAGGTATGTGTTACTTGAACCAGCTCTGATTCCACAACACCTAGATCTTTTCATCAGGTAAAGATGATAATTCCCAGTGGAAAAGTGCAGGATCTTTGAATCAGTCTGGGTTTGAAATCCCAGTTTTACTACTAAGCTTTGGGATTTAGGGAAAATAATTGTTTTATACATGTTTCCCTAATATGAGGAATGGGTTGCCAGTGTGGAACATAATGTTAACAAAACTGGTGTAAGGGTTTGTCACATAGTAGTACCCCAATTACTTAAAGCCATTATTAACATTAATCTGTTCAATATCCAGTTCAGTCCACTGAAAGAGCATTGAATAAAAGCCTCATAATGAATAGTGACAGAATCTCGTAATATTTTTTATGGACAATTAAGTTAACTTTAATCAAATATACCAATGTATCTTGGTTGGTATTTTAAGAATATAGTTTGTTTGTACTATTAAAGTACCCTGACAAATCTAGTAGAAATAGGATAAAGTCATTATGACTACAGTAAAAACTAGTGTAAATCATAACCTCTAAGAGATGAGGTCTTTGGAAGAATTGTCTAGAATTACACATCTAAAAATGATCATGTTAGGGACTCCTGGCTGGCTCAGTTGGTTAAGTGTCTGACTTCAGCTCAGGTCATGATTCCGTGGTTCATGAGTTCAAGGCCCACATTGGGCTGTCTGCTGTTAGCACAGAACCTGCTTCTGATCTCCTGTCCCCCCTCTCTCTGCCCCTCCCTGCTTGCGTGCACTCTCTCTATCTAACATAAATATTTAAAAAATAATAATAAATGATCATGCTTTCTGGAATGGATCTGAAATCAACTGCACAAATTTGGCCTGTAAGAATTTACTAACAGTTGATACAAATGCATACTTTGCTAAACAGTGATAATTAACCTTCAAGAATTTAAATGCCTTAAGTAGTCTTTTGAGAATAAAGCTTTTAAGAATATGATTTAATTGATTAAGCAGCAGTACACTAAAATAAATTGTTTCTGGGAGAATCAAGAAACTGTAACTCAGGGGCGCCTGGGTGGCTCAGTCGGTTGAGC
>CM053559.1:32540899-32863905 GCA_028646485.1 Cryptoprocta ferox | reverse complement strand
CTAGAGGATAACAGAACAGATGACAGACCAATAATGGGAAAATAAAAGGGGGCAAATAGTGGTTTTTATATTAAAAACCTGTATTAGATCAAGACCACACTCAACTCCTGATCCTTGACACTCCGATATTTCAGTAAAAGTTGTCCTCTATTTTTTATGTCTTATTACGAAAATTAATAGTGATCCATAACACATCTGAAGATCTCAGGATTCATAAGATTTATATAGCACTCAATAGTTCAACAAATTTTTATTTACAAACTTCAGCAAATATTTCTCCATTCAGTACTAGGCCTTGGCATCCCTGAACAGATTTTCCAGAAATAAACTTGGCCTTTTGCTTCTGCTAACAAACTGAGAGAACTACTTGTACAAGAGGTTTTTTTAGCTACAAGATAACAGAAAAAAAATGAGACTAATCGCTATTCAGAATTCCAATATTTTATTACAATATGATACATTAATATTTTAATTGTGGGGCATATTTTAAAAAATGAATTTTACTATGCAGTGTTTTAGGAAAACACAAGGTTAAGAGTCTCATCTCCTAAAAAACTAACAATAACAAAATAGTAACAAAATCTAAATTTGTTCAAGATTTAAATATAAAAGAAAATATGAAAATAAGCTAGAAGGAAATATAATTAAAGCAAGACTACATCTTCACAGTTGACCACATGAAAACTGTATGTATCAAAAGCCTCAGAAATGAGAACTTTGGATCCTGAAATTTTGCTTCTAGGAATTGTGAATTATCAATAATATATCCACATACACTTATGTACAGAGATGTTTGTTGCAAATAGATTCTTAGCAAAAAATTACAATAAAAAAATGAAACCTAGAACTCCATGTCGAACAACAGAATGACCTGACTTGTTATAGACCTAAAAGAGGTGATACATTTTTAAAGAACTTGAAGATGATGGGATAGTGCTAGTGATACATGAAGTGAAAGTAAGGTACACAGTGCAGTTCCACTGATGGAAAAAAAAATAAATTAAAATAAATGAAATGTTGATGATTCTGGAGTGGCAGAATTAGGATGATGATCCTCTTTGATAAATTCTTTTTTTTTCAGTTTATTTAGATAGTGCAAGAGCATGAGTGGGGGAAGGGTAGAGAGAGAAAAAAATCTGAAGCTGGTTCCTCAGCTGTCAGTGCAGAGTCAGACTTGGGGCCTGAACCCACAATCCATGAGATCATGACCTGAGCCAAAAACGAAGAGTTAGGTGCTTATGCAGCTGAGCCACCCAGGTGCCTCTTTTGGTATATTCTTTATTTTCAATTTTTAAAAGGTCATGTTAATTTCATGTTTAAGTCAACATAAACACGATCAAACTAGAAAATGTGGCATATATAAAAATACCAATTTCTCTAGCTTCCCTCTATATATGTGAGGAAGACATGAGAAACTTGTCATTCAGTTTATGTTAGCTTTTTTAATCTATCAGCAAAGAGCTTATTCATAGTAAAACTGATACGAAAACAACTGAGAACTTTCTGTAAATGCCCATTATGTGAAAACTGTTAATCAGATTAGCATTATTTAGCAATGACAGATTTCACTGTGGGATCTGGAACACGTATCACACTTTGTTTTTCTTCCATTTTGTTTCCTAAAAACAGAGTTTGATACCTTACATGTTCATGGTAGTGTGTATGGGACAGTTTTCAAACCTTTTAACAAATCTTTCAGAACATCAGCAGGACAATACTCTTTTTAATGGAAACAGCACAGAGGAATTTGAATGCTGTCTTCCTCGAGGACATCCAGTTGCTACCATCCTGGCTAAAATGATGTTTGGTATTCCAGTTTGAAGCAAGTTAGCCTAAGAGTCACCACTATAAAACTGTGAGAACATATCACAAACTTTAAAATATCATCTGTTTAGAATACCTTCCCTTGCTCAGAAACTCCATTTTGTCCAAATGTATTCACACTAACCAGATCTTCATTCACAATTGAATGACTGATTCATGCCTATTCATGTACAAACACATAGTACTAATAGTATATTTAAACCGTATATAAAGGGAACCACAAGACTAATGTCATCTTTAATAGTTTAGTATGTTCTATAACATGATACAACAGAAACGATGAATGATAAAAGTTGCAGCAGTTCATGGCCTTCTTTAAAAATAAGACCATAAGTTATCTCCTGGTGCATGTGTTAATGTATGGTTCCTACTCCCAAAATACACATAGGAGTTTCTGTCATTGGTATCTAATTTCACTTAATATTCTGTGAGCCAATGAATAATGTGGGTTTTATTATGAAAATAAAGAATGGATTATTTGAGGGGCTACAATCATCCAGAAAAGTGAGAAGATAAATTAGGATCAGAGATGGTAATAAAATGAAAGAAGTCAAAGTGATGCATTCATCAGAGTATAAAGATAACACATCTGATGTTCAGAAATGCAAACAGCACAGAAGAAAAGGTTTAACCTTGGTTCCAGTTCATAAGCTATCCCTTCCTAACAGAATGGTTGTGGGAAAAGTATAGCCACTCTAGGGTGAAGAGGTGTGGTAGAGGTAGAGCTCCTCCGAGCAAAGGAATGTGGTAGAGGCCTCCTCAGAGCAAAGGAAGGCAACGTGGTCCTATCAACTCATATACATGTATGCATAGCTCTGATATGACTCTGTAACTTGGACTGTGTCCAATCAGACTATATGTGTCATCATGTATAGGAGACAAAGAAGTAGAAATTGCATAAAAGGCTACACCCTGCTGCACTCAGGGCTCAGTTTTTTCGGGTACAAACCTACTGAGCCCTTGTAGGCATAAATAAAGTTGCTTCCTGGACAAAGAAAGCCTCAGTGTCCTGTCTCTCTGTGCAAGAATTCTGCTATAGAGGTAACTTCTCAGGTGCCATGATGTGATTTTCCTAATCCTCAAAAACAGTTGAAAGAAATTATCAGTGCCTGGCATATACTAGATACTTAATAAGTATTTATTATTTTTATTACTTTGAAATATTTAGGTTAGAATAGAAAGACTCATGTGACACATAATAATATCAATTTCACCTGCCAAGTCAAACATGGACAAATGTGTTTTAAACAAGTGTGTTTAAACCAGGCAGTTACATTTTAAATGTTCTCTCCAGCTCTACAAACTGTCTTTCTTGTAGAATTTCTTGACCTTGAACAGTTTTAGGAAAATTATTTTGGCCTGTCCTTACTCCACTTTCTCCCCAGGTGGAGGAGCAATGATCATTCCTCTTCTTCAACCACAGGTATTTCTCCTGCCTTTGGTCATTTTATGAATTCTCCATCCCCCCAACTCTCACAACAGCTGTTTTTGACTACTTAGTCCTTACATCACAGCATAGAAACAGGAAATATAATCCAATACAAATAGACCATAGCGACAATTTTCATTATTGAAAACTCAAGATTTATTGAAAGTCATTACAGTTACCAAAGATAGCCATGAAGATGATATTCCTACTGGCCACAGCATTTTAAAAGACAGTTTTACAGATTTTCTCATGTATGGCCCCATGGTAGCAGAGAACTCCATATTTTAACTATAAGCTTATAGGTAAAATTTGAAGCTACAAATCTACAAACCGATAGATTTGAACCTATTTGAAACTACAACCCTATAGTTCTATAGGGAGGGAAGTTTCCATTTTGATATCACCGTTCTGTTCCTCATGGTCAAAGCTGTTGATGGGTGTTAGCTCAGTCACCTGGCTTATCTACATTCTTCCAAGTTTTGCTCACTTAGACTCCAGTTTGCTGGTCTGGAAATACTATTTTTCCAGGACAAAATACCTGGTCATGATGGTGTCTGAGAGAGTTGATCTGGCCATGCTTTCTCCAGCCTGTTCTTGGGGGAATTTCCACAGAGTTGGCTTCTATGATAGGTCACTTTAAATTCCTCATACACACTGTTGACATTCATGTATAGTGATGGTCCTCAGGTTTTTCTTCCATATGCCCTTTGTTCAACATTCATTGGTACACTTGGTCATATCAAGTTTTTCAGTTTCCTCTCTGTGTGTTTTTCACTACCATAGTTCTGGGCTATCCATGCCAGCCTGAAGAGGGCAGTCAATTGCATATGAAAATTTAGATCTAGGACTGCAGAGAAAGCTCTAGTTGAATCAATAATTTTTTCAATAAATAATTTATTCCCATTTGAGGAGAAAATGGAGGTACAGAAATGTTAACAATTGCATCTACATGTACTCAAATAGCAAAAGTAGCACTATGATCCATTGCCAGATCTTCCTGACTTTAAAGACTTCTCTCTGCTCAGTCAGCAGCCACCATTAGCAACCACAGGACTTTCTTGCTGTCTTATACCTGATACCAAGTCTGGGCCAGATGCTGATCGATCATATCACCCTTTCCAGCTGAATCTGAACTTAACCGTACCATAGTCTTGAAAGAAATGTGCACACCAGCACTAGCAATTGGCAAGAGTTGGCAGGCAAACAGAAAACTGTTTTCTATTACAAAGTTAGAATTCTCTCTCTCTCTCTCTCTCTGAAATTTAGCTCTTTGTTCACATATCTGCAGAATGGCAGAATTGGACTAGAAAATTTCTCAAGTCTTTGCCACACTAAAATTTTAAGTTCACCAATCTATATATTCCCAGGAAATACTAAAAATAATTTAGGAATTCCTAGGTGTTCTCCATTAAAAAAATATTCAGTATGTTTACAGTATAAAAGTAATATCACCTATGAACTCACATTCATTCTGCATCCCTTCAAACATTTTTCCTCAGGGTGGAAATTTCTCATGCTTGATCACAGCCCAAAGATAATTTGGTCCTGGCAAATACATACACCATATCTTTATTCATCTAGATGTCTTATCCTGTATGTGAAGAAAAAGAAGAAAAAAAAGGAAGAAGAGCCACACACAGTTGAAATATTCCATGTGTCTGGTCTTTACTGAGGCATATTCTCCTGAGAATAACCATTTGAAATATGTTTTACAAATTGAATTTTTAATGGAATATATGTAGTATGAGGTCAGGAGAAATTCTTTAGTTACTTCTTTGTAGTTTAACATTTTAAAAATAACACCAATACAGACTGAGGAATCTTTCAAAATTACATAATTGTGGTTTAGTCTTGTTTTTTAACCTAGAGGTATAATCTTCTTCCCTTTTGAAAGACAGCAACAAAGCACTGCTCTGAGAAATTGCTCTTTTCTACCCACCCCCCTTCCTCTGCCTTTTGGCCAAAATTATGCTCACATCTGCCCAGAGCTGAGGAATTCCCAGTAACCACGTGCAGTCTGTTTTTTCAGCCTGCAGCCTGCGAAATTACTACCTGTGGGGGCAAATCCTTAGGGCATAACCCTCACCTACCACCAAATGAAGGACTCCACAAAAGAGAGGGAATGGGAGAGAAAAGGGAGTGGGGAGATGGAAGGAAAGAAAGAAATCTCTGCCTTTTCCACCAAACCCATCATCTGTTTGAATTTCATAGTGAGGGTTACAAAGCAGAGTAGAGAGTTGAGAGTGTGTGTTCCCTTACAAATGGAAACAAAGCAAAATACCAGAATACCCTTAATAATCTTTAAGAATATGTTTACAACAAAAATAATATATTCACCAATTGAAAACTCTGTGCCAGAGTTTACTTGTTTACTCATTACCTTACCTCTATTTACTATACATTATTACCTCCACGTTATAGGTGAAGAAATTGAGGCAAAGAGGTATTTAATAAATTGTCCAAAGTTATGATTGAGCCTAAGCAGTGATGCTGGCATTTGACTCCTGGGCCCCTGACTTACAAACTCAGCCCCTGGATCATGCTGTCCTATTGTTAGAATGGATTTACACATAACCTATGCATCTTTCCTACAACCTTTATAGCACCACAGAAAATAATGTTTAATTATTTTGTAATTCTTAATAGGACACAAGTGTGGAAACATCTTTGTTTTTTAAATGTTTATTTTTGAGAGAGAGAGAAAGAGAGGGACAGAGGAAGTGGGCTGAAGTGGGCTTTGCGCTGACAGCAGTGAGCCTGATGTGAGGCTTGAACTCATGAACCATGAGATCGTGACCTGAGCCAAAGTTGGAGGCCCAATCAACTGAGCCACCCAGGAGCCCTGAAAAATCTGTTTTGAGGGCTCCTCACTTCCACACCGGCTTTGACCTGTAAGCAGATGCTGTTTTAGGAATTCTCCATATTATTCTTTTCTCTGCAACACCCCAAGAGAAGCCCTTCAATTGCCCAGTAGGGTGTCACATGACCATTCTGCCACTCTCTTGCATCTAATCAGATAATTTACTATAGTATGTAGCAGGGCAGTGATCCAGAATCTGGAGATTGTCTTTCTTAGGGGTCCCGCAGCACTCTACTGTCCATACTGTATTGGAGGACTATGTTCCAGGGTTCTGAGAGCACAGATGCCAGTTAATGACTGCATGACATTATCACTGTTATCTCCAGAAAACCTCCCCTCCGATTTAGTATTCTGTTGGACATAACAAAAGTTCTGAGGAATGTAAAAGCAACCTTGTGTTAATCCAAGTGGACATTAACATATAATCAACTTAAAGAGGCAGGATGTGTAAATATGTTTTCCCATTTTGTAGCACTTAATATTTTAAGTTGAGCTTAAATATCTGAATCATCATCAGTAAACAGTAGCCTCAGAGGTACTTAAAAATGAATTTGTCTCACTCGTCTTTGAGTTCCTCCTCCTCCCTCCCCAACACTGGAAGTGTTCAAGCAGAGGGTGGCTGCCCATATTCCAGGGCAGTAATAGAAAAGAGTACCTGTACTGGTAGAAAGTTTGAATGAGATAGTTCCAGAGCCCATCTTGTAAGCAGTTATGACTGGGGGATATTGCATAGTATTGTTGTATTAGGAATAAAGAAGAAGAAGATAAATCTTAATTATGAGTTTTAAACTATTTAGAATATAATTTAAACCTAAACCAATTTCTGTATGAGTGGTGGTAAATTGAATTAGGTTTTTTTTTTTTAATCTTTTGGCTACATTCCCTGCAGCTAATCTATATGGTTATGCCATGTGGTTGGGACAGGAAACACCTGTCTCCCTGCTTGCTAGCACTCACTTAACATGATCCCTGGCAAAACAGTTTTTTCAGGCCAGTCCAATTCACCAGAGGTCATTTCAATATGGACTATTTCAACTTGTATTACAAACCATCAGTGTTTAACAATTTTCAAGCACTTTCTGGATATGAATCATTATATAGTCACCAGAGGTTTTTAAACTATTGTCCTGAGGTCCTCTGAAAGAGATCATTTGCAAATTTCAAATTCATTGGGATTTCGATACATAAAATACCTTATTTTTACATTTTTATTGTCAGAGAGAGAATATATCTCACCTTGCAAAATGGAATGTGTATTTCTAGTTCTTTGTTTTTAAAAAGCATAATAAATAAATCCATTGTAAGAGTTTCAAATGTCAATGCAATATATTTGCCTTAGGGCTTTTAGTTTTTCTTTCTTTTTACAGTGCTTGAAAACAGAATCCTCCTATTTAATATCCCACTCAAGTTCTGGCTTTGAATTTCGCAACGCAAAGTTTGACAGTTACCACCAATACAGATACTTCAGATATGCTAAAAATTTCAGCTTTGGGAATGAGTATCTAGACCTTGTTGTTGTTTTTTTTTTTTTTTTAATATTGCCATGGTTTCATAATTGGCAATCTGCCTAGAGTGACCAAAAAAGCAATGAGTTTGGGCAATTGCTTTACCAGTCCCCCTGGTGTGAGTATACTCCTTTCTCCTCCCCCAAGCCCAACTTGGAAGGGTTAAGAGGCAAATATGGACCAAAAAAAAAAAATAGCAAATTGCAGAATATTCTATAATTAATGCATTATTTAGTCATCCTGTAGAACGAATTGGTGGCTTGAGAGAACTGTTGTTACCCCTGATTGAACCACTCTTTTCTATCTATCATCAGACAAAATTACTTGATATCCCAAGTAAACACCATGTGGCTCTGTCCCTGATTTATTATGACACTGTGTTCCTTACCCCTTAAATTACAATCTGCTCTATACCATGTTTTACAACCAGTTTAAAAAAGTCAATTTGACAGACAACAATATAACATCATGTATCTTTAATGGAAACAAAAATAAATTTTAGGAATAAATTAAAATTTGGTAGCCTACCTGTGAATGGTTTATAGACCATCAACTTGCCTTTGTACACAGGTAGAGAACTAGCTGATTGAGCTGTCAGGCAACAAAGTAAACTATAAGACCAATGTTTAAGTAGACAATGTTAGGAACATTTGCAGATTGCCCTCACTTTACAATACAGCCTAGCCTGATGCCACATTCCCCACCTCCAGGACCTAGAGAGGTTTTTGGATAGTCAACGGTTTCAATAATGAGGTTGATCCATGGAGTGGGGGGAGGAGGTGGTTGGAGGGAACCATCTACAGTGTACCAAAAAAAAAAAAAAAAAAAAATGTTGCAGGGCTTAAGTTCTTTCAGGACCAATGTGCCTGTACCTGTAGAAATAGGCAGGTGCATGTCACATTTTTCAGGAATCTGTCTCTTCCAATGAATATGTCTCTCTAGACCCAAGTAGTTCTTTGCCAGCTCTCAATTTATTGCATAGGATTAAAAACTGTATTACATTTTGGGAATCCTATCCTTATCAAGAGAACTGTGGACTAAAGATAGCTCAGGAGAACAGGAGCAAGGATTTTTCCTTTCAGCAAGAATTTACCAATCCTTGCATAGAAATATTTTATAATTGAAATTAATTCTTAAGTGATCTCAAGCTTTATTAATCCAATTGGGAGATTTTAAAAATAAGGAAAATAATAACTTATTAAATAAAAATGATAATGGAGACACGGACCTACTCTTGCCTCTGGGCCAATGGCCCAAACTCAGCTGAGCAAAGCTCATAAAGGCCCATTTCCTAAAAGACCCACTTCAATTCTCCCCAAAGTTTGAGCCTTACTTTCTTGTCAGCATGACTCAGCACATTGTAGCCAATCAGCAATACTGCAACTAACCAATGAGAATTACATTCTATGAACTTCCTCTCTAGTGTTTCATAAACCTTACTGTAACCTTCCTGAAACCAGCTTCTTAGTGCTTTTTGGTTTTTAAGTCCTCTCTTTGAGGGCAGTTTGTTTCATGTTCGGTAAAATATCCCTATCAAGTGAAGCATTCAGATTATTTCTGATACCCTTTACACATAACATCTTTATTTTATTTTTTTATTTTAAGTTTATTTACTGTGACAGAGAAACAGCACAAGGTGGGGAGGGGCAGAGAGAGAGGGAGAGAGCGAGAATCCCAAGCAGGTTCCATTTAGTGTGCAGATCTGACATGGAGCTTGAACTCATGAAACCGTGAGATCATGACCTGAGCTGAAATCAATAGTAAGATGTTCAACCAGCTGAGCCACCCAGCCACCCGCAAAATCTTAATTTTAGGAAGGGAAGAAAAGAAGGCAAGACATTCAATAGGACATTTTAGATTAAGTAAAATTAAAATTTTGACTTTGATTTGCATTCAACATTGCCTGAGAAACTTGGGCCATATTTCCAAGGCAAAGATGCAGTGAGATTTCTCTGCTCTTGAACATTGTCCAATTGCAAGATGATTATGAAGACACAAATAGCTTATAACTATTATCCCTCCCAAAACATCTTAGGAAGGTGTTTCAGGGGAGGTATTTTGGGCTACTCTACTTTCTAAGTAAAAACAAAACAAAACAAAAACAAAGAAAAACACAAAAAAACACTGCAAAAGTAGATTTGATAATAAAATAATATGATTAGATTTTCCTCCTCCCACCACCTGAATCCTAATCTCTTCTCTTCCTCCACCACCTCGCACTCTGCGCTCACACAAAATGGAACTCCTTGAGTAAATATCTGTTGATTTTCAATCAAGTGAATGTTTCTTAAGTTATAGAATCAATTTAAAACAACTAATTTCTTTTGTGAGAAAAATAGCATTTTTCTTGTGGTGATTTCTCCAAGAAAGACTGGCAAGTTCAAATCCTTGTTATTTTTATTGAAGCACCTGACTAAAATGTTTCATGTTGTAATTTGAAGCCCAGAACAAAGGCTACTGTAGCAAGAGGTTTGGGGGATTTTGTTGAAAATAGTGGAATAGTTTAATCTACTTTGTTTTAAGTTCACTAAGTTCTTTAAAAAGGTCAAGACCCCAAAGACAGTTGGGATGAAAGCAGAAATGGAACTTTATTTAAAAAAAACAAAATCTCGCAGCCAGGTTCTAAAATGACTAATTCCAGGGCACCTGGGTGGCTCAGTCAGTTAAGCTCTTGATTTTGGCTAGGTTATGATGTCATGGTTCATGAGATTGAGCCCCACCTAGGGCTAAGCTCTGGTCTGGGCAGACAGCACAGAGCCTGCTTGGGATTCTCTCTCTCCTGATCTCTCTGCCCCTCCCTGCTCTTGCACACACACTCTCTCAAAATAAATAAACATTTAAAAAATATATTAAAATGACTACTTGCAAAATGGAACCCTGCAAAACAGTAACCACCAATTCCCTGCCATGTCATAAAGTTCACAGGGGCAGAGACACACAATTGGAGATAAGATTGGCTCATGATGAATAAAGAAGAGAGATGGGAATAGCCTGAATTCAGGTACCTCTGAATCAAATCCTGTGTACTATTTGCCTCAGAGTAGGTAGTAGCATTCTCATCCTCTTTCCACAATATAAAGTGGGATTCCCTGAATGCAGCATCGGGGTAGTGGGCATATTAGATCTGCCTCACATTCGAGTAGGGGAGGTAAAAGCTAAGACTTTAGCTTTAATATAGTAGCAAGATCTTTTATCAAAGGAGTTAAACAGCAATGCTGTCCAAGTTACCAAGAGTTAAACTTTGTCAGAATATACCAACACTAGTAAACACAGATATGTGATTCCTTACAGGGATTTCTAGAAGCAGTAAGACTCTGAAACATTGGTTCTCTTAATCTTCTATCTATTCTAGAAGCTATTGCAGTATCCTTTCCAGAAAAATGGGGTGGTGCTTTTTACCCACCCCATTAAATTATTTGAAACATGTTTCTTCTTCCTCTAAAGAACTGTAATTGTCAAAAAATGGAAATAAAAGCCCATTTTATGAACAGATATACATCAGAGTTCACTCAACATGAGGTTTTTTTTTTTTTTTTTTTGGTGGGAATTCTTGCCTTGGCCTTATAGGCAATATTATGAAGTCTTGTGAAACATTTAGATGTTTATTTATGTAAGCTCACTCTAGAGGAGGAGATGGGAGATGAGAAATTGACAACACGTGAACTTTTCCAGTGCTAGAAATATTTCTGCTGCTTGAAGTCAAGAGTTTATATATCAGTTTCACTACAGGGAAGTATTTGAAGACACCTGGGAAACTTGCAGCCTTCTTTTGAAGATGACTTTTACTCAGACAACCTCAGAATTAGAATGTGGATTTTTTATTTCATGTCTGACAAAGACAACATCAATAAGGGCTACCTTGCCAAAGATGATGTCAGCCTTGAAGACAGAAAAGATTTGACATGATTTCAAAGAAATGTTTCAGAGAATTCTGAATTTCCTTGACATAAACTGCCCTTATCTGGAGAAGTGGCTATGAAAATTCACTTTGTTTCTGTTTGCTAACAGTTACTTTTATGAAGTAGAATTTTCTGTACCCTGCTGTTAAATAGAAAAGAGTCAAAATTAATTGTGTGTTAATAATAGCATGTGTATTACCATGTGAAAGACCACTCACCAATTCAAATTATTATTCATATCCACAACAGCAGCCTTTATATTGAAAATTACTTCAAGCAGAATTAAACTAATTTGCACAAGTTGAACTTAGCTCCATTCTTAAAGGAAGTGGTGTTAAGTTTTGCAGCAGAATTCTTAATGAATGATTAATTTTTGAAATACAATTTTTTAAGTTTCATTGTATAAAGGAAATAAACTTCTAATGCAGTACAATGAATTTTAGGTAAACTTTCTGAAGTTTATATGTGTTGATATATTAGAATAAACAGAGGTGGAAAAAGCTTGTAGATTTCTTCTGCCTTAAAAAGGTCTGTAGTAACAGTATGGTGCTGGAACAAAAAATATACATATAAATCAATGGAATAGAGTACCCATAAATAAACCCATGCTTATATGGTCAATTAATCTACAACAAAGGAGGCAAGAATATACAATGGGGAAAAGACAGTCTCTTCAGTAAATGGTGTTGCAAAAAAAGGACAGTTACATGCAAAAGAATGAAACTGGATCACTTAGTCCATATACAGAAATAAAATGGATCAAAGACCTAAATGTGATATCTGAAACCATAAAATTTGTAAAAGGATACAGAGTAATATATTAGACATCTGCTTGGCAACACATTTATGGATCTTTCTTTTCAGGCAGAGGAAACAAAAGCAAAAATAACCTATTGGGACTACACCAAATAAAAATCTTTTGCATAGCAAAAGAAACCATTAAAAAAAAAAAGCAACCTAGTAAATGGGAGAAGATACTTGGAAGTAACATAAGGAATTAGTATCTAAAATATATAAAGAACTTCAACAACTCAACATCCCCCAAACACCAAATAATTCAATTGGAAAATGGACAGAGGACTTGAATTGACAAGTTTCCAAAGAAGACATACAGATGGCCAGCAGACAAATGAAAATATTCTCAATATCACTAATCATCAGGGAAAGAATAAAGCCACAATGAGCTGTCACTCACACAGAGTGACCAGTATTAAAAATATAAGAAATCACTATTGGTGAGGATGTTGGCAAAGAAACCGTCATGTACTGTTGATGGGAAGGTTAACTGGTGCAAGCACCGTGGAAAGCAGTATGGAGTTTCTTCAAAAAATTAAAAATATTCAATGTATAATAGTAAATATAGAACTACCATAGAATCTAGTAATTCTGCTGCTGAATATTTACCCAAAGAAAGTGAAAACACTGATTTGAAAAGATATGTGCACCCTTGTGTTTATTGCAGCGTTATTTACAACCCAAGATATGGAAGGCACCCCAAGTGTTCATTGATAGATGTGTGAATAAGGAAGATTTTATACATATATACATATGTATGTACGTACATATGTACATACTGGGATATTACTCAGCCATAAAATGGAATGAGATCTTACCATTTGCAAAACATGGATGGACCTAGAGGGTATAATGTTAGGTGAAATAAGACAGACAGAGAAGGACAAATACCTTATGATTGCATTTATGTGGAGCCTAAAAAAACAAATAAAAAGACTCATAAATAAACTAATGAATGCCAGGATGGAAGGGGTTTGGAGATGGGTGAAATAGGTGAAGAAGATTAAAAGGTACAAACTTCCAGTTAGAAAATAAGTCATAGAGGTAAAAAGTACAGTACATAAAATATAGTTAGTAATATTTAATAATATTGTAAATCAGTAGTTACAAAACATTGAGTCACTTTCATGGGTTCACTTTTTTTGTTGTTAGATTTTTCAATGATTGGGAATGTATATATTCTGCCTGCATTTTAAAAAAATCTCTTTAATATCTTCTGATGATCAATAACAAATCTTCTATTTTCATAGTATAAAAATAATTTAGTATTATTTTATGAACTCTTAAAATTGGAGCCCCATAGATTTCTCTTCTATTGAATATACTTTTTATTTGTAGACTGTTTATTAATTGTTATATTTTTAAATATCCTTAAAATCTTTGAATTATTTTTGTAAGTAGCCCCCACATTGACATCATATTTACAAAAAGTATTCCAAAGATTCCATGTTTAAATGTTTCAATACCAGGTGCTAGTCCTTTTTATTTTCCTTTTCTTAACTATGTATTCTATACATTGAGAATGTATGTTAAATATTTCTGAGCTATTTCCATATCTGAGAAAAACTTACTGTAGTTTTCAAACAAGAAAATAATTCTACCTGCAAATGAAATTCTTATTTTATAAATTTTAACTTTAAAACTGCAGTGATTATGTGATCTGGTGGTCTAGATCACCATCTTCTGTTCCAATCTAATTTTTGTTCAATTCTAAATAATTTTTACCTTCTTCTAAAATTTACATTGTAGAATAATATATAAATCATATTTTATTGTATTGATTTATATATTTTATATATTTATATTTTTAAAAATTTTCAGCATTTATTTATTTATTTATTTTGAGATACAGAGAGAGACAGGCCACGAGCGGGAGAGGCAGAGAGAGAGGGAGACACAGAATCCGAAGCAGGGTCCAGGTTCTGAGCTGTCAGCACAGAGCTCGACAGGGGGTCTCAAACTCTTGAATGGTGAGATCATGACCTGAGCCAAAGTCGGAGGCTTAACCAACTGAGCCACCCAGGTGCCCTTGATTTATATATTTTAAAATGTATTTGCTAAACTCATCATTTTTTCACGGTATGAGAAAAAGTATAAGGAAAGGAATAGTAGGATATATAGAGACTTACCTTATGGTTTTGTTGTTAGTGCATTCTTTATGACTTTTGTATAATTTTGATATTTTATCAAGAATTACTAATTTTCAAACATTGATTCCTTTTATCTGTACATAACATAGATTTTTGTTTTCCTATGTATAACCCACTTGTCTATGTACACTTCATTCCAATACTCGATTGAAATAATTTTGTAGATGGCGCTGTCTACTGAATTAATTTGATTTCTAGAGTGTCTATTTTCTCTACCACCTTAAATACAAATATGTACTCAGGTATGAATATTTTAGTTAAAATCATTTTTTAAAAATCTTATCAGGGCACCTGGGTGGCTTGATTGCTTGAGCATCTGACTTTGGCTCAGGTCATAATCTCACACTTGGTGAGTTTGAGCCCTGCATCAGGCTCACTGCTCTCAGTGTGGGGCTGGCTAAGGATCCTCTGTTCCCTTCTCTCTCTGCTCCTCCCACTTGTGCTTGCTCTCTCCTCTCTCTGAAAAATAAATAAATAATAGTAAAAATAAATAAATGAAAAGTAAGTTAAAAATCTTATAAGGGGGGCACTTGGGTGGCTCAGTCATTTAAGTGTCTGACTCTTGATTCTGGCTCAGGTCATGATCTCATGATTTGTGGGATTGAGCCCTGCTGTGAGGCTCTCCCTGACAGCATTGAGCCTGGTTAGTATTCTCTCTCTTCCTTTTTCTGCTCTTTCCATGCTCTCTCTCTCTCTCTCTCTCTCTCTCTCTCTCTCTCTCTCTCAAATAACCTTTAAAAAAATACTTAATCTTATCAACAAGTTTTATATCTTTCTTACATGTATATATACACACACACCTTTATTATTTTTAAATGCCTTATCACACTGCAGCCCTGTGTTGAATGAAGTGGTGAAAAAGAACATCCTTATGATGCTCTAATCTTAAAGGGGAAGTATTTAGAATTTTACCAATAAGTATATTAGCTTTAGGTTTTTCAGAGATGGCCTTTACTGCATTGTGCAAGTTTCCATCTTATTGCTAGTTTTTTGAGAGCTGCTATTACAAATCGCTGTTGTATATTGTCTATTTTTTTGTATTTTGTAACTTTTGAACCACTTTCACCCATTTTGTTAAACCCCTACCTCTGGCAACTACAAACCTCTGTTACCTCTATCTATAAATTCAGTTTTTAGATTTCACATATAAGTGATAGGATACAGTATTTGTTTTTCTCTAACTTATTTTTCTTAGCATAATGCCCTCAAGGCCAATCCATGTTTCACAAGTGCCAAGAGTTTCTTATTGTTCATGGTTGAATAATATGCCACTCTGTGCATGCACACATGTGTATCTGTGTGTGTATCACAATTTCTTTATACATTCATCCATTCAGGGATAGTTACTTTTTTCTATGTCTTAACTATAGTAAATAATGATGCAGTGAACATGATGGTGCTTTCCACCATCATGAACAGGAACATGAACATGATGATCTTTTCAAGAGTGATTTTGTTTTCTTGGATAAATATCCAGAAGTAGAAATGGTGAAACATATGATAGTTGTAATTTTAATGTTTTGAGGAATCTCCACATTTTATATAGTGGCCGCACCAGTCTACATTGTCACCAACAGTACAAAAGGGGTGCCTCTTCTCTACATCCTTGCCAACATGTTTTATATCTTGTCTTTTTGAAAATATCTATTTTGAAAAGTAAGGGGATATCTTATTGTGGTTTTGATTTGCATTTCCCTAACAATTAGTATTACTAGGCACCTTCTCTTATACTTGTTAGATATTTGGATTTCTTCTTTAGAAAAATTTCTATTAAGGTTTTCTGTTCATTTATTTTAGATTTTTTTTGGCTATTGGGTTATATAAGTTAGTCATATATTTTGGATATTAACCTTTCATCATATAAATTGTTTGAAAATATTCTCATTCCGTAGAATAACTCTTCAATTTTTTAATAGTTCCTTTACTATACAGAAGCTTTTTGTTTGATGTATTCCCTTTTGTTAATTTTTGCTTTTTGTTGCCTTTGCTTTTGGTGTCAAATCCAAAAAAGCGTTGCCAAGACTGAGGTCAAGGAGCTTACTCCCTATGTTTCATCTAGGAGTTTTGTTGTTTCAGGTATTTCATTCACACCTTTAATTCATTTTGAGTTGATTTTTGTTTAAGGTGTACTAAGATATGGTCCAGTTTCATTCTTTTCTTGTAGCTACCTGGTTTTCCAGGCACTACTTACTGAAGAAACTGTCCTTTTCCCATTGCATGTTTTTGCCTCCTTTGTTGTAAAGTAATTGACAATATATGTGTGAGTTTACTTCTGGGCTCTCTATTCTGTTTCATGATCTATGTGTCTGTTTTTATGCCAATCTGTTTTGATTGCTATAGCTTTGTGGTATAGTTTGAAATCCGGAAGTGTGATACCTCCAGCTTTGTTCTTCCTCAAAATTGCTTTAACTGTTCATGGTCTTTCGTGGTTCAACACAAATTATAAGACGGTTATTTTCTATTTCTGTGAAAAATGCCTTTGGAATTTTGATAAAGATTGTGTTGAATCTGTAGAATTCTTTAGGTAATAAGGATGTTTTAATATTTCAGCCATGACCATGACATGTCTTTCCATTTATTTGTATTTTCTTTGATTTCTTTCATCAGTTCCTTACACTGTTCAGGAATAAGTCTTTCTCTTAGTTCCATTTATTCCTAGATATTTTTATGTTTTTCTTGCAGATGTATACAGGGTTATTTTATTAATTTCCTTTTGTGATAGTTCATTAATAATATATAGAAATGCAACTAATTCTTGCATAGTGTTTTTGTATACTGTGACTTTATTAATTTGTTTATTAGTTCTAACAGTTTTTCTTAGGGGAAAATATCTTGAGGATTTTCTGTATGTAATGTCATGTCATCTGCAAATAGAGACATTTTTACTTCTTCCACTCTGATTTGGACTTTTATTTCTTTTTCTTTCCTAATTTCCCTAGCTAGGATTTCTATTAGTGTGTTGAATAAAAGTGGTGAGAATTGGCATCCTTGTCTAGTTCATAATCTTAGAGGAAAAGGTTTCAGGTTTTCTATTTGGAATATAATATTAGCAGTGGGCTTGTATCTCTGTCTTATATCTGTATAGTAAATTGAGGTTTGTTTGTTTTTTTTTTTATCACAAATGGACGTTAATTTTTGTCAAATGCTTTCTCTGCATCTTTTGAGATGATCATATGTTTTTTACCTTTCTTATTAATGTCTATATACCACATTGTTTGTGGATGCTGAATCATCCTTGCATTCCTGGGATAAATCCTTCTTGATTATGGTGTGTAATCATTTTAATGTATTGTGTATGTCAATTTCATAATACTTCATTGAAAATCTTGGATTTATGTTAATCACGGATAGTCTATAATTTTCTCTTTGTAATGTCTGTGTCTGGTTTTGGTGGAAGAGGGGTGCTGGCTTTGTAAGATAAGTTTTGAAGTGTTCCCTACTCTTTTATTATTTGGAAGAATTTGAAAAGAATTGGTATTAATTATTCTTTGAATGTTTGGTAGATTCACCATAAAGCTATCTTGTCCTGTACTTTATTGGGAGGTTTTTGATAACTGATTCAATGTCTACACTATGGATTTGTCCTTATTTCCTATTTGTTGATGATTCATAATTGAAAGGTTACATGTTTCTAGAAAATATACACTTGGGAAATGTATCCATTACTTCTAGGTTGCCCAATTAGTTGGTGCAGAGTTATTCATACCAGTCTCTTATGAGTCTTTGCATATCTGTGATACCAATTGTAATTTCTTTCATTTTTGATTTTGGGTCTTCTCTCTTCTCCTGGGGATTCAGGTTAAAGGTTTGTCTGTTTTGTTTACCGCTTTTGAAAAAACCTGCTTAGTTTCATTGATCTTTTCTGTTATCTTTTATTTATTTCTGTTGTGATTTTTTTTCTTTCTTCTACTAACTTTGGACTTAGGTTGCTCTTCTTTTGGTGGTTTTTAAAATATAAAAGTGTCTTATTTGAAATATTTCTTATTTTTCTTACACAGGCATGACTCACTATGAACTCTTCTTTCTTAGAGATATTTTTGCTGCATCCCATTTCCATTTTAATTTGTCTCAGGAAAAGTTTTTTATTTTTCTATTGATTTCTTTTTTAAGCCACTGGTTGTTCAGGAGCATGTTATTTAATCTCCATTTTTTGTGTGTTAATTTTCCAGTTTTCTTGATTTCTAATTTCATACCATTGTGGCCAGAGAAGAAAGATGTTCAATATGATTTCAGCCTTCTTGAATTTCTTAAGACTCATATTGATGCCTAACAGTGATTTATCTTAAAGAATGTTCACGTGTATTTGCAAAGAAGATGTATTCTGCCACTTTTGTATGGAATGTTCTGTAAATATCTGTTAAATTCAGATGGTTTAGACTTCTTGTCATTTTGTTATTTGTTTCTGGATTTTTATAATTCCTAGTTACTTTCTTCTCTTGCACTCTATGATTTGATGCTTTTCTGCAGTGTTATGCTTAGATTCCTTTCTCTTTATCATTTGTGTATCTACTATAAGGTGATGGTTTGTGGTTACCCTAGGTCTTACATAAAGCCCTTTATATTTATGGTTTTTTTTTAACTTGATGCCAACCTAGATTTAAACTCATGCTAAAGCTCTTGAGTTGTATTCTTACTGCTACATTTTATGTTTGTGTGTCAAAATTGATACTCTTTCATGTTGTGCATCCTTTAACAAATTATTGTATATACAGTTATTTTTAATACTTTTGTCCTTCAATCTTCATACTAGGTTTATAAGTGATAAGCCACCACCATTACATCACTCTGAATTTATATATTTACCTTTACCAATAAGATTTATACATTTATATATTTTCCTGTTACTAATTAGTCCTCTATTGCTTCAGTTCTAGAAAGTCCCTCTAACATCTGTTGTAACACCCGTGTAGTATTGATGAAATCCTTCCACTTTTGTTTATTGGAAAACTGTCCATTTCTCCTTCAGTTCTGTAGGACCACTTTGCGGGGTAGTGTGTTCTTGGTTGACATTTTTTTCTCTTTCAGCCCTTTAATAAATCTTGCAACACCATTCTATCTGCAACATTTCTGCTGAAAAATTTGCTGGTAGAGTGGTTCCTTTGTATATGACAAGTTATTTTTCTCTTGCTTGTTTTAAGAATCTCTCCTTTATCTTTTGACAATTTAATTATAAAGGGTGTTAATGTGGGTCTCCTTGGATTCCTGTTTCTTTGTTCTTTTTATTCTACTTCCTTGAAGTGTAACATTAGGTTGCTTATTAGAGATTGTTCTTTTTCAGTAAACACATGCAGTGCTGTAAATTTACCTCTTATGTTTGCATTTTCTATATCCCATAGGTTTTTATGTATTTTGTTTTCATTTTTGTTTGTCTGAAGAGATTGTAAAATTTTGTACCAAATTATTATTCAAGACTGTGATTTTAGTTTCCATGTGTCTATGAATGTGTCTATGTTCTTACTATTATTGATTTCTAGTTTCATTCCATTTTGGTTGGAAAAGATACTTGAAATTATAAGTGATACTTGAGTAATACTTGTTTGAATTTTACAGGCCCACTTTACACAGATTTTTTTCAATAAATACAGTGCAGTACTGTAAATATATTTTCCCTTCCTTAAGAGGATTTGCTTTTCTCTTGATGCTTTAAAAATTTCCCTTGACTTTTACAATTTGATTATATGTCTTAGTCTAGCCTTCTTTGTGTTGTTCCTGATTGAGAACCTGTAAGTTTTATAAATCTTGATGTCTACTTGCTTCCCAAAATAAGGAAGCTTTCATCCATTATTTATTTAAATAAGTATTCTGTTCTTTTCCCTTTCTCTATTCTCCTTCTGGGACTGCTATGATGTACATAACACTTGTTGATGTACCATAGATTTCTTCACTATTTTCACTCTTTTCTGTGTATTTTTTTCTCTTTCTCTTCTGACTGCATAACTTCAAATGACCCGTCAATAAGTTTGTAGATTCCTTTTTTCTGCCTGACCAATCTGTTGAAACTCTTTAAAGTGCTCTTAAAGCTCTTCTCTAAATTTTCATTTCATTCATTGTATTCTTCAGTTCCAGTATTTCTGGGTTGTGTTTTTTTAATGCTTTCTTTTTGTCATGTTGTCTCATGGCCTCCTCATTTTTCTTAAAAAAATATTTTCATTTTTGTTTTTTCAGACAATGTACAGGTCTTCATTTACTTAAGGTCAATTTCTGGAAAAGTATTGTGTTTTTTTGGTGATGTCATGGTTGTGTGTGTGTGTGTGTGTGTGTGTGTGTGTGTGTGTGTATTTCATAACTTTTCATTGATGTCTGTTGATTTGAGGAACCAGTCACCTCTTGCAGACTTTATGGGCTGGCTTCCCTGGGGAAAGACCTTCATCTGTGGATGGATGTGATGATGCCATACAGGTGGGGTTTAGCAGCTCTTGTTCCAGTGGGGGTGCAGTGGTAATTCTGGGTTCAGGAAAGGCACAATGTTGTATACTTCTTGAAGCTCCACCAGCTGAGGTCAGCCTTGGCAAAGACTGTAAGAGTCTTTGGAAGCCAAGGTCCTGTGTATCCATGATGATAATAGTTGTGTTATCCATGGTGGTAAAAAGGGCTGCTGGTGTCTTTGGTAGAAAATCTGTTGAGATCTTCTTTTCCTCTTTGAGGAATATCATGGCTAAAGTGGTCTCTCTTGGCACTGGGTCCAGTGCATGGGCACAAATGTGACAGTGGCAATGCTGGGATCTGAGGAGTATGTGTGCTTATGGCAGCAGTGTCAGGAGTGAAGTACACTGAATGGCCACAGAGCTAGAGTCCAGGGCTCAGGGATCAGAACAGCTATGGCACCTGGCCCAGGGTATAGCCTCACTCACTACAATGCATCAGTGTCTGAGATGTAGATATATACAGAGTGGTCACCGAGGTGGGGTCCCAGGCATGTATGTGATTGCAAGAGAGGAGTGATGGGAAGGTGTACTATGTAGCCATGCATCTGACTCTATGGGGGTTAGGGCATGAAACAGAGATGTTCTAGTCTCAGGGTTTGGGATGAGTGTAGCAATAGCAAGTCTTTTCCCCCAGCCTCGATTCATGAGTTGGGCCAAGACAGAATTCAGAGCCAAACTCTTAAGTAAGCGAGGGTTTAATGGCAGTTTAAATGAAAGGACACTCTCAAGTTGGAAGAGCAGACCAGGCAGGCCCAGAGGTGGCAGGTGCACCAGGGTTCAGGTTTGCCTTTTCTTTTTATATTTGGTTGGATTATGGTTCATGGCTGTACAGATCCTGACTTGGGTTGCAGCCAGTCATCTAAGGGAGTCATCCTACCAATTGAGAGAGGAAGTTTATGGCCCTATTTAGTCCTTGTCAGATTAGTCATGGCAGCCTTCCACCACTGAGGGGAGGAAAAGGTTAGAACCACATGTAAATGTATTGTAAGGAAGCCACCATAGGTTACAGTAAGGCAGTGGTCAGAGGGGAGAGTGCATTTGATACACTAGGGTCTGTCCCAGCCCTTTGGAACTTGGTTTCTGCCCTTTCATCAGCCAGAAAGCAATTGTTCCTTGTTCATATGTAATTAACTGCCTCCTCTTTCAGGCATAGCAGCAGGACTCCAGGCAGCTTCATCAGTTGAGTTCAGCATCAGTGAAGGTTGTGGGGATCTTTAGTGTCAAAAGCTACAGGGATTCATGGTGATGATGAAAGCGCCTGGGATCCTCTTTAATTTCTCTTCTCCATGAGGGCAGTATAACACCAAGGGGTTACTCTTAGTGCCTAGTTGTGGCAGATTAGGGGATAGGGTGACACAAGCAAAATTCTTTCTATGCTTTTCTGTGGAGCCAGCCTCAGTTTCCTTGCTCTACGGTGTTTGTGCATTCTAGAGCTCTCCCAGAGCTATTTTTGTTGTTAAGTAGTCATTCCTTGTTTTTGTCTTTTCTGTTGGGGAGGACAAACATTGGGATCTCCTAGTCTGCTACTTTGTTGACTTCACCTTTTAGCCTTTCCTTCTTTATTAACTGTACAGTCCCTCTCCAATAATAACAAACCTGGTTCCCACAATCCACCATTTATCATATATATGTATATGTATCTATATGTGTATAAATATAATACGTTCCTTTTTGTCTTTAGCCCTACAATTTCCAGTCAAACATTTTCCAAGGCTAATTAAGTCCATTTTTTCCCTGACTTCCCCTTTAGTGTGGTTATATTATATATTGGTACTGCAATTAATCTCATTTGTCACAGTCTGCATTCCATTGTGGGCATCACTCATAATCCTGGTTGATAATCTTTTTTTCTTTTTCTAATATTGTATACATTAAATTTAATTCTCTGTGGTGTGAAGTTCTAAGAATTTTAACAATGCAGAGTCATATATGCATATAATAGAACAGTTGCCCCGTGTGTCCTGTTTGTAGTTAACCTTGAAGTCCACATGAGCAACCACTAACAACTACTGATCTGTTTCCCATCTTGATTGTATTGCCTTTCCAGAAATTTTTATAAATTGAATCATTTAATAGCAGTTTTTTTCTGTCTCACTTTTTCTACTCAGCAGATTGCATTTAAGATAGATTTGTGTAGCACAAAACAATACTTCATTTTATTTCTAAACCATATTACATTGTTTCTTCAGTTCCCTGTTGGAAAACAGATTATGTTTCTTCTCGTTTTAACTATTAAGAAAAAAACTATAAAAGCTTTGTTTGTGACCCTAAGTTTTCAAATAACCTGGGTGAATATCTAGAAGTGTAATTGCTAGATCATATGGTAAGTCTATAATTTTATTTAAAAATGCCAGGGGCACCTGGGTGGCTCAGTCAGTTAATTGTCCAACTTTGGCTCAGGTCATAATCTCACTGTTCATGAGTTCAAGCCCCATGTCGGGCTCTGTACTGACAGCTCAGACTCTGGAGCCTGCTTCAGATTCTGTGTCTCTCTCAGTCTCTGTCCTTCCCCCATTCGTACTGTCTCTGTCCCTCAAAAAATGAATAAATGCTAAAAAAATTTTTTTTTAATGCCGAACTGTTTTCCAAAGTGCCTGAAACATTTTGAATTCTCTAAGCAATAAATGTCTCACATCCAAGCCTACATTTGGTGTGATAGGTTTTTGTTTGTTTTTTGTTTTTTTACTTAATAGGTATGTGTATGGTGGTATCTCATTGTTTTGATTTCCATTTCCCTAATTAAAACTAAAGTTAAACAACATTTCATGTATTTTCCAACTATTTATCATTGGTAAAGTTATGATCAGATCTTGTGTTCATATATTATTGGGTTGTTTGTGTTATTAATATTGAATTCTGAATATGTTGTAGATCAAGCCTTTTATCAAATATTTGAGTCTCAAATACTTTCCACAGTCTATGATTCACCTTTTTATTCTTTATTATCCATTGCAGAGCATTTCTTTGTATAATGTCTAACTTACTGGCAATTTCTTTCATGGATTTTGGTTTTGGTGCTATCTCTAAAAATTAATCACCAAAGCCAAAGTGATACCGATTTTCTTCTACATATTCTTATACATTTTATAATTTTAGATCCTACATTTTGGTCTATGATCCCTTTTTTTTTTTTTTTTGTATAGAATGTAAGCTAGATGTAGTGTTTCCTTTGATTCTACTATCTGGAAGCAATCATATACTTCTGCTAGTACCTATACTATCTACTTCCACCATTATAAATAGCTGGCATTATTTATTTTTAAATGTTGAGTAGAATTCACTATTGTAGTCATTTGGTCTTGGAGTCAGTTAAAATCTATAATTTTAAACTACAATTTAATTTCTTTAACAGATTTTAACCACAACTTAATTTAATAGACATAGGAATATTTGGCTTAACTATTTCTTCTATGGTAAGTGTTGTGAATTTGTGTCTTTCAAAATATTACTCCATTTAACCTACATTATTGAATTTATGGACATAGATGTTTTTGGTAGCATTTTCTTATCCTTTTAATCAGCGGGTAGATTGCCACTTAATTCTTGATATTAGTAAATTATGTCTGTCTTTTTTTAAGTTAGCTTATGTATAGACCAGCTAGTAAAACAACACAACTCAAAAAAAAAAAAAAATACAAGGGGAAATGGAAATAGCATGTTAGAAACAAGGAATTTTAATGTATACTTCTCTCCAATAAAGTAAGAGGATAATTAACAAGGAATATAGTAGACCAAAATAATATAGTTAAGAAGGTAGATCTGATACACATCAAAGACATTACCTTCTTTTCCAGGATTTATGAAAAGAAAAATTGACCATATATTACTTCACAAAGGAAACTTGCTAAAAATTCAAACTAGTAGTACTACTATATACAATACTCACTGATAACACCATCCAAAAAATAAATATTAATTAATAACTAGTACCATAAACAATCTTTTCCAGGATTTATGAAAAGAAAAATTGACCGTATATTACTTCACAAAGGGAACTTGCTAAAAATTCAGACTAGTAGTACTATATATGATATTCACTGATAACACCATCCAAAACATAAATATTAATTAATAACTAATACCATAAACAATTATGGTAGTAAACCCTAGTGATTTTGGCCTTATTGGATAGTAAGCAGTCAACAGAAGCTGGGAGTTTCTGCCTTGTGAAACAAGGCAAAATGAGAGCAAATCAAACTATTCAAGACACATAATTCCTCTTTGAAAAATCACCAATGCAATCCAAATGGATACTGCATGGAACTAACCATGTGTATATAATTTTTTTTGTTTAAATAGAAAGTTATTTGTACATATTCTTTGGTGTGTAGCATAAATACGTAATACCTCATTTAAACTTTTATAGATTTTTTGATCAATTTGCACATTATTTCTGAGAATGCTTCTAGCTATTACATACTTTTTATGATGCTCTGAGGTAATTCCAGAACCAGTAAGAGGCAATGTTATGTTCTATATTCCATAGTTTATCTTAAAAATTCCTATGTTTTTATTAATATTGGAATAGGAGAATTTGTATTTACAGAGTTATTATTATCCTTCTAATGACATATTTATGATTTTAGATCATGGAGATCCATGTACTAATTGGAGATCAAACCACTTCTTTAAAGATGTAATAAGTGCATTTAATTCCTTAGATTAGAAAATGTGAACTTTTAAATATTATCGAATATTCCAAGTATAATAACATTTGAAATCAAAAGCTACTTTTCACACATTAGAACTTCTATTACATGGTAGATAATACTGAAGGAAAATAAAAATCTGAAGCGTGTCAGGATTTTATGTCCAAACAGAATTGATGATAATGGATAAATTTCATGTTTGACATACTTTAGTGAATTTCCATTTTAATTAAGTGGAGTTTTTGTTTGTTTGTTTGTTTGTTTTAGTTAGTGGATTTTTTGAAAAGGTTACAATATATCTGTAGTCCTTAGGAATATCTGTTTGAAATGGGTGATTTAATGATGGATAGTTATGACAAATAATCAGACACTTCTGTCATTAGGATACTATTAAAACTGGAAAAAACATTTTTTACAGCAAAATAGAAAGTTAAAGGATTTACTTTAATTTCATACAAAAAATAGTGACAACACTCACCTCATTTACTTTTCCTCAGTCTTCCTTGGGGGCTATTTATATTTTACACATTTGTACAGTTCAAATGCAAATTTGTTCAGTGTCAAAATGCTTATTTGTTTCAAGAAAGGAAACTTAAACCCTACCTTCCCCTATAACTTTATCTTTCTATAATTACTCACTGAAAAACTCATTGACTAACCAGCAACATAACATAATTAATGCCTTTATCTCAATTCCTGTTTAAATCATTAAGAGTGGTTTCTGTCCTTAACACTTCATTGCAATCACAGTCATTAAGGTCAGTGATTTGCTGTCTAATACCTACTTTGTTTAATCTCATCAACACCATTAACCTAATGGGTCACTCTTTTAGTCTCCTTCCCCCTTCTTCCTCTTTTCCCTCCTCCTCCTCTCCCTCCTCCTCCTCTCCCTCTCCCTCCTCTCCCTCCTCCTCCTCTCCCTCCTCCTCCTCCTCCTCCTCTCCCTCCTCCTTCTCCTCCTCCTCACTGCCTGAAAGTCTCTCTTTTTCTTGTACCTTCCTGATACTGGGCATGAAATATATCTGCAGTGAAAAAAGTTAAAATAATTATTCCATCTGCGGGCAAACTCTGTGTGTACACATTGGCAAAAAACATTCCAGAGTGTGTAAAAAATAAACTTTTCAGATGACTTAAATGTCATTTCTGTATTTTAGTTGAAATATGCCTCTCCTAAAATATATCATAAAATGAACATTAGTGATAAATTAACCATATTGCTCAAAGGGTGTAAAATGAATGATTTCTCTTGAAACAAAAATGAATACATACAATACAGTTGCATTGTTAATTTAAGCATTTTAGAGGTAATTTTTCAAACTGTTTCAGTGGCTTAGAGCCAAATTCCATGCTTCAGGTGAACAAAAATCTATCCTTTCTAAATGAACAGTATGGACTGGTAGTTTACTTAGAGGAGAGAACTGTTTAATGTATTTTCTTCACTATAACTATTAATAATGATATAAACTACAAAATATAAAAAGAGCCTCTTTGTGCAGAATAAGCACATTGCTTCACCTCTGTGCTAAGATTTTTACTCACAGAAAAACAAAAATTTAAAATGTAGTACCATGTCACATCAGTCTCAAAAGGCTTACTTATGTCTGAACCATATGGATGAACATCAGAAAAAAAAATGTCAACTAGATATATGCGTTTTGCAAAAGAAAAAAATATATGTGTTTTCATTTTCTGGCTTAAAATATTACTGTTCTAAATGTCCTTTTTTTTCCCTTCCGAAGCACATGAGTATTCCATTCATCTAAAATAATACCAGTGAGTTATGAAACTGTAAACTATTCAGTATTTCAATAAATTAATAATGGATATAAAATTATGTGATAAATCTACATAACATCTAGCACACAATTAACTCTTCACAGACTAATAATTTTTAAAACTCTGTAACCAGATTATTTTCTAATAAATGTCATAATAATATACTTCATGATCTGGTCAGAAAAGTAAGCTTTAATAAAAAGTGATGTTACCAAGGTTTATTGACTCAGTATGTAAGGGCAAGGAACATAATTATATCCTTATAGCAGCAAATATAAGAATGCTTAGTAGTTTGAGTTGCATTTAAATAGAATTGATTCAAACAGCACTGCTTGTCTTGGAATCTACCAGAAGGAAAAGTAGTAGTTGAAAACCTGAGATTAGTTTTTCTCTAACTTACTCACTTCACTTAGAATAATACCCTCTAAGGTGCAATTTTTTGCAAATGGGAGGATCTCAGTATTTTTTTTTTATGGCTGAATAATATTCGTGTGTGTGTGAGTGAGTGTGTGACAGAGAAAGAGAGAGACCTTCTTTATTCATCTATCTATAGATCTATAGACACTTGGGTTGTTTCCGTATCTTGGCTATGTAAATAATGCTGCAATAAACATAAGGGTGCATATATCTTTTTAAATTGGTGTTTTCATTTTCTTTGGGTAAAGGCCCAGTGATGGAATTACTAGATTCTATGGCAGTTCTATTTTTAGTTTTTTGAGGAAACTTCATACTGTTTTTTACAGTGGTTGTGCCAATTTACAGTCCCACCAACAGTGCACAAAGGTTTCCCTTTCTCCACGTCCTTGACAATGCTTACTTTTGTCTTTTCGATACTAGCCATTCTGACTGGTGTGACATGACATTTCATTGTGATTTTGACTTGCGTTTCCCTGATGAATAGTGTTGGTGAGCATCTTTTCATGTGTTCATGGCTGTCTGTATGTCTTCTTTAGAAAAATGTCTATTTAGGTTCTTTGTTCATGTTTTACTTGTATTATTTTGGGATTTGGTGTTGAGTTGTATAAATTCCATTTTTTGATTTAAAAATAATTTAATGTTGTTATTTATTTTTGGAGGAGAGAGAGAACAGAGCATGAGGCCGGGAGGGGCAGCGAGAGAGGGAGACACAGAATTCGAAATGGGCTTGACACTCTGAGCTGTCAGCACAGAGTCCGAAACAGGGCTCAAACTCATTAACTATGAGATCATGACCTAAGCTGAAGTCAGACGCTTAACTGACTCAGCCACCCAGGTGCTCCAATTTGTATAAATTCTTTACACATCCCCTCATCAGATATAATATTTGCAAATATATTCTCCCATTCACTAGGTTCCTTCTTCTTCTTCTTCTTCTTCTTTTTTTTTTTGTTAATGGTTCTCTTTGCTCTGTAAAAGATTTTTATTTTGGTGTAGTTCCAATAGTTGATTTTTACTTTTGTTTCCCTTGTCTGAGGAGACATATTCATAAATACATTAAGGATAATGATTAATTGAATAAAAAATAAAACTAACAGACTCTTAACTACAGAGAACAAACTGGGTTGACAAAGCAAAGTAGGCAGAGGAGTGGGCAAAATTGATGAAAGAGAGTAAGTACAAACTTCCAGTTATAAAATAAATAAGTTAAAGAGATGAAGTACAGCATATAGTAAATAATATTGTAATAACATTGTATGGTGACATATAGTAACTACACTTACCATGATGAGCATCAAGCAATGTATAGAACTGTCAAATCCATATTGTGTACACTTGAAACTAATAAAATATTATATGTCAATTATACTTCAATTAAAATTAAAGAAAAATCCTGGATGCAAGAAATGAAGCCAAGTTAAGGGTAAGCTTTGGACAGTGAAAGGGAGGTTTCAGAAAAGACTCAAAAATGGAAAATGTGGGTCAGATCAGAATAATAAAGCAATAGTTACATTGTATTTTAAGGAAGTGTAATATTATATCAGGGTTAGTAAACTGAATGAAATCTGGTGAATGATGTAAATCCCCCCTATTTCAGATTATCTTTGCAAGCCTACTTTTTTTTTTTTTTTTTAGGTCTTCATTTTATTTTGAGAGAGAGGGACAGAGAGTGAGTGGGGGAGGGGCAGAGAGAGAGGGAGACAGAATTTGAAGCAGGCTCCAGGCTCTGAGCTGTCAGCACAGAGCCTGATTCGGGGCTCGAATCCACTGACTGTGAGATCATGACCTGAGCCAAAGTCGGGCGCTCAACCGACTGAAACACCCACGCACCCCTCAATCCTACTTTTTATATGTGGATTTCAAAGGGGAGGTGCAGAAACCAAGAACCAAATTACATAGCCCAGACTAGTATCTGCCTTATCTGTGATTGAGTCACTACCAATCAATACCTTCATCTAGAAAATAATTCCTGCCTGGACAAATGTTCTTTACTATACAACTAAAATACTATTGTTAAAGTTGTTTTAATTTCTTATCTTAAAAAATAATATTGTTACATATATTCTTTTTCTCATTTCATTTTATTTTTTTTTTAAGTGTGCTCTTTAATCGGCTTCCCTTATTTCATACATCCCTGCACCCACCTATCCTCTCATAACCATCAGTTTGTTCTCTATGGTTAAGAGTCTGTTTCTTGGTTTGTCTCTTTTTTTATTCCTTTGATTATTTGTTGTGTTGTTTCTTAAATTCCACATAAGAGTGGGATCATATGATATTCATCTTTCTCTGACAGACTTATTTCACTTAGAATGATACTCTCTAACTCCATCCATGTGGTTGCAGATGGTGACATTTCCCTTTTATTGTGGCTGAATAATATTCCCATGGTGTGTATTTGTGTGCACATCTTCTTTATCCATTCATCAGTTGATGGACACATGGGCTGCTTCCATAGTTTAGCTATTGTGAATAATGTTGCAATAAACATAAAGGTGTGTATATCCCTTTCAATTAGTGTCTTTATTTTTTAAAATTTATTTTTGGTTAATAGTGCAATTCCTGGATCTTTGGATAGTTCTATTTTTAATTTTTTAAGGAAACTACACTTTGCTTTTCTACAGTAGCTACCCCAATTTGCATTCCCACCAACAGTGCAAGAGCATTCCTTTTTCTCCATATCCTCACCACCACTTGTCTCTTGTGTTTCTGATTTTACCCATTCTGACAGGTGTGAGGTGGTAACTCGTAGTTTTGATTGCATTTCCCTGATAATGAATGATGTTGAACATCTTTTCTTGTGTTTGTTGGTCATCTGGATGTCTTCTTTGGAGAAATCTCTGTTCATGTCTCCTGATCATTTTTAATTGGATTTTTTTGTTTTGGGGTATTGAATTGTGTCAATTCTTTATATATTTTCGGTACTAACCTTTTATCAAATTATGTCTCCTGCAAATATCTTCTCTCATTTGTTAGGTTGCCTTTTAGTTTTGTTGATTGTTTCCTTCACTGTGCAGAAACTTTTTATTTTGATGTAGTCCTAATAGTTTATTTTTGCTTTTGTTTCTCTTGCCTCAGGAGACATATCTAGAAAAATATTGCTACAGCTGAAGTCAAAGGGATTACTGCCTGTGCTCTCTTCAAAGATTTTTATGGTTTCAGATCTCACATTTAGGTCTTTAATTCCTTTTGAGTTTATCTTTGTGTATAGTGTAAGAAAGTGTTCCACTTTCATTCTTTTGCATGTGGCTCTCCAGTTTTCCCAACACCATTTAAGAGACTTTTTTTCCATTGCAACTTCTTTCCTTCTTTGTCAAAGATGAAGTTGACCATATAATTGTGGGTTTTATTACGGGATTTCTGTTCTATTCTATTGAATTATTTGTCTATTTTTATGCTAGTATCATACTATTTTAATCACTACTGCTTTGTAATATAACTTGAAATCTGGAATTGTGGTAGCTCCAGTTTTGTTTTTCTTCTTCAAGATTGCTTTGACTATTTGAGGTCCTCTGTCGTTCCATACAGATTTTAGGATTGTTTGTTCTAGGTCTGTGAAAAATTTTGTTGGCATTCCGGTAGGGATTGCAGTAAATCTGTAGATTGCTTTAGGAAGTACAGACATTTTAACAATATTTGCTTTCCAAACCATGAGCACAGAATGTCTTTCCATTTCTTTCCATTGTCTTCAGTTTCTTTCATCAGTGTTTTCTAGTATTCAGAGTATAGGTCTTTAACCTTTGGTTAAATTTATTCCTAAATATTTTATTGCTTTTGGTGAAATTGTAAATGGGATTGTTGCTTATTTATTAGTGAATAGGAATGTAACAGATTTCTGTACATTGATTTTTATATCCTGCCAACCTTACTTAAATGATGTATCCTTTCTAGCAGGTTTTTTTGTGTGTGGAGTCTTTAGAGTTTTCTATGTATATTATCCTATCGTCTGTAAATAGTGAGAGTTTTAGTTCTTCGCTGCCAGTTTGGATGTCTTTTAATTCTTTATGGTATCTAATTGCTCTGGGTAGGACTTCCAGTAATATGTTGAATAAAAATGCTAAGAGTGGACATCCTTGTCTTGTTCCTGACCTTAAGTGAAAAGCTCTGTTTTTCACCATTAAATACAATGTTGGCTGTGGGTTTTTCAAAAAAGAATTTATTATGTTGAAGTATGTGCCCTTTAGACTTACTTTGCATAGGGTTTTTATCATGAATGAATGTAGTATGTTGTCTAATGCTTTTTCTGTATCTATGTAAAATGATCATAGGTTTTTTTATCCTTATTGATGTAATGTATTACATTGATTGTTTTGCAAATATTGAACCACACTACAACTTGGTAATAAATTCAACAAGACTGTAGTGTATGATTTTTTAAATGTATTGTTGGATTTGGTTGTCTAATATTTTCTTGAGGATTTGTGTATCTATATTCATGAAAGATACTGGCCTGCAGTTCTCTTTTTTGTGTGTGTCTTTATCTGGCTTTGGTATCAGAGTAATTCTGGCCTTATAGAATGAATTTGGAAGTTTTCTTCTTTTCCTTTTTTTTGGAATGGTTTGAGAAGAATAGGTATTAACTCTTCTTTGCCTGTGAATTTTTCCTGAAGCCATCAGGTCTGTGACAGTTGTTTTGGGGAGTAATTTGAGATTGAATTTCATTGCTGGCAATTGGTCTGTTCACATTTTCTATTTCTTTTGCTTTAGTTTTTGTAGGGTATATATTTCTAGGAATTTATCCATTTCCTTTAAGTTGTACAATTTGCTGGCATATAAGTTTTCTTAATATTCTGTTACAATTGTTTGTATTTGTCTGGTTGTGTTGTCATTTCTCCTTTTAATAATATTGTTTATTTGGGTCCCCTCCCCCCCACCTTTTTTTAATGAGTCTTGCTAGAAGTTTATCCATTTTTTAAATATTTTCAAAGAACCAGCTCCTGATTTCATTGATCAGCTTTTTTTGTGGAATTTATTTTCTATATTATTTATTTCTATAACATTTGTGTATATATCATTTATCTAATCTTTATTCTTTCCTTTTGCTGGTTTGCCTTTTGTTCTTTTTATAGTTCATTTAGGTGTAAGTTTAGGTTATTTATTTGATGTTTTTCTTCTTGCAGTAGGTATTTATTGCTATAAACTTTCCTCCTAGAACCACTTCTCCTACATCCCAAAGATTTTGGACTATTTTGTTATTATTTTCATTTGTTTTCATGTAACTTTTGATTTCTTTTTTGATTTCTTGGTTTTATTGCTTAATAGAATGTTATTTAACTTCCATATATTTGTGCTCTTTCCAGATTTTTTTCTTGTGTTTGATTTCTAGTTTCATAGTGTTGTGGTCAGAAAAGATGCATGACATTACTTCGATTTATTTGAATTTGTTTAAGCTTGTTTTGTGGCCTAATATATGATACATTTTGGATAATGTTCTGTGTGCACTTGAAAGAGTGGGTATTCTGCTGTTTTGGGTTGCTATGTTCTGAACATATCTGTTAAATCTATCTGGTGGTATGTCATTCAAAGCCACTCTTTGCTTGTTGAATTTTTCTTTGGATAATCTTTCCATCAATGTAAGTGGACTGTTAAAGTCCACTACTATTGTATGACTATGGATTATTTCTATTATGTTTGCTATTAACTGTTTTATGAATTAGAGTGCTTTCATGTTGGGGGCATAAGTATTTACAATTGTTAATCCTCTTGTTTGATTGTCCCCTTTTTTATTATATAGTGTTCTTCTTTGTCCTTTGTTAGTGTCTTTGTTTCAAAGTCTATTTTGTCCAATATAACTACTGCTACTCCACCTGTCTTTTGGCAACCATTCTCATGATAAATATTTCTCCATCCCTTCACTTTGACTCTGCAGGTGTGTTTATGTGTGAAACAAGTCTTTTATAGGCAGCATGTAGATGAATCTTATTTTTTTAAGTTTATTTTATTTTTGTGTTGGGAGAGGGGCAGAGAGAGGGAGATAGAGAATACCAAGCAGGCTCTGTTTTGTCAGAGATCATGAGATCTCTGTGCTGTCATGAGATCATGACCTGAACCAAAATCAAGAGTCAGATGCTTAACTGACTGAACCACCCAGGAGCCCCTGGATCTTGTTTTGTTGTTGTTGTTGTTCTTAATCCACTCTGTCACCCTGTGTCTTTAGATAGGAGTGTTTAGTCCATTTACCTTCAAAGTAATTATTAATAGTTATACATTAATTGCCATTTTTCTACTTGTTTTGTGGTTGTTTCCATGGATTGTCTCTCAAATTTCTCTTGCTTTAATGAATTGTTGGATTTCCTTTTGGATTCCTTTCTCTTTATTCTTTGTATACCTATTAGTGGCTTTTTATGTCTGGTAACCCTTAGGTTTGCATATAACATCTTCTGCATATAGCAGTCTATGTTAAGTAGATGGTCACCCAAGTTAAAGCCCATTCTTTACTCTTCATCCCTCCTATGTTTTAGGTATATAGTGTCACATTCACATTTTTTAAAATTTTATGAATTCCTTGACTTTTATAGAAATATTGTCTTTGCTACTTTTGTATTCTTTTCATACTCATAATCTTCCTTTCCACTCAAAGAAACTCCTTTAATATTTCTTGTAGGGCTGGTTTAGTAGTAATGAATTTCTTTCATTTTTGCTTCTCTGAGATCAAATGTTTAATCTCTCCTTCTCTTCTGAATGATAGCCTTACTGAATAGAGTATTCTTGGCTTCAGGTTTGTCTCTTTGAGCACTTTAAATATATCCCACCACTCCTTTCTGGCTTGCAATGTCTTGCTGAAAAATCTGTTGATAGCCTTCTGGGGTTTCCTCTTGTATATAATTGTCTTCTTTTCCATTAATGCTTTTAAAAGTTTTTAATTTTTGCTACATGTTGCCATTTTAATTACTATGTGTCTTGATGTAAACCTCCTTGGTTGAATTTGCGGGGGGGGGGAGGATATCTTTACACCCAAGATCTGGATATGTGTTTCCTTCCCTAGATAAGAGAAGTTTTAAGCTATTATTTCTTCAAATAAATTTTCTGCCCCCTTATCACTTTGTTCTGAGATCCCTATAATGAACTTTTTTTTACACTTGATGGAGTCACCAAGTTCCCTAAGACTATTCTCAATTTGCATAATTTTCTTTTCTCTCCTTTGCTCAGCTTAGTTACTTTCCATTACTCTCTCTTCTAGGTCATTAATTTGTTTCTCTACCTTGTCCAACCTATTTATTCCATAAGTATATTTTAATCTCATTTATTGTGTTCTTGATCTCTGATTTGCTCTTATTTATTTCTGTATTAAGGATCTCACTGATGTCCTCTACTTTTTTCTCCAGTCCAGTGAATATCTTTATGAACATTACTTTAAAATCTCTATCAGGTATATTACTTACATGTATTTCATTTTGGTCTCCTGTTATGGTTTGGTCCTGTTCTTTCATTTGGGAGATGTTTCACTGTTTCCTCATCTTGTCTCACTTTCTGTGTCTGTTTCTCTGTGTTAGGGAAGTAGCTTCTTCCCTTGCTCTTGAGGACAAAGGCCTTACCAAGAAGAGATCCTGTAGTGCCCTGCAGTGTAATGTCCCCTGTTTCCCAGGGCCTGATGCTTCAAAGAATGTCTGTGTTGTGTGTGCTCTGCTGTTGGGTCTTGCCCATTTTTTCCTTCAGTCCAGTTGTCTGCAGAGACTCTCTTTGTCTTTGTGGCCAGGGTTTCGTCCCCAGCAGAGGGTGTGGCATATTTTTACAAGGGATGCAGTGGTCTGTTTGAGAAATGAGACCTGCCCCGCTGATGCTGGGGGATGCAGTGGCTGGGAGATGTAGTGTTGGCAAGTTGTTTCTGATCTTCTGAGGGAGGGGGTCCGGCAGTGTTGAGACAAAGAGGATTATGACTGAAGAGCAGATCCACAGAATCCAGAGGGGTTGGGAAGTGGGGCTTGGGAAGTGGGGCAAGATAGATAAGGAATACAGGCAGTATTGGTTTCCATAGATGGCCACTGATTATGTTGGGAGACAGGGGAGGGAAAATGCACCAGCCAGCTCCTTTGTTCCTGGAAGGGACTCCCCATGATCCCTGTCTGTCCGGGCAATGCTTTGAGATGAGTAAATTATTCTCCCTCCCATCTGCCCCCAGTGTTTTTCAAGCTGCTCATTCTGAGCTGTATCTGCAAGGGCTGTTGGTAATGCTGTCTCTTTAAGGGTGAGGACTCCACTTCCTGTGGCCCTCAGGGCTCTCCTACAGTGAGCCCATTTTTTTTTTAAATTCCAGGCCTTTAGGCTAGCTGGTTTTAAGAACTGACAAAATTTGGCAAATAATATGAAGATTCTTGATAGGAAAGTCTTTTTTCTTCCCTTCTCTGTAACACAGGCTCCCTCCCCACTGCAATAGCCAACATCCCTTTGACTCCCAGACCAAGTCTTTGCCCTTCCTACCTTTAATGTGGCCTCTTCCCTGTCTAAAGGGAAGTGGAGTTGGTTCTGCAAATCTTTGAGTTGTTTTCTGGGTTATTTATGCTGATAAGAATGTTATTTAGTTGTATCGATGGGATGAGGCATACTTAAAATCTTCCAACTCCATTCCTAGCCACACTTATTTTATCATATATTTTTTCCCTTATGAAATTTGAATTGAACGTGTTTAGTGTTAAAAATAAATTTCAATTATTTTTGTTTTCTGTTAATTGTAAAAGTTCATTTAGTGATAACTGGCATCTGTACTATAGATTTTCTAATTAACCTCAAAGAACGTTGCTCTATTTTGAGTTCCGTGGAAGTATTTATTTTTAAATTTATTTTTCCACAATTCCTGTTAGTATTTTTTCAAAATACTCTTTTTCTTATTTTCTCATTTCCTGTTTATATGAAAGAAGACTCTTGATATTGTATATTAATTTTGTATCTACCACTTTATTATATAATTTAGTGTTTACAATGCTCTCTAGGGTTTAGCTAGTACTGTTTCATTAACAAATGATAATTTCACTTTCTCCTTTCCAATTTTCTTAACTCATTTATTTTTTTCTTTCTCATTGCACTGTTTACATGGTGCCATTCAAAATGACTATTGAGCTAAAGTGTCATAATAACTTTTTTGAGTCATTGGGCATGTTTTTGTGAAAGAGGTATATTTTAGAATGTTTTGAAATACTGATGATCAGAATGAATGAAAATATAACTATGAGAAGAATGCCTTCTGAGAAGTTTCTGAAGTGTAGAAGAGGACTGATGTGGATGGTGATTATTCCAAGAAATAATTTACCAACCTCATTTTGCTATGGAAGTAACCAAGCCAGAAGTAGCATTTTGGTGTTTTCCTTCTTTTATTCAGAATTATTTGGTTTGCTGTCTTTCTCCTAACTGGTTTCTGATGCTTATTGGAGTTCTTAAGCTACTCCACTTCCCTTTAGTCACCTCCATTACTCAGTTGTCTGTCTTTAGTACTAAGAGCTAAGTGTGGTCAGCTTCTCAAATGTGATACCAGTTACATTTGGGATCTACTTTCCACTTGTTTCCACTGGTCACTAATGTTAATCCTGGAGCTGGAGTTAATCCTGATAGCTTTCTTCACTGTGCCTTATTCCCAGTACCAGAGCTTGACTTCCCTGAGGGGACTGAGCCCAATCCAGTATCTTGTGATCTGTCAGTTCAAGGGCAAAATTTTTAAATGACCATGTAACTCACAAGTTTCCAACCTTGACAACATGTAATAATTATCTGGGGAGCTATAAAAACTTTATGCATGTCTGTTTCAACCCTACATGTCTGGGTTTCAATTCTAGATATCTGATTTCATTAGTCTAGGGTGGGCTCCACAACTGTGCAGTCAGTTTGAAAACCACTGATCTTAACTCTAAAATACCATCTGCCCCTCTTCTCTATCTTTCTGGCTGATATTCTCTTATTATATGGACACCCATGGGTAACTATGGCCTAGATTAAACTGGGTCTATCAATTTTCTTTGGCCACACTTTTTGTATTATCCTCTTCTAGATGCTCTATATTGTCACCCTGGTTCACCTACCGGCCTATTTCAAACCTGGTAAAAAATTCAAATCTGTGTTCCCTCTCTTTACCTTACCTGAGCTGTAAGGACCATGCTTAATTCATACTTGAGGCACTGATATGGATAGTCACAAAGTCAAGGCCTAAAACCAGGTGTACTGACTTGCAGACATCTGTTCTTTGCGTTATGCCTGAATGCCTTTAACTGAGTTTATTATTTACTTTGCCATGTTCTAGATTCTCCATCTTTCCTCTCATTTGGGCCTAGTATACTTAATAAATATAAATTGGTGATTATTTTTTTATTTTTTACACATTTTCTCCCTTTGTACACATATCTCATTTTAGACAATGAAAAGATTATGATTCATTATTCCACATAGTAACTAACAGCTGGAGTCAATTAAAGTGAGTCTAACTCATATACCACATGGTACAGAAGCTGGATGAAGTTTTTATTGAAGCTAGACATTGGTAATGTAATATATAACATATACAGACTCTTTATCGTGTTTCATTCCACATGTCCTTGAACTTAGGTGCTCTAAGAAGGGCACGATCAGATGATGAGAAATTATAACTTCTTCATTTTTTCAAATAATTGACTTTTTCTTCTATTTACATTCCCACAACTATGCTTTAAAACAAATTAGAAATGCAAACTATTTTTCATACTACAAGACTAAGAAGATCTTGAAATAGAAAAATGTGACCTAAAGCATTTGAATACTGATCAGCATACACAAACACACACACACACACACACACACACACACACACACACATCAATATACACACACATGTAATGAATATGAATATATAATGTATGCATGTATATATAATGTATATATATGTATTATATACATATGTATGTATTTCTCTTTAAGTCATCAAAGAACAAACGAGAGCTTTTTGCTTTCTGAATTATCATTGATAGCCAGGACTTTCTATTTTAGGATTAATCTACCAGAAAGAAAAGTTAATCCAAATGTGGGGCTAAAAAATGCTTCTTAAAGATCCTATTTCTGTAAATGAAGCTATCATATCAAACTTGAACATCACACTATCTAGTTTACTACTTAGATCACTAAAATCTTAAAACGATATTTATTTAGACTACAACAAAAATAGCAAATATTGTATTATTTAATGTTATATTACCAACTATAGTTGGACCAAAATTTTAAAAAATTATAAAATATTAAAGTATTTCTCTTAACTGTAGAGAACTACACTCCCATGGCATTTATGTGAATTTCAGAGACGTTCATAGACTTTAAAGCTGAAAACAGCCTTACATTACATTCTCCATGTATCAGATCACATTAAGGACTAAACTCTCATTCTTATTCACTAATTAGGGCAGTTTAAATAGTGAAGAGAAAAAGTTTACCTCCCACACGTATCTGATCAATGAGATAGAGATCTTTGGGAAAGGAGGAATCTTAAAGTTTTTTCACAATAGAAATGCTGTAGAGGTAGGTTAGTCTTATTTTATGATTTATCGTTATAAATGAAACTCAGTCTTTTTCTCTCATGTATTCTAGTAATTGTGTGATAGAATACTCTGATTTCTTCCATCTCTAACTCTAGTTAGCACCTTCACACTACAGTCAAATTACTTATTTACACACTCCTTAGTATGTATCTTGCATGCAAATGCACAGTTGCAACTTAGTTCTGAGATCCTTGGCTGTCACCAACATAAAGAAGACCAGGAAATTCCTGAATGTGATGAAAATGTGTTTGAGACTATGGAATTGGCATGCCTGCTGAGCATTCACAATATAATGGGCCAAAGGGACCCTGTAGCTGAGACTAGATAGAAGGATGGCCTGAGGTATATTGGGAGACAGCAAATTTCAGAGCATCACATACATGCAACAAAAAATACTAAGGTGAGATCCAAAGTGACAGGAGGAGAAACACCAAGATCCACCTAAAAAAAAAAAAAAAGTGCTATACATTTCCTATGGAAGTAGAGAGCTAAATTATCCCATCTGGGAACATAACTATTTCAATGGGGAGACATCTATCAGGCAAAAATAATCTTCTGTAACCACATAGTTATTAAAAAATTTTAAACACTATCTATTCATATTCATGTATCTTCCCCTCCCTGATGAATACTGAGCTTCTTCAAAACAAGAACAAGTTATCCTTGTAATTCCACTGCAACATCAAAGCTTAAAATTCCTAAAAAAGAAAATGAAGGCCCTGGCCAATATCATAGACCAGACATGGAAGCTTATCAAAGACAGACTTCAGCATTTGGAGCAGATATTGCAGATATTGCATGCCTACGTTCCTCCAGTTTCAACTCATTCCTTATATCAACAAAAGAAGCGAGAAAGAGATGTTACAAAGGCACACGTCTTAAAATCCTAAGTAGCTGTGAGTTACCTTGACTGGCCAGGTAATTATTTCTACTACCAAACAGAAATTTGGATTCATGAGCTAAAAACAAATTTCAGTTAGGAACCAATATAGACACTATCAATGGATATCTAATAGTGTTCATTTTCATAACTGCAGTCATTTACTGTGTATTATAAGTTCTGAATGCATTGCTCTATTGTCTTCTCATCTTTAGGATTGCTCTTTAGAAGTTTGAAAATTATTATAGCCAACAATTTTTAATAGCTAACAAGTCTAGGTAGTATTCTAAGCACTTTAGAATAAGTCTAAATAACTGTAAAAGATAAAAGCTATTATTTTCATTTTATAGTTGATTTAGCTGAAGCACAAGTTAAATAAATTGCTGAAATCACATGATTAGTAAATTCCACTGCCTGACTCTAGAACTGAGGTGCTTAAGTAACTACATCTGGCAGCTTTTCATGGCAATCATACTTCCTCATTGGTTTTTGGATGACTTTAAAAAAATGTCTGTAGAGCCTTTAATATCTTCTCTTTTATTCTGAAGTTAAATGGAAATATATGTGGGGCGTCTGAGTGGCTCAGTTGGTTAAGCATCCAACTTCAGCTTAGGTCATGATCTCACTGTTCGTGGGTTTGAGCCTTGTGTCAGGCTCTGTGCTGACAGCTCAGAGCCTGGAGCCTGCTTTGGATTCTGTGTCTCCCTCTCTCACTGCTCCTCCCACTAGTGTTCTAACTCTGTCTCTCTCTCAAAAATAAATAAACTTTAAAAAATTTTTAAGAAATGAAAATATGTTTAAGTGTGAGCTTTTTTTCATTCTCAAAGTGTCTCTTAGGTCAAATCTATTTTCTTTCTCTCCTTATCTTTTTACTTTATTTTGTGGGAACTTCAAAATACTGGAAGGATAGGGGTTTGATTGTGGGGTACAAATCTCTACAGTAAAATGCTTAGTTTTACCATTGTTTATGCAAAATTTTGGAGTAAGAGTATAGGCAGAATAAGAATAGACTAGATTTTCAAAGATAAGTAGCAAACCAAAAAACTTAGTGACTTCAACAACAGTAAAGACTGTTGCTGGCCTTTGACTGATGAAAAGAGAGTTCTGGAAGGGTAACAGTGAAATGATCCTTCCTCAATAAATGTCACACATTTATCTGATAATCATAGGTCATAACTATGTTCCTATACAACCATCAGTGAATTTACTTAGGAATAAATATGGATAGCTTGTGATTTGTGTTCAGGATTAGGGAAAGATAAATGGGTATCTAATGACCATTAAATTCTATACTTAAACTTTCACTGAATTTTAGCCCTATTTTCCATTTCTATACTTGATACTTCCTGACTCTGAGATGAGAGCTTCTTAGAGTTTCTTAGAAAAAAAATTTGCTGCTACCAATGTTATGGCTTATTCTAGTTTGGAGATTCTCTAATATCTTTGGCAGAAATGTTTATTTTTCTCATCGGTCAGTGATGCTCACTCCCCACTCATGTTCTTGATGTTGTACTTTAATTCTTGTTTGTAGTTCATTCGTTTTATTCCAGTGGCATTTCACAAATTGGGTGTAAACTATGTGTGTTACCTGACATCTATAATCTGAAGTTAGAGTCCTTTTTTTAAGTCTATTTTATCTTACATTGAGACAAGCCTAAATATATGCGAAAAAAAGAACACTTTAAGTGCTTTGAGATCACCCTTATTCTTTTCTTTTCTTTTTTTCTTTCTTTCTTTCTTTTTTTTTTTTTTTTACAAATCACAAGGATATTGTAGGTCTATTCTTATCAGATTTACAAAACGAAGACTATATCAAAATGTTAAGTTTTGATGTCACAGTGGGATAACAGAGATAACTGGTCTTTGTCATAAAGAATTTCAAGATTTATTGGGGGTGGGAGGGAGAAGATATATGCAGGTACAGGGTTAATTAAAAAAATTCGAACACATAGAAGTAATATTTGAAAGGACATTCTTCCTCTTCTCTACCCTCCTCTTTTATATTCCTTGTATATTCTAATTTTCTTTCTCAGCCAGTTATTCCATCTGTACTCTGTTGTGGTTCAAACTCAATTCCTTCATTGGATTTTGAGAAAATTCCTACTCAATATTTAGGGTTTACTTCAAACATGACCTAAGGTTTCAGACATAATTTTACTATAGAACTTACCTAAGAAGCAGGCATTTATTTTGTGGTGGAGACCCATCTTAAGTAATGTGGTGAAAACCTCAAGACAAGGGAGGGCATCCTGGCTCTGTGTATGTATGTGACATTCCTCATGACTCTGTAACATAGACCACTCCGTCAGACTGTATGTCTGTATGCTACCATGTATGGGAGACAAAGAAGTAGAAATCATATTAAAGGCTACACCCTGCTGTTCTCGGGGTTCAGTTTTTCAGGTACAAACCCACTGAGCCCAGGCTAGCACAAATGAAGTTGCTTCCTGGAAAGAAAAGCCTTGGTGTCACAACTCTCTGTGAGAACCTCAGTCCTGTTAAAATTTGGGCATACTCATATAAATTAATATCTTAAAAACCTGTTATATCCTTTAATAATCTATATTTATTTATTTTTTAAATGTTTTAAGTAAGAGGGAGAGGAGAGGCAAGGTGAGGCAGAAAGAGAGAGAGAGAGAGAGAGAGAGAGAGAGAGAGAGAGAGAGAGAGAGAATCCCAAGCAGGCTCTGTGCTGTCAGCACAGAGCCCAGTGCAGGGCTTGAAGTCAGGAATCATGAGCTCATGACCTGAGCCAAAACCAAAAGTCAGAAGTTTAACTGACTGAGCCACCCAGGTGCCCCTGAAAATCTATATTTATAAGAAATTTAAACAAAATTCGTATGAAAGAAAGTGTATGGGTCAAGAGATTCATTAGGTTAAATACTTCCCCCCACCCTAGTCTACCACATCTAAACCTATGACTGTAAGTACTATTTATTTGATTCCAAAATCTGTATAAGTCCCTCTGAATTTTCCTTCTGAGAGATAGTCATATCCTACAGCAGCTACTTTATACCTTGGCAAATGAACTCATTGTTATTGTTTGCTTCTTATTTTGTCCCACAATTGCCACTAAGACAATTTGCTTGCTGAAAGTTAAACATATTTACATGAACAACCTACTGGATCAACTCATGGTATCTACTGAGAATCTAAATTTGATGCAGGTACTTTGAAGTCCAATGGATCTTCACGTTTATAAGATTCAATAGTGGGGGTACTTGCATTGATTGTAACCTAGAACACATGGAACTCCCTCCTGCTCAAGACACAAAAGTGGCAGTTTTTCAGGCTACTCCACAAATATTTTAAGACAGTATATCTAAAACTTTAGTCCACAGTAGCCAAAGAGGTTATTGAAGGATGTTCTGTTTTTATTTTCAGGTAGTACTTTTTATTCATGTTGGATATTCTACTCTGACCTACATCAGAGCTAAATATCAGTGGGATCTTCCTGAAGTATAAGTTCTGTGCATTTTGGTGAAGGATTTTGCCACTATTGTCATTCTTATTTCTGTGGTCCTTACATTTTTCTCTACTTCATATGCAGAGTAGGTCATGACCGCAGTTGGATTAAGAGAAGCGAACATATTTCATTAATTATTTTTCAAGTACTCAGAGTTTCTGTATAAAATATGTAAACATTAACAGCTTGTTGATTGGATACATGAGCAAGAATAAGCCAATGAAAATAAAAATATTGTAGGAGCAATATGAGTATAAGCTCTTGAAATGGACACGGCCCAGTTCTATGAAACTTGAACAAATACTTTCCAATGGGTATATTAAAAGAAATTATAACCTTATTTGCTGAACTTATTACCCTACTGTTGTTAAGAGCAATGGAATAACTTAATAAAATGCTCTACTTATCCATAATTTGGGACTTAAAGTTAATGAGTTCTTACCTTATGGTTCTTGTAAAACTCTCATTGTCATGTAAAATGATGTTACATAATTTGTGATATTAGTACCTATTTTATCTAGGGAAACTCATGGTAGTAGATCATAGATAAATGCCCATGTCTCATAGTTTTGAACACCACAGTTTAACCATAATATCAGCGAAATTTGAGAATTATTTTCCCACTGAGTCACCACTAAGAATGGGAAGAGAAGGACAAGAAGAAACTAAGAGTCAAGCATGTATTTTTGTACATCTGGGAAATTTTACAGAAATTAACCAGTAAGCAAATTCACAGCAGGGGTAATGCCACAAAATGGAAACAATCAACCCAAAATGTGTTCCTGGAATGTGCTTCTGGGAGCATATGGACTACTTCTTCTTGAATTAGAGCCATTTAGATAAATTAATATAATTGATATTTAGAACAACACTACTTTATAAAACATTTACTATTATAAGTACATATTAAATACTTTAAAACAACAAATATCCTAAAATTCTGCTATGTGGAATAATATTGGGCAATTATATGCAATGGAGATGTATATTATTTGATAGGACAAAGACAATCTTTGGAGATGTCCACACTTAATTCTCCTCATTCACCTGTACATACTTCCCATTTCCTGCCATAAAAAAGTGACCTAATTAAATTTCAGGATTTTGATAACGACTGACACTATAATACTTACTATATACCAAGTATTATTTAACTTTTACACTTATTCAGTCATTTAATCACAACTATAATATCAGTAGTATTATTATGTTGGTACTATTACTCTTTTCAGTTTATGGAGGCTTAGAAAGGTTAAGTAAGTTGCTCAGTCTCACAGTACAAATAACTGGAATAGTTTAGGGAGAGATACTGGTCACACTAGGAAGGGCAGTGATGAAAATGCAGAAAAGTTGACAGATAGCCAATATAATTTAGAAGTACAATTACTAGGCCTTGCTCAAAGTAGAATATTGGTAAGAGAAAAGGGCATGCATTTCAATAATCCTAGGTTTTGGCTTGAGAACTCTGAGCATGATACTTACATTTACTAAGTTGAAAAGGGGGACACAACTGTTCCAGTAGAAGGGGGAAACTCAAGGAGGTGGAGGATATATTGCCATCAGAGTTATGTTCCTGCATGACTCTTAGAGATGTCTATTTTCTTAGGCTGGGGTCTATGGGAGACAGACTCTGAAATAGACACTTGTATCCCAATAAACGGTGTTTTTTTGGGAAGTGCTCTTAGGAAGTATACCTGGGAGGGATGGAGGGTAGGAAGAAAAGGAAGGGACCAATGGAGTAAGGAAGCAGGATTATGCAGAGAGAGTTGTGTCATACAGTTCCAACAGAGATTTCAGTCAATGTTGTGAGAAACTCTGCCACTGCGATGGCCCCTCAGAGGTGGACTGGAGTGAGGTGGGCATTCCAAGTCCTCATATAACTTCCTAATCTGTCACCTTTGAAGTGTGTATAACTTGGGGGCAAAAGAGCTTCCTTCACTAGAAGGTAATTTCTGGGAAGGGGTTTAGTTTGAGCTACAGTCAACTCTCATGGACGAGGTGAAAATGAATGCATCAGTCATTAGCACAGGATCTGGTGATTTCACCATATCCTCTCCTACATCTTTAAATACCCAGGAAGAACAATCCAATTGGCTGTCAACTATATCAAATTGGATATAAGAATCTATTGGCCCTTATAAGGGATAGAGAAGAAAAAGACAGGCACAGGAAAAGAAGGTCATGTAAAGACAGAGAAGAAATGAGAGGCTGCCTCAAGCCAAGGAATGCCTGGAGCCACCAGAAGCTGGATGAGGCAAGGGAAGGTTCCTCCCAGAGCCTTTGGAGGGTGTGCCCTGCTGGCACTGATTGCAGACTTCTGACTTCTAAAACTTTGGGAGAATAAATATCTGTTATAATTTTCAAGACCTGAGCAACTAATAGCATATATAATCAACTCTCTATGCCTAAGAGAGGAAATGATAAGAAACGAATATCCTATGAGATTTAGACACTGCTAAGGAAAGCACAGTAAGACATTTTGTGGTTGTGAGTTCCTTAGATTAAGTTCAAAAATATTCCATATTTTTCTATAATTAAAGATATGAAAGCCAGAGCATTAATGAAGACTTTTCAATAAATTAGTATTATAGATCACAAGACAGATACACTAATAAATCTTCATAATGCATATTTAAGAATAGCCTGGAAGAGAAACACACAAAATAAAAGGGAACTGATGTCTGCTTTTGAAACAGTGAGAATAATTCTTGGTTGGCTGGAAGAAATAGAACAGCCTTCAGAGAGTTGATGAAATTTGTCCAGTGAAGACCATAGTCCGTTACTGCAATCATTGGTAAGAATAGATTAAGAGTTGTACTGAGTACTCACCTGCATAAGAGACAGTGGTTTAAATACTCCATTGTTACTGAACTGAGACATCTCTGACCTTAGCACCAGTACGGCAGTGTTTGTGTTTGAAGACCTCCAGAGTGAATGACCGTGAATGTCATAGAGTGAATGAAAGTACAAACTCAAGTTCTCAATATCCCATGAAACAAGTACAGCAAGGTTGGACATACCTTAGGTCTACACTCCTTCTAGATTATAGGGAGTGACCCAAACATGCTCAAATTAGCAGCAAACTAGCTGATGGGGCCATGTTCTAATTTAATAATTTAGTATCATTTACCACCCTAATGGCATACCTTAGAGTGGAGTGGCCCTGAGACATCACTGTTATATAGAGATTTTTAAGACATGCACTAGGTGTTGAGAAACACCCACTTGTAGTTTTGATAACACAATTTTAATTTTTTTTAGATCAGCTTGAAAAAATAGACTTGCAGGTTTAGCTTAATCATTCTCCTGGGTTTTTTATTGATAATTCCCTTATTTTCAATTTTTGTTTCACAGCATTTGTAATTATTTTTAATTGACAAGGAATGCAGTAAAAAATATATTCATACCCCATGTGTGGCATGATATATTAATCGTCACTTTTAGATCTGTAATTAAGCTATTTTTGCTATTGCTTTTTTTTACATATAGGTACATATATACACAAATATGGCATCTAATGTGTACTTACCTGTAACCAATAATCTAAATTTGCTAAGATTACTCTGCAATTTTGCTTTTTCCTTAAATTTTATGTTATTTGAGTGTAATAACATTTCACCACAAAGAGGCTGAAATATCAAGACAGTAAAGAATTGATTTCTTTTTGAAGAAACATTTCCCATTACAATTTCTTCAGAACACAGACTATACCATTTTAGACCCAAGTGAAATAACCATAGGATTTGAGATTTCCTCCCCCTGCCCGTGTCGGTCAAACTAATTCCTATATAATAATCATAATCATAATTTAATATATATTATTGAAGTGCAGTTGACATATGGCATTAGTTTCAGGTGTAGATAATTGATTCAGCAATTGTACACAATATCACCATCTGCTTCACCATTGTATCTATGTCTGCTGTGCTCCAGATGTCTAATCATTTTTTTAATTTGAAATACATTTCACATATAACATTGTTAATTTAAGGTCTACAATACGTTAATGGATACATTTATATATTGTCATATGATTGCCACTGTAGCAGTAATTAGCACCTCTATCACAAGACATAATTATCTTTTTAGTGGTAGGAATGAAGTTCTAGTCTCTCTGGAAGTTTCATGATTACAATATTGTCTGTATTCACTAAATTGTATATTAATCTTTAGCAGTTACTTGGTACTCATAGATTTGTACTTTTAAAAAACATCTGCCTTATCTCCCTGCCTTCATCTCCTGTAATCACCATTTTATTCTGTTTTTTATGAATTTGGCATTTTTAGATTCCACATGTAAGTAATATCCTACTTCTCTATCTGACTTATCTCAGAGTAATATACTCAAGGTCATCCATGTTGTCACAAATGGCAGGATGCCTTTTTGCTCACAGAATAGTATTCTGTTGTACATATATTTGACCCTTATATAACATGGTTAATGGAGGGGGGGTACTAAGTTCCAAGCAGTTGAAAATCTGTGCATAACTTTTGACTCCCCAGAGTAGCCTGTTGACCCAAAGCCTTACCAATAACACAGTAGATTAACACATATTTTGTATTTATACATTATATACTGTAGTCTTAGAATAAAGTAAACTAAAGAAAAAAGTTATTAAGATAATTAATGAAGAGAACATACATATATAGTATTATTCTCTATTGATATATTTAAAATATATGCTTTTAAGTGGACTTGTGTAGTTCCAACCCATGTTAGTTAAGGGTCAACTGTATATAACACTTCTTTACTCATCCATTGATGGACACTTAGGTTTTTTCCATATCTTGGCTATTATGAATAATACTGCAGGAAACAGGGGAGTGCATATACATCTTAAATATCCTGTATTTATTTATTTTGGGTATCTACCCAGAAATGGAATTGCAGATCATATGGAAGATGTATTTTTAATATTTTGAGGAACCTCCATGTTTTTCACAGTGGCAGCACCAATTTACATTCCACTAACAGTGCACAAGGCTTCCCTTTGCTCCATTTCCTTGCCAAAACTTACCTACTGCTTTTTTATAATTTTTATAATAGCTCTTCTAAAACAGGTGAGGTATCTCACTGTGATTTTGATTTTATTTCCCTAATGATAAGTGATGTTGAGCATCTTTTCATGTACCTATTGGCCATGTGGATGTCGTCTTTGCAAAAGTGTCTATTTGGTTTCTCTGCCCATTTTAAAATCATATTTAAAAATTGCATTAATTGATTGTTTGCTATTGTGTTGTATGAGTTCTTTATATATTTTGAATATTAACCCCTTATCTGATACATGGTTGGCAAAAATTTTCTCCCATTCAGTACGTTGACTTCATTTTATTATTCCCTTGCCATGCAAAGGGTTTTAAGTTTGATATGGTTTAATTTGTTCATCTTTGCTATTGTTTCTGCTTTTATCGTTATATACAGTAAATCATTGTTGACACAAACAGGATCTGCATTCCTAAGTTTTCAAGAAATTTTATGGTACCAGGTTGATATGTTTAACTCTTTGATTGGTTTCAAGTTAATTTTTGTGGGTGGTGTAAGTTAGGTGTCTAATTTCATTATTCTAGTATTTGTCCAGTTTTCCTAATATCATTCTTTGAGAAGACTGTCTTTACCCTATTAGGTGTTCCTGGCTCCCTTGTTGAATATTAGTCGAATGTACATGTGTGGATTTAATTCCAGTTTCTCTATGTTGTTCTGTTGGTCCATGTGTCTGTTTTTGCACCAGTGCCATACTGTTTTTGAAGTTGGGTCTGAAATTAGGAAGTGTGGTACATCTAACCCTATTCTTTTCCTCAGGATCGTTTTGGTAATGTGAGATTTGGGTGGTTTCATACAAAATTTAGCATTGTTTTTCTATTTATGTGAAGGACGTTATTGCTATTTTGATGGGGATTCTGTTGAATCTATAGAAGGCTTTGGGTACTGTGGACATTTTAGCAGTATTCTTTTAATGAACACAGTATGTCTTTCCATTTCTTGTGTGTCTTTAATTTCTTTGAGCAAAGTCGTGTAGTTTTTGTTGTGCAGATTTTTCACTTGCTGAAAGTTTTTGCTGGTATTTTATTGGTTTAGGAATGGAATAGTTTTCTTAATTTCATTTTCAGATGTTTTGCTATCAGTGTACAGAGATGCAATGAATTCTGTAGGGTTAATTGTATATCCTACAACTTTACTAAAACCATGGATTAGTTGCAACAGTTTTTGTGGAGTCATTGGGATTTTCTGTGTACAAAATCATATCATCTGCCAATAGAGATATTTTTACGTCTTCCAATTCTGATACTATTTTTTTTCTTTGTCTTGCTTAATTGCTCTGGCTAGGATTTCTACTACTATACTGAGAGTACGCATCCTGTCCTGTTACTGATCTTAGAAGTAAAACCTTTCGGTTTTTTCTCTGTTGAGTATAATGTTAGCTGTGGGTTTGTAATTTATGGCTTGTTTAATGTTGAGGTATGTTCCTTCTATACTTATTACTTCAAGGTTTTTATCATGGAATATGTTGCATTTTGTCCATTGCTTTTTCTGCATGTATTGAAATGATTATATGAGCTTTATCTTTCATTTTATTAACATGATGTATTATCTTCATTGACTTGTGTATATTGAAGCATTCTTGCATCCCAGGGATAAATCCCACTCGGTTGTGGTGTATAATCATTTTATTTTATTTTTATTTCATTTTATTTTATTTATTTTATTATATACTTTTTATTTACTTTTATTTATTTTGTTAGAGAGCACACAAATGGGTAAGGGACAGAGAGAGAGAGGAAGAGAGCGAATTTCAAGTGGGCTCTGGGCTGTCAGTACAGAACACCCTGTGGGGCTCAATCTCACAAACCATGAGATCATGACCTGAGCTGAGATCAAGACTCAGATGCTTATCTGACTGAGCACCAGGTACCCCAGTGTGTAACCCTTTTAATATCTTAAGTTCAGTTTGCTAATATTTTAGGAACTTTTATATCTATATTTGTCAGGGATATTGGTTTATCTAATTGTTTCTGAGATTTGGATGAAGACACTAAAGACAGTTTGGATCTTCTATTTAAACCCAGTGCAGTTTGCATTAGGCCCTGCTCTCCCCTTTGCCATCGTTTCATATTACCAAGATCTTTGATTGTGAAGTGTTTTTTCAGAGTTAGTCATATGTTTATTTACATGATTTTTAAAAATGAATTCTATCCTTATGCTCTCCTACAGTTTGTGTTGTGTTTGTATTTCACATCATTGTCCTCACTGTGTTCATAGTGCCCGACAGAATAACTAAATTGAAGTTCTGGCAATATTCCTCACACCTTAGGAATCTTCTTAATGCTAAATTTTTTTTTCTTTTACTTTCTCCTTTTTTTTTTAATGTTTTAAGTTTTATTTAAATTCTAGTTAACATGGAATGTAATCTTAGTTTCCGGACTAGAATTTAGTGACTCATCACTTACATAACGCACCCAGTGCTCATCACAAGTGCCCTCCTAAATACCCACCATACATTTAGCCCTTCTCTTTAGCAACCCTTCACTGATGCCAAGTTTTTCTAAAACTGAAATCATTAGCATCAAAATTACTGAGTTTCTCAGATAAGATATAGAGGCATGAGCAACTATTAGATAGTAACATAGTAACTGTTAGCGTTGTATTTGTATACAAATATGTGTGGAGTCAATAGTATAAATTGGACTGACAAGGAAGAGAAAGAGATAGAACATTACATGCCCAAATTGGGGAGTGGGGATGTGGACTTATGCAGTCTCACTACAGCCTGGAATCTACACAAAGTATCTCATGGTCTCTTGCCTCAGTCAGATTTGTTGTTGTTGTTGTTGTTTATTTATTTATTTTGAGAGAGAGGGAGAGTATGCATGCACAAGCAGGGGAGGGGCAGGGAGAAAGAGAGACAGAATCCCAAGCAGGCTCCATGCCATCAGTACAGAGTTTGCTGCCCAGCTGGAACTCAAAAATTGTGAGATCATGACCTGAGATAAGATGAAGAGTCAGCCACTTAACTGACTGAGCCACTCAGGAAACCCTCAGTCAGATTTTTCTGAGATTCTGTAGATTAAGAAGGATAGGCAGTCTGAAATCAATCAGAAATACTCATCATTTACATGAGTTTTTTAAAGATTTTATTCGCTTTTTAGTAAGGAATAGCCATTATGTACAGAAACCAGATTTTCAAGTAGTATGATTTCCTTTTCTTTTACCTAACTTGCAGTATCATTTGTCATAAGAATGAACCTGATGGGCACAGTTCTCTAATACTGCTTAGAGAAAAATTGTGGTTCACCTCTACGAGACTTTTGATATCATAAATATGACTTAAAAGGGAAGACAATCTCCAAATAGTAGGAATTGTTCGTAGTGGATCCTGATTATCAATCACAGTCAATGAGAACTTTTTTGATTATCAGCTATGTATAGCTATATAATCTAGATCCAAAGAGAAAAAAAAAACATTAAAAAGTAAAGTCTTCAAAAAGATTGCAATTGAGCTAAGACAGTAGGGTGTATTTCAAAACACTTGTTCAAAAAAAGAGATTTATTTAAAATTGGAACAAATAACTTGCATCTAAATAGGGTTTCATAAAGTATAATTCAGAAATTACCTACATCAGAATTGTCACACCCGTAGTGTAATATGCCCCCAGTAGTGTAATTCTGGCTGCACAGTGAAAACACCAGAAATTCTGAACTAGAGGTGGTTCTGGGCATCAGTGTTTAAATTAAACCAAAACAGATCAGGAAAACCTCCAATGAGAGTTTTTAACTGATGTAGTGATGAGAATCATTTATGCTGGTGTATATATTGTTGGGTGGCAGAGATGCTATATTCTCTTTGTATTGTCAGCACTGTACAGAAGCTCATTTACAGTATTTCATATTAACTTAAGTACAGTCTCTCACTTTCTCCTCTGGACTTGTCCTGCCCTATCCCAACCCTGTCCCTAGTACTCTCCAATGTTCCCCGAACTTGGGGGATTGTGTTACTCCCCACAATTAAACCTCAGAAACTAAATTCTAAATTCTGTCCTTTCTTTTAGTAAAACAAGTGAATCATGAAGTTCTCTCAATTTTTGCTTCTAAATATTTCTTTTTTCCTCCAAATTTTTATTTAAATTCTAGTTAGTTAACATATAGTGTAATATTGGTTTCGGGAGTAGAATTTAGTGATTCGTAACTTACATACAACATCCAGTGCTCATCATAACAAGTGCCCTTCTGAACACCGATCAACCACTAGCCCATCCCCCACCCATGTCCCTCCATGAATCCTCCGTTTGTTCTCTGTTGTTAAGACTATCTCATGGTGTGCTTCCCTCTCTTTTTGATTTCCTCCTAAATATTTCTAAAATCAGTCCACTTGGGCTTCCAATGCCAATCATCAAGGTTATCATCTTGACAACACTCTCTCAATTGGTCTCCTTTCTATAGATGTTCTTCTACTAACAAACCACATTTCATCCAGAGTGGTTTTTCCTAAATGTAAATCTGATCATACTGTTCTCTGGTTAAACATTGTCAGCAGCTTCCAATTGCCTAATCCCACCCCCTGGCATGTGATCTAGAGAAGATGCCAATCTCTGGCCCTTTATCTCTTCAGATTCATCTTCCACTTCATCTCTGGATACTCATCACCCAGCACGTAACCCATCCTGATCTCACAGTCAGCCAGTTCCAGTTCTTGAATGCATCTGTCAATAACAGTACTGCTACCTCCTTGCCTCAGCTCGAAATCATTGTCGGCTTCTCTGGCCAGCTCATTCTCACCAGGTTATCTTACTGTCAGTTCCCATAGTACCACATATTTCTTACAGCACTTACCTTATGCTATTGTAAATGCTTACTAAGTTCTCAATACTCCCAGCCGGTAGTGCAAGAGAAGGGACTGTTTTTGTTTTCTTTTTTAATCTATGTACACTTCTCTTTCTAATACTTCAGTGAATAAAAACTGAATAAAGTTTTAAATGGAAAATCATGAAGATAACTATGGTCTTAAAAGCTCCAGCCCCGAATGATGATTATGGAAATCAGGAAGATGATTGTGATAACACTTCATAATACTAATCGATAGCATTGTTGAGTGTTCACTCAGTGTTGGCCCTTATACTAAGTGCTTTATGGTAATTGTATCATTAGATCATTATAGTTATCATGGCAACCCTACAATGTAGTTACTGGTATTCTCGTTTATGGACGAGGAAAACTGAGGTTCAGACACGGACACACTATGTAATTTGGGCATGGTTCCAAAGCTAGTAAGTGGTAAAGTCAGAATCCAGATCTAAGCAACAGACTGCAGTCAGTACTTGGTTCTACTGCCTTCACGATAAGGAGTAGGGCAGTAGTTACCTGAAATAGGAATTTTACAGATTAGTATAATTTTGTGTGTGTGTGTTTAAATTTTTAAATGGTTATTTTTGTGAGAGAGAGTGAGCGAGTGTGAGCAGGGGAGGGGAAGAGAGGGAGGGAGAGACAAAATCTGAAGCAGGCTCCAGGCTCTGAGCTGTCAGCACAGAGCCTGATGTGGGCTCGATCCCACAAACCATGAGATCATGACCTGAGCCAAAGTCAGACACTTAACTGAGCCACCCAGGTGCCCAGATCAGTATAATTTTGAAATTAAAAAAGGGATTGGAGGGTCACCTGGGGTGGCTCAGTTGGTTAAGCAACTGGTTGATTTCGGCTCAGGTTATGATCTCAGGGTTCGTGAGTCTGAACCCCGAGATGGGCTCTGCGCTGACAGTGCCATCTCTTTGGGATTTTCTCTCTCTCCCTCTCTCGCTTCCCCTCCCCTCTCCTCTATGCATATGCGTGTGTGCACTCTCCCTCTCTCAAAATAAATAAACATAAAAATTTTTAAAAATAATAAAAAAGGGAATGGAGTATAAGTAATGACAAGTGACATTAGTTGGTTAACTACTGTAAAAAGCCAAATGGTTATCATCAACTATTTCATAATTTGATCCAAGTTCCTTTTTTCTTAAACTAAGCAATTAGACAATTAGAGCAATTAGAAAAAAGCAGTCCTTCCCAATATAAGAAATTGTCAATCTTATTCACATCTACGTACCTAGTGTCCTTATATCAGTGAAAATGTAAGATAAACATTTAAAGATGCATTAGGATCCTGAGATACTCAAATCTATCATAATTATGATAAAGCATTTGAAAAAAAATCTATGAACCTAAAAAATATCAAACTTTGAAATTTTAGGAGCAAGTATTTGGTAAAAATGTTTTTAATGTACTAATAAGTACAATTTATAGTCTGATGTTTGAGTCTAGGTTTACACTTAAAAACCTTAGTGGCAGAAATTAAGAAAAACTGCCTAGTCTATCACTATAATAAATGTGTGGAAGAAGTTCTACATTAAATCTAGCACATTTTACAGTGGTACGTGCTGAGTGATTTTATGGATTTCTTTTCATTATAATAGATATGAACTTGTGGCCTTAACTAATTTTGGCATATTATATTAGTTTCCCAGTTATGGCAGTAATAATAAATTTCCTTCTTGAATATATTTATTTGAAAAAGTAGAGTCCATTTAAAAATATATTAAATAGAGAGCACTGTTGATTTATACTCATTTATAGAAAACGATGTACATGCTCTGTGAGTAACTCCACTTTAAGATACATTTGAGCAGTACAAAATGCCCCATACCTTGAATTTGTTGGGACCTCATTTTGGTACCAAAATTTCTCCAGTGGTAGCCCAAAACTAAAGGTCAGAGATAACAAGCCTGTCAAACCTAAAATTCTGAGGCCAGGTTGACTACTGAGTGTCAGCTGAGTTGATTCCAGAAGAGACTGCCAATATGTGTCTGTGGATGCGCAAAGGGATATTTGAATCCTAGGTTTACAACTCTGGGAAGTAATAGGGGTAAGGGACAACTGGGGATGTTTAATTTTTGTGTCTGTTTTAAATAGAGGTGTTCTGAATGTGTTTGCCAGCAGAGAGAAGTAAGCCTGCAGAAAGCGGAGACTGAATATGCTTGAGAAAGGAGAATTGATGAAGCAAGTCCCAAGGGAAGAGGTGGAGATGGGTTCAGGATGATTGATAGAGGAAATGAGGGTGTCTCTGGGGAGTAAGAGGATTGATTGAGGAGATAAATTGGTACAAAATGAAGCCAGATGTTCAAAAAACGAACGTTAGCCACCTTACACTTTTATGTAGGCTTTTTCCTGTTAAAATGCCTTGATCAGAAACTAGAGGTCAGTTTTTCCAGTAATCACCATCATTGGTGCTCAACGTACTGCATTCCTCTCATGTGTACTAAGTTTTGTGCTCTCTTAGGAGAGTCCTCAGAAAGAAAAGCAGGCTTACTTTACACTAGATTCCACACAGTTTTGGGCTCATTAATTTATTAGGTGAGCATATGAGAGGAGGTGGTACACTGCTATAAATGTAAAAGAAATGTATGGGTCTGGGTTTTTTTTGTTGTTTTGTTTTTTTGTTTGTTTTATTCTTGACACTAGCCCTCACTACTTCAGCTGGTGTTTGCTAGGAGACCTATTTAAAAGTCAGAGGTATAAAACATACAGGCATTTCAGATATTCTAATTTTGTTTCTTTCAAATGGTTTTCCCTCAGTTTTAAAGAAATGGGGAAACATTGTTTTAATTTTTGTTGAAGATTTTTTTTTTAACAATAGAAACCCAAAGTCTGAACTATTACCTTCCCACAGGCCTTGATGATGGCAAAAGCTATAGGAAAAGGGTCACAGCTAGGTAAAGGACTTGAAAGCACATTTGTCTGTGAGTTGAGGTTTGTAATAGGAAAAGCCCTTTGCCAGTCCCAAGTTTTATTTTCACCATCTTGAAATATCTATCTCCACAGGAAGGCGTGATGAAAATACATTTATGACAAAGACTTCTGTCTCTTTCAACTGAAGGTTATATAATTAAATAATCCAAACTGTGGTGACTTTAAATGATAAACTTTTATTCTGAATATACTGTTTTTGCACAAGATTTAACACAACATTTTCTGGGATTATAAATATTTTTATAACAGTATTATACAAATTTTTACAAAATGTGTTTTATCAGGCTAGTTAATTTCCACAAAAGTGTCAAGAGAACATAATAAAGGGGAGAAAAGATCTTTTGTTCACAAAGCCAATTGGCCTTTTGCATGGATGCACACTGAGCATTTCAATAAAAGTATCCCTAAAGGCATGATCCAACAATCATACAGCACAACAAAAAGGACAGCTTTGTCAGGTCACGCTGTAAACTCAACTGGCATCTATACAAGACAGTATCCCATTAGTCTCAGTGGAATTTCTTTGAGTTAATTATGTGAACTAGAAGTAAGGTAGATGAAACTATTGGTAAGGGTTGTCTGAGTCTTTGTAATTCTGGAATTTATTTAACACTCGATACTTCTGTTGTATTGATTTGCTCTTTACAGAAACGTGTACAGAGTATTAGCAATATTAACATTCTGCTAATGGGAAAATATAAGTTCTAGATAATGATGAGAGAATTTAAATTGTGGGCACGTGAAATCATTCTATTCTACACTTAAAAAAGACACAATGTCCGTTTTGTTTCACAAGGTCAGACTGTCTACCTCTAAATTTCTTAGTGTCAACTAACAACTAATGGAATAGTTTAGAGTTTTAAATTAAGACACAGAATTTAAGCTTTGGTGGAGAGGACGATTAAAATGAGATGTAAAATATAAGAGAGCATCAAATAAGCAAGTAACACTTGGGTTGCAAAGGTCACTTAAAAGGGATACTGCCTATTTGAACCCAGTAAGGCCAGTTTTAAAGTTAATAAAAGGAATATTAATAGGAAAACTTACAAATGGCAGCAACACTGTTTTGTTTTGTTTTGTTTTTTTTTCCAAGTTAAGCAGTAACGCCTCAAGCATTAGAAACATGAAAAAAGATCATACTAAAATCTTATAGGCCCAGGACCTAAAAATCTCTTCAATCAAACTTGCTAACTATGTCATGTTAAAAACCTGTTACAAATATGGACCACGATTGGTGTTTGGCAGTAATGCTGGTTGTTCACATGAAGAAAATATAAAGAAGCCATTAATGCAAAAATCATTCCTGTTACTCAACACCAATGTAAGACTTATTTTGATTTTGTTTTAATGACAAACTACATTAAACTGGATGAGTAGAGCCAAAATTAAATAACCCTAAGAGTCTATAAGCTTTTTTTCTTGATCTCTCATATTGTTTAGTCTTGGAAAATCAATATTTATAACAGGCTATTTAAGTTCTTGTCGACAATTAGAACTCACAGAAAAATCCTAAATTAAATATAACAGTTTGGTGGGATGAGTGTTACTGTCTTTGAAATAATGCTAAAAGTAGGAAGACTAGTATTAGGCATGAGAACAATTTTTAGTCAGAAAGCACATTCTTAGCCAATTTATTACTATGTATGTGATTCTCATAATATAGGTTTATTTTACAACAAAAAATAAAGGATCATAGCAAGACTCGTGCATGTAAATATATTTTGATGGCAAACGGAATCAATAGGACCCTGCCAAGAGATGCCAAGTTTAACTGTGATTAACGCAACAATAATGCAGTTGATGAAAACATACTATTTCAGTGACATTAGCCATGAAAATATATTTAATAGATTTTAAAGATAATTTTAAGGTAGTTTGTTGTATGCTGGAAGCAATTCAGTTGTTTTAATGTGCATCATATATACACACGGACTAACATAATTTGATATTTTGATATCCCCTTCCCAACACTTTCATGACTTAAAATAGTCTAGCAAAAGGTAACAGTAAGTTTTAAATATTTAATTAACAAACAACATGATTTAAACATAGTGTTACTAGAGTGAGAAGTTCTGTGTTTTTTTAAATCACTTTGGTGTTTTCTAAAATGTCAATACCAGTTACAAATGAGACTACAAAATCACAACAATGAGATAGAAATGGTAACTGATGTCAACTCCTAGAACAATAGCTGGCAAAGTGATTCCATCCCCCCGTTTATAAATAAAAAATAGTTTAAATAAGCAAATATACACAAATGGTACCTAGGGTATATTGGTGGTGGGAGGGAATTACAAATGTGTGCAAAGCTAAAAACAAAACAAAGGTCTTTGAAGCTATGCTGCAGACTTGGTAATGTCTTTGATATGCAGAGCATATTAAAGCATGCTGGATAATGTTAATAAGATTTTGACTTAAAAATGACATATGAGAAAATTTCCAGCATATACACACACCAGTATTTGGCATGTTCAAAAGAAGAACAAATGCATTTTGCCATAAAAAATATCTGCATACTTCTAGCCTTCGGCAGAATTACTCACGTTAACTAGAATTACACATTCATTGTTTTTACCCTTTCTTTAAACACTCTTGACTCCTGAAATTATTTTTAAAAGCATAAATAATAATCTACCATATTACTCTATAATGTAATATCTGATTTACTACACTAATTTTCACCAATGAGGCTGTATAAAAACAATTTTGATTATTCACAATCAAGTATTCATGTGTATACATACAGATTCAAGGTTTCCTATTTGTTCAGATTGTTATAAAACCCTCAGCAAACTGCATGGAAATTTTGGTCAAGTGATCATACTGCTTAAAATGGAGGGACAGAAGCAGCAGCAGCAGAAATGTTTGGACTGTATGTGCTACTATTCCAACGAACAAAGAGGAAACCTAGTGTGAATCTTCATTGAGAACATATATGTACTCTTCAAAAAATAAATGTGTCAAATCTGATTTATGTACTTAAAATATCTGTACATAGGTTTTCAGGCAAAAGCACGAGTCTGTATAAAATCCATTAATTCCCATTTCACCACTTCCCTAACCCGAATGATTATTCGGCATCGACATTGCACAGTATATTCAGAGTAATTGAACGACATTTGTAAGGATGACTTAAGTGCATTCCACTGCAAGGTTCAGAGTCTTACATAACAATAATGTCACTCGGTTAACTTTTCAAAGGACTATACTCTACATTAAGAGAAAAACCGAAAGTTAAAATAGCAGCAGCATCATGCAAAATACCCTTGGTAACCAAAGTTCATTTATCACGAGAAAAAACGTTTTCCCCTCCCCCCAACAAGCTTCTCTTAGAGCATTTTGAAATACCTGGCTAGCACTACGTAACTTTACTGTGAACAAATGAAACATTACATCTAAGCATTTATTAAGGGCTTACATTTATGAGGAAATAGGTAACATATTCAAATTGCATCTTCAAGCACCTTTAGTTTAATAGTTTCTAAGTTATTATTTTCAAACACCAATTCATTCCCTCAACTAAACTTAATTGGTCATCATTTGTGTTATATTTTTGGCAGAGAAGCCATTCTTCATAAGGCATTTTATTTATGGCAAATTTTTTTTTTCGTAGAAAATAAGCCATTATTTCTGTTTCACCAGATTACACCAGTCTCTGTCTCTCTCTCTTTTTTTTTTTTTCAATAATCACTACTCAAAGCAGGAAATAATTTTTAACAGAACAATATGTGAAGGCAAAAGTAACTCCCGTTTTTTCCTCTAGAGATTTGCTTGGTAAAAGAACAAGAATTGCAGCAGGTCAAAATTCCTTGTCAAGGTCAAGACAATTTGTATGATTCATAAACACTGTGGGGAGCCCTTTTACATGTAATCACCAACAACGCAACAACAAACTCTCAAATTTCCCAATAGAGCATGTATAGAATTTTGCTTTGATGTTATACATAGATGATGCAGCATTCACACAAGTTCAAGGATCTGATAACCCTGACATGCAGCCAGTGGGTGTCATATGAGTCTGCGCCTTAGATTTATGCCATGGTATGGGCCCAGCTAGTGTTCTGCTGATTCCACAGTTGACCCTATTTTAATGCAACTGAGGGCTCATGGTTTGGCAGGGTCTGGAGTTTAATTATGCAGATTTAGTTTTAGAAGGTCATAACTGGCAATGTCTGCTGCCAGATAAAAGCCAAAGTAGTACAAACTGGACTCCAATGATGGACCACAGGGAGGGATTCAATCCAGAAACACCACCGCAGTCAGTATAATCCTCCTGTTGGAAAGAAAAGATAAAATCCTGAAGAAATACTCACTAAGAATCTTTCAGAGCACCCAAGATTAGTCCACTTCTGAACTCACCTTACAAAACTCTTTAATGTGAATCCAAATAAATTACATTACTCTATATTTTATGGTTCAACAGTTCTGAATCAAGCAATTTTTCTAGTACTGTTTCACAAATGGCTTATATTTTGGGTTGCAGGTTTTGATGATTAAGAAAGAAAACACGTTAACAAAAACTGTTTAGAGTAATAGATTAGTTGCTAAGTAAAAAATTTTTTTCATAGTTCCAGATATTCTTATATATTCATAAACATAAGTAAAAGCAAAATTTACGAGTAGATTGTATAATTCCCAAGAATTATAATTTTAGCCATTAGGCTCAATAAGGCAAACTTTGGGACTGGTAAAATCAACTTGAGAAATGAACTTCTCTATTTTCCATATCCCTTATATCCAACCTTGAAGGTGAACATACCATGCTGCACATGTCACATCTGGACCTTGACCAAAATTAAAATAAAATAAAAAATAATGTATTTGAAACATACCTGAAAGGACATTCTAAAAACATATTCAAAATAGCTAAGCTAGCAAGAGACGTTTGTCTAGTTTACAGAACCATGAAATACAAGCAATCAATACTTATTTGCATGCCCCATTGTGTAGTGATGGCTCGTTAAGTCATTAAGTACCCTACTATTGGAAAAATTATTCTTTCTTTCTCTTTTATTCCTAGGTTCTGTGTTCTGTAACATTTTCTACATCCTTTAATTCCCTTTATTGAATTTCATAAAAGATGTTTAGAGGAGGGGTGCCTGGGGGGCTCAGTCAGTTAAGCGTCTGACTCTTAGTTTCCCCTCAGGTCATGATCTCACTGTTGGTGGGATAGAGACCCACCTCCACAGCATGGAGCCTGCTTGAGATTCTCTCTCCCATTCTCTCCGCACCTCCCATGCATGCCTGCCTTCTCTCTCCTCTCAAAATAAATTAATTAAAAAAAAGATGTTTAGGAAAATAATTAGATATGAGGTTTTTTTCCTTAAAGTCTTCACTATGCCAAGGCTCATCTTCGAGTAATCAAAAGACTAGGCTATGTAAGTGAAGAAATGAGTAAAATGTTCGGAATAATTTTACAAAGACTCAGCTTGTTTGGCTTGTTTTCCTCACTAGGGTTTAATACAGTACTTGCCACCCAGTAAATAAAATTTCTTTGGGTTGCATTTTGAGGCAGAATGCTTTCCCTGTTTGTTAAAGAGACGTCTGAAAGAAACAAAAGAATCTATTAAGAAAAAGCTTATTTTTCATAATCAACTAAATCTAAGGAGAAGCATAAAATAATGATCAATTCTTGGTCCTCATTGTATTTGACTTGGCAGGAGCATTTGGGAATGTAGAATATTCTCCCCTTGAAATATGTTCTCATATATATTTGCCTAATACTTCTGGTTTCTTCCAAACTTGTTTTGGGTTCATTTTGCTATCTTTGCCTCAACATGGTTCTCTTCATGCTCTCTACATTTCTTTTAATTTATACTCTCTTCCCAGGTAATCTAATCTAGTCCTATAGTTTTAAATTCCACACATTTGTTAATAACTCCTATTTTTATCCTTTTTAATAGGAAAATGATTTTTGCTTTTTTTTTCTTCAAAGTATGACTTTCAGTTTTAATGGACAAATAAAATTGTAAGATACTTGAAGTGTACATTTAGGTGATCTGATATACTTAGACATTGTGAAAGGATAACCTCTTTCCCCCATCAAATAAGTAACATGTCCATTACCCACATATTTATTATTTTCCCCCTTGGGTGAGAATATTTAATTTTACAGTGTTATCAACTGTAAGTCATCATATTTTATTAGATCCTCAGACTGTATTCATATTATAGCTGAAAGTTTGTACCCTTGTTACCAAACTCTCCCTATTTTTTGTTAGATACTGGCAAGTACTTTTCACTCTTCGTTTCCATGAATTTGATTTCTTAAAAACAGATCCCGCATCTAAGTGATGTCATGCAGTATTTGTCTTCATCTGGTTGTTTCATATAACATAATGCCCTCAAGGTCCAACCATGTTGTCACAAATGGCTGGCTGTCCTTCTATGTACCACTGCTATATCCATTCATCTGTTGATGGACATTTAGGTTGTGTATCTTGGCTATTGAAAAAAATGTCGCAGGCAACATAGTGTTTATGTCTTTTCTTTAAAAAAATATTTTTAAATGTTTATTTTTGAGAGAGAGACAGGGAACAAGCAGGGGAGGGGCACAGAGAGAGGGAGACACAGATCTGAAGTGGGGTCCAGGCTCCAAGCCATCAGCACAGAGCCAGATGTGGGGCTCAAACCCATGAACTGCAAGGTCATGACCTGAGCCGAAGTTGGGTGCCTAACCGACTGAGCCACCCAGGTGCCCCTATGTCTTTTCTAATTAGTGTTTCATTTTCTTCAAATGAATAGCTAGAATTGCTGATTCATATAGTTGTATTTTTAATTTTTTTGTGGAACCTCCATACCAGGTTTCATAGTGGTACGAAAGTAAATTGGTAGAACCACGAACACAGGATTCCCATTTTCCACATCCTTGCCAGCAATGGTTCTCTCTTGTATTTTTGATAGTAGCCATTCTAGCAAGCATGAGGTGATACCACTGAAGTTTAGATTTGCATGTCTCTCCTAAGTGATGCCAAGCCTCATTCATGTACAGACATACCTTGGATATACTGCAGGTTCAGTTCCAGTTGTAGATATTTAATAAAGTGAGTATCTCAATAAAGCCAGTCAGATGAATTTTTTGGTTTCCCAGTGCATATAAAAGTTATGTTTACACTAGATTGTAGTCTCTTAAGTGTACAATAGCCTTATGTCTAAAAAATTACATACCTTAATTTAAAAAATACTTAGTGCTAAAAAATGCTAACCATCATCTGAGCTTTCAGGGAGTCATAAACTTTTTTTTTTTTTTTACTCTTCATGGGTCTTGCCACGATTGATTATGGCTGCTGACTGATGCGGGTGGTGGTTGCTGAAGGTTGGATAGCTGTGGCAATTTCTTAAAGTAAGACAACAATAAAGTTTTCTGCAATGATGGATGCTTCCTTTCAAGAACAATTTCTCTGTGGTCTGTGATGCTGTTTGATAGTATTGTGCCCACAATAGAACTTCTTTCAAAACTAAAGTCAATCCTCTAAAACCCTGTTGCTGTATGATCAACTAAATTTACATAGCATTCCAACTCCTCTGCTGGAAGTTCAAAAATAGCCACAGAATCTTCACCAGGAGTACATTCTATCACCAGAAACCACTTTGTTTGCTCGTCCATAAGAAGTAAATCTTCATTCAAGTTTTTTTAAAAATTTATTTAAGTAGTTACCATACAGTGTAGTCATGGTTTCAGGTGTAGAACCCAGGGATTCATCACTTCCCTATAACACCCAGTGCTCATCTCAACAAGTGCCCTCCTTAATGTCCATCATCCATTTAGCCCATCCCCCCACCTCTCTCCCCTCCAGCAACCCTCAGTTCTCTTATGGTTGGCTACCTGTCTGTTTTTCTCGTATTTTTCCTTCCCTTCCCCTATGTCCACCTGTTGTGTTTCTTAAATTCCACATATGAGTGTAATCATATATCTGTCTTTCTCTGACTGATTTTGCTTATCATAATACACTCCAGTTCCAGCCAAGTTATTGCAAATGGCAAGATTTCATTCTTCTTGTTCGCTGAGTAGTGTTCCATTGTGTATGTGTGTGTGTGTGTGTGTATATGCCACATCCTCATGTATTCAAGTTTTATCATGAGATTGCAGCAACTCAGTTACATCTTCAGCCTCCACTTGTAATTTTAATTCTTTTGTTGTTTCTACCGCATCTGCACTCACTTCCTCTACTGCAGTATTGACCCCCTCAAAGTCATCTCTGAGGGTTCAAATCAACTTCCTCTAAACCCATGTTCATGTTGATATTTTGGCTTCTTCTCCTGAATTGTGAATGTTCTTCATGACATCTAGAAGGGTAAATGCTCTCTAGAAGATTTTCAATAAAGTTTGCCCAGATCCATGAGAGGAATATCTGTGACAACTATAGTCTTAAAAAATATATTTCCTGAATAACAAGGCTTGGAAAAGTGCAGATTACTCCTTGATCTACGGTTCACAGAATGATGTGGGATCATGACCTGAGCAGAAATCAAGAGTTGGGCACTCAATCGACTAAGCTACCCTGGTGCCCCACAGGCACTATGTGTTGAAGAGACTGTTCTTTCCCATTGTATATTTTTGGCTCCTTTGTCATAAGTTAATAGAACAAATACACATGGGTTTACTTCTGGGTTGTTTTGTTACATTGGTCTGTGTGTGCGTGTGTGCCAGTACCACACTGTTTTGATTAATGTATTTGTATAATATAGTTTGAAACCAAGAAGTGTGATGGCTCCAGCTTTGTCCTTCTTTCACAAGATGGCTTTGCCTATTAGGGTTTTGTGGTTTCATACATATGTTAGAATCGTTTGTTGTATTTCATTTTCAGTGAAAAATGTCACTGAAATTTTGACAGGAATTGCAGTGAGTCTATAGATTGCTTTGGATGGTATGCACATTTTAACAATATGAATTCTAATTAATGGTAACTCATATCTTTTTATTTGTACATTTTTCAATTTCTTTTATGTTATAGTTTTTAGTGTTTTCACTAGTGTTTTCAATTTCTGTTATAGTTTTTAGTGTTTACCTCCTTGGTTAACTAAGCATTTGACTTTTTGATAGCATTATAAATGAAATCATTTTCACAACTTCTGGTATTTTATTAGTGTATGAAATTCAACCCATTTTATGTTGATTTTTTTTACATTGTTTCTTGCAATTTTACTAAACTTGTTTATTCTAAGGTGGAGTTCTTAGGGTTTTCTATATACAGTACCACATCATCTGCAGATAGAGATAGTTTTAATTCTTCTTTTGCAATTTGGATGCCTATTACTTCTTTTTTTTGCCTAATTGCTCTGCCTAGAACTTTCAGTACTACATTAAAGAAAAGTGGCAAGAATGGGCATCCTTGTCTTGTTCATGGCATTAGAGGAAAAGCTTTTGGCATTTTACCATTGAGTATGTTAGCTGTGGGCCTTTATTATGCTGATGTACAAATCTTATATACCAACTTTGTTAAGAGCTTTTAATCACAGTGGATGTTAAATTTTGCAAGTGCTTTCTCTGCATTTATTGAGATCAGATGATTTTTTCCCCCTTCACTTTGTTAATATGGTATATCACCCTGGTTCATTTGTGAATGTTAAACTGTCCTTGCATCCCACTTGATCATGGTATATGGTTTTGTGTTGTTGGATTCAGCTTGGTAACATTTTGTTGAGGATTTCTGCATCTAGGTTCTTCAAAAGTATTGGCCTGTAACTTTCTATTCTTGGAGTGTCCTTGTCTGGTTTTGGTATTATAGTGAGGCCGGCTTTGTGGAATGAGTTTGAAAGTGTTGCCTCTTGCTATTTTTTGGAAGAGGTTGAGAGGGATTGGTATTAATTCTTCTTCGAATGTTCGATTTAATTCACCAGTGAAGCCATCTGGTCCTGGGCTTTAATTGTTGGGAGGTTTTTGATAGCTGATTCAATCTGCTTACTAGTAACTGATATGTTCAGATTTTCTATTTCTTCATGAATCATTCTTGATTGATAGGCTACATATTTTTTAGAAATTTATCAATTTCTTCTAGATTTTCCAATTTTTGCCATGTAATTGTTTATAAAGTTGTTTCTTATGATCTTCTATATTTTGTGATAGCAATTTTAATGTCTCTTTTTTCATTCCTATTTTTATTTATTTGAATACTCTTTTCCTTGGTACGTCTAGCTAAAGTTTTGTTTATCGTCTCAAAAAAAAATAACAGCCCTTAGTTGCAATGATCTGTTGTATTGTCTTTTTAGTTTCCATTTCACTTATTTCCTGCCATGATCTTCAGTATTACCTACCTCCTAGTATTAGGCTTCGTTTGCTAGGAGGTAGGAAATCCTTGAGGTGTAAATTTAAGATGTTACTCTATTCTTAACATAGGTGTTTATCACTATAAACTTTTCTCTTAGAACTGCTTTGCTGCTTGGCAATAGTTTTGGGTCAGTGTATTTTCATCTTCATTCGTCTCATTTGTGTTTGTGTGTGTATAATTTCTCTTATGATTTTTTCTTTGACCCACGGTTGTTTAGTGGCATATTGTTTAATCTCCACATATTTGTGAATTATCCAGTTTTCTTCATATAGTTGATTTCTAGTTTGATACAACTGTGGTCAGAGAAGATGTTTGATAGGATTTCAATCTTCTCAACTTTATTCAGGCTTTTTTGGTGACTTAACATATGTTCTATCCTGGAAGATGTTCCATGTTTATTTCAGAAGAAAGTGTAGTATGCTGCTTTTGGATAGAATGTTTTGGAAGTGTCACTTAAATCCACGCGGTCTAATGGGTTATTTAACTCCACTGTTTGCTTATTCATTTTCTGTCTGATCAGTCTATCCATTGATGAAAGTGGAGAAATGAAGTCTCCTACTAAAGCATTATTACTATTACAATATTCCTACCTATTTCTCCTGTTAGGTATGTTAATATTTGCTACATATCTTTATGTGCCTTTATATAAGGTACATAAATATTTATAAAGGTTATATCCACCTTTTTTTGTTATATCTAGTTTTGACTGAACCTTTATCAATATATAATGATTGTATCTCTTAGCACAGTTTTTTGTCTTGAAGTCTATTGTGTCAAAGTATAGATACCCAGCTTTCTTTTGATTTCCATTTGCATGGAATATATTTTTCTATCCATTTTCTTTCACATACTTTAAGGTGTGTGTCCTTAAACCTGAAGTGTGCAGTTTTGTTTTCTCTGATGACTAGTGAAGTTGAACATCTTTTCATGTAGCTGTTGGTCATTTTGATGTCACCTTTGAAAATATGTCTATTTAGTTTTCCTGCCCATTGTTGTTTTATTTAAAAACTTTAATGACTTTTTCACTTATTCTGGATACTAACTCCTTTTCCTATACATGGCTTGTAATTTTTTCCCCCATTCTGTAGGTTGCTTTTTCATTTGATTGTTTCTTTGGCTGTGCAGAAACATTCAAAGTTGCTGTAGTCCCATTTGTTGATTTCTGCTTCTGTTTTTTTTTTTTTGTGCTCTTGATACTATATCCAAAAATCATTGACAGGAGCAATGTCGAGGAACTTCTTGGCTACTTTGTCTTCTAGGATGGTTTTTAGTATCAGGTCTTAAAGTCTTTGCTCCATTCTGAGTTGATTTTTGTGAGTGGTATAAGTTAAGGGTCCATTTTCATTGCCCTGCATGTGTTCAATTTTTCCAGCACCATTTATTTTTTCATGACTATCCTTTCTCCATGGAGTGTTGTTGGCTATTCTGCTGAATATTAGTTGAGCATATATATGCAAGGGTTTCCTTCTGGGTTCTCTTCTATTCCTCTAGTCTATGTGTCTATTTTTGTGCCTGTACCATACTGTTTTGATTACTGTAGGTTTACAGTATAGTCTAAAATCAAGAAATCTGATACCTGCACCATTGTTCTTTTTCCTCAGGACTGCTATGATATTTGGGTCTTTTGTGGGTCCATGTGAATTTTAGAATTACTTTTTCTATTTCTGTGAAGAATGCTGTTGGCATTTTGATGGGGGACTACATTAAATCCATAGATGGCTTTGGGTGGTATGGACATTTTACAATATTCATTCTCCAAACCCATAAATAAATACACTATGTCTATTTATGTTTCTGTTCTTTCTTTCAGCAAAGTCTTTCTTGTAGTTTTCATTGAGCAGCTCTTGCACTTCCTGGAAGTTAACTCCTAAATACTTTGTTTTGAATGCTGTTGTGAACAGGATCGTTTATTTCTTTTTCAGACATTTTATTATTAGTGCATAGAAATGCAACTGTTATCTGTATGATGATTTCATATCCTGCAACTTTACTGAAATTAGGGATTGGTGCCAACAGTCTTTTGATGGAATCTTTGGGTTTTTCTTTATACAGAACCATATCATTTGTCAATACTGACAGCTTTACCTCTTCCTTCTCTAGTTGGATTGTTATTTCTTTGTCTCACCTAAAATTCTAGCTAAGACTTCCAGCACTATATTGAATAAGAGCAGTGAAAATGGGCATTCTGTCTCATCTCTAATCTTAGAGTTAAAGTTCTGCATTTTCCTCCACTGAGTATAACGTTACCTTGTATGTTTGTCAGATTGGGCCTTTCTTAGGTTGAAGGATGTTCCTCTATACCCCATCTGACCAAGGCTTTTATCATGAAATGATGTTGTATTTTGTCAGGGTCTTTTTGTAAATCTATTCATGTCATTTTTATCTTTTATGTTATTACTGTGATATGTTCGGTTCTTTGACTTTTTTGTACTTTTTAATATTTTCTCTTTACTGAAGTTCTGATTTAGTTCATGCATTTTTCCCCCTGACATTTGGTGAACTGTGTATTTGCCACTTTCCCCTGGTACCCGAGATGATCAACTCTACTGGCCACCATTGCCAAGTGATAAAGGGAGGTGTTCTCTGGGCAGCAGATGGGTCCACAAGCTCCTTTTGGAAACAGACCAGTGACCTGGAGCATGTCACAGGGTCAAAGTGGAGGCATTGCCCACTTCCTCTGTCTCTAAGGGTGCTAAATCAGAAGCCTTATTCTCAGGCATTAGGGGTATTTGCATACTTCAACAGCTATCAGAGAAAGACTGGGTGTAGGGCATTGATGTTGTAGGGCATCTTCTGTGAGTCCTGGAAGGAAAGCCACATTGAGTCCTCGGGAGTCTGTTGACAACTGTTTCTTTGTTTGCTATGGTCTTGTCCCCCCTATTAGACTTTCACAGATAGTTGTTGGGGACACTGTAGTTTGGATGTAAGTCTTAAAAGTTCGAGTACTTGGTATTCAGACCAAACCCTTCATTCCTCAGCAAAGAACTAAGAGTTAAAAGTTCGGTACTGATTACACGCTACTATGCCAGAGCTAGGGATTACGGGGATAGTGGTCTCCACCTTTCCTACCTGTTTCGATGTGGCTGTTTTCTCATTCACCCAATATGTATGGGTCACTCACCTAGTTTCTCCATTTTTTTCAGAGGAAAGTGCTTTGTTTATAATTACAGGTTTAGCGTGTCTGTGGGATAAAGTGAGTTTGGGACTTCCTATATCGCTATCTTGGACTAGAACTGCAAAAACTCACACTTTTGTATCTTCAGACCTGAATTCTCCTGTGACCTCTGCAGGGATTGATCTCTGATGCCTCAGAAAGGTCTGAAACTTGCCCAGAGATACTATTTTTTTCTGAATGACACTTCTAGGAGAAATGGGTCACGGCAAAGACAACAAGTCATCTGTGCTTCCTCCCCCATCCCTATTTTTCAAAAGTAATCCAACAGCATGTTCTCTTAACTTTAGCTTCAAAATATATCCCCAAACTTACCAGTTCTCACTATCTTGTGCCTTAGTCACCATCACTTCTTGTCTAGACTCCTTCAAAAGCTTCCTCCCTTGTCTCATGGCTTCTACTTTTGTTTTTTTAATAATTTTTTAAACCAAAATACAGTCTCCTTAAAAGCACAGATCACAATTTTTATCACTCTCAGAACAGAATCCAAATTTCTTAGCAAGGCCTGCAAAGCCTTATGTAGTCCAGAGTTTGGCTGCTTCTCTCCCTGTATTCCTCTCCCCACCCCACCCCCCCCACAACTTACTCTGCTCCAATAACACTGTCTCTGCCACAGGTCAAGGTGTGTACTATCTCAGGGACTTTGCACTTGCTCTTCTCTTTGTTCAAATACTTTTCCTGCTAGGTTGGGTAACCATATGAAGAAACGGGATGCTCACTTACATTTGAACATCAGATTAAAACAATATTTTTTTGTATAAATAGATCTCAAATATCTCACACCCATACGAATGGTCTAATACACAGGTTGAATAGTAAGTACTTGATAAATGAATAGTATGAATAGTAGGTAGTCAATAAAACAGCACAGATACAGCCTAGTTAGAAACACTGCAAACATAAAACAGTACTGTAAAGGCTTGGCTCTTGACCAGGTTCTAATTATGTGTTAATTGGATGGAATGAAAAATCAGCATACAAACAAGACCCATTAATGTAGTAAGGATATTTTTTGTCAAGAAATTCTTGATAATTTAAAACAAATGTGTTACGAAAAGAAAAAATATCTCTAACTTTGATTCATTGTTTTTATTTGTATATTCCTAGTGTTTTTTAAATGTATTTGTTCAGTTACGTTTCCTATGTGTGATGATGCCTGTTTCAGTCTAGGAGGGGGTAGAGTCCTTCAAGTCTGCAAAATCTGCCTCTCAGTTTCCTGTCAACTGGATACACCAAGACTTGAAATTATTCTATGAAATAAGAGATACGTTGTAAATCACAAGTGCATAGGTGTGGGAGAAACCTTAGCATTTTCTCTGCCTTAAAGTTAGACCAAATCCCACTAACAAGCACTATTAGGAGGTCAATCAGTCTTATTTTTAAAGATGGGTACCTTGTTTCAGTTTAACACACTCAGGTAAAAAAATGATGCAATGCTAATGCTATATATATTTATTTTTTAATTATGGTAATTTTTTCAATTTTTTTCTTGAGACTTCTCTCAAAAGACTTTTATTAAGCATATCAGCAGAGAAGTCCTTTTCCATTACTCATTATAAGAAACAACACCTAAACTGTACTTATATGCATATGATTTTGCCCCCAACGCTCTCTTTTTTTTTTTTTTAAAGATTTATTCATTTCTGAGAGAGTGTGAGGAGGAGAGGGTCAGAGAGAGGGAGACACAGAATCTGAAGCAGGCTCCAGGCTCTGAGCTGTTAGCACAGAGCCTGATGTGGGGCTCAAACTCACCAACGGTGAGATCAGACCTGAGCCGAAGTAGGTCGCTTAACCGACTGAGCCACCCAGGCGCCTCAAGGCTCTCTTTTTAAGACCCTGCATACTAATGGCTAAAATATTTTTAATTTTCTCTTAACTCAGTCTTTCTCTCCCAAACCAGAATAACTGGTGTGACTAATTGCACATAGTAAGAGCTCAATATTTTCTGAATTATACTCATTATATTCAAAAGGCAAATCACTGGTGAAGACACTCACCAAAACCAAACAAGGGCTGACTTTTGAATTTAAACAGGTCTATAGTTAAGTCACCTACAGCAGCTTCCTAGAAAATGCATTCTTAAAATTATTTAGGTAGATGGAACTACACAGTGTAATTTTTTTAATAGGAATAAGTTCTCTAACAAATAATTGGTTCTCGTACACAGCACTGTACACATTAACCACATTAACTCATGAAGTAAGTAGTATATGTGTTCAGCTACACAAAAGCATGTGTGTATGTTTCCATACACATACCTGCACACTTATTTTTCATGTACCCAATAATCTGCTTTCATAAATTAGGTTTTCAGTTTGCATAAAGTAACTTTATCCATGACACATCTTTGATAAACTTTACCTTTAATTTTCTTTTCTTCTTTATCACTTAAATTGTCCAAAAGCTCCTGTCAAAAGGTCTAATTTGGATACTTAGCCATTAATGAAATTGACATGGTATGGGGCTTCATACCTAAATATCTATAATTGATAATCTTTTTGGACTTCACAGGACACAAAAATCCTATCTTTAGACATTCTATAAATGCTTCGATACCATCCTTTAGAAGATGTGAGAGATGACACCAGCATCCCAGCTTTCCTGTGAGCAGAATCTAGCCCACCACACATTCCTAGTTACAGCTAGACTAGCACTGAAGCTTAGACTTTGCCCTTTATTGGTCTTCAATGTGAAGAATAACAGCCAATTAATCTCAGTATTTTTTGTTAATATTGATATTTTTTTCAACTTTGTATGTTTCAGAGAAAATAATACTTCTTTTGATATCATCTTATCAACACTCACATTGCATAGATGAGATTCACTGTTCAGTACTGATAACTGTTTTTAAATACCCAAGTCTTATTAATGTAAAGTGTATGCCCTCTACATCGTCTTCTAAAGACTATTCATTATGTATTCCTCAAGGACACAATAATATTAGGGAATCCCAGGTGTGTTCTTTTCCTCTGTCAAAAACAATTTCATTAAGATGTACTGATCCCATCCAGCTGAATCCACAGTGATATTTATTTTCTTGGTAAATTTATAGTTACGGTGAGAAAGAAAAATATCAAAGAAAATTTTAAAACACATTCTTACCTATAGATTTTTAAGGTAAAGGTCGAAAGGGAGCTGAACTATAGTTTTGTAGCCTGCCAATCTTAGCTAAAAATCCTATGATTGAGAGAAGTAAACTTCTGAATCAAAGGTGAAAATAGAGTGAATATTTACACTATTCCTCACCTTTAGAGGATAATGTGATAATTTTTCACCCTTATGTTTTACTTTGCTCATTTCTATCACAAATCGGGATAAGTATAAAAAAGACAACATGGAAAATATGATTTTACTACACTTTTCATATGTAAATGGTGTAGTCACCTGGTGCCTTATTTCAGAGAGCTACCTCTCTTATCAATTTAAAACACAGGTCCACGGAGATCATTTCATTTTGGTCTTACACTAAACCAGGTCAGTTAGGTTTCTTTCACTTGGACTCCTTTGCCATGAAGACTATTATTTTATCATCTTGGGGGAAAAACCTAGCTTTCTGAGACTCCTCCCCCTCTGGTGAGCACACTCCACTCACAGTAATGGCCATATCTCCATCTAGTGGTTTCCTAATCAATAAATACCTGGGGAGCAGTGAAGAAAGAATACGATAAAAGTTGCTCCAATAACACTAACCATGAGGATTCCAGAGCGTCAGAAATGAAACTGCAAAGCTGTAAATGAAACCCTGAACACAAGCTCAGGGCCTACAACATCTATGTAGTCATATTAATTCGGAAATTGGTCAAAGGTTCACAACAAATGATCATTTTAGCCTAGATACTGTAAGTCATTCTAAGTAAAGCAAACTTAGAAATTGGAAGCACTTGTACTAAAATATTGCAATAGCATCAATATTATGGCAGTAAAAATATATAAAAAGTTAATTCAGTCATAGTTGTTTTCAAAAGAAAAGGAAACATAGAATTACTGAGTTAGAAAATAATGTTCAATAAAATTGAAATGGCTCATTAGTTTTATATTAGCATCTTTTGAAAATTGAGATGACCAGCTCTAATCATCATCCTCAGGGTATTTTTCTTTTCTTTAGTAAAAGCTAGACATCATGAAACATATAATTTTTCCCATACTGATTTAATCTTTACACAAAACCTTATAAGAAAATACTGATTTTTAAGCAAACATGGGAAAAGGATATGCTGGGTTTGAGATGAGAAACTTAAGCAATATTTGAATGCAGCTATTTAAAACAATATTAGTACTGGAATTTTTATAACCTGGTTTCAGGACATTTACTATAGTGAATTTAGGGACATGGATTATTTATTAAAATTTTAATCCAAACACACACGAAAAGAAAAATTAGAGAAAGTGACTGACCATCCACACCACATGAAAACTTGCAGTAAAATGAAGATAGGAGGTGACATCATGGTACAGGCACGACTCGTTGTGCACATAAGTTGATCCTATTAATAATGGGCAAAATAGCAAGTACAGGGAAAGGAAAGAAAACACAGAAAAGAAGACATACAAGATGAGATTTCATGCAATTTGCTGGCAGTTAGCAGTTTATGGGAGCCTCCATCCAGAGCAGAGTCACAGTGACCATTGCAAACAAGCATTACCAAAATACTTCACTGCTAAAGAAACACAAGACATCAGCATATTAAGCTACTGAGCAAGAGCTGTACTTTCACACACACTCTAATGTATAATTCACAAGAACTTGAATTACTGAAAATGTTTGTCTTGGTCCAATCTTTCCAGTGCCTTGATGAAAACAGAGAGTTTCCTAGGTTGAAAATACGTTGGGCGATAGGGTTTTTATGTGATCTTTGAAGTTGATCTGAGTGAATTTAATCTCAGTCTTTGGTGACCAGTGGCTGATGAGGGAAGTTTCCCTAATGAGCATCACTACCCTTGGGTCCACATTCAACATTCTTAGAGCAGCGATTTGACAGGGTCAAAGCTCCTAGAAATATAGTAGATAGAAAAACAGAAGTCCTCGTATCTGGACTTTTATGTAAGTCTAACCGATACAATGGGAAGAAACAACTAGCTGCTACTCTAAATCACTTTCTCCATCAAAGAGGAATGATCCATAGTCCTTGCAGAGATAACGGGGGTTTGTTGGCTAACACCTCTTGCTTTTTAAGCCTTATTCTGCATCATTGATTTTATTTATTTTTTGTTCCTCTTCTAATTATATCTAACTGGATATTTATTAAAATGCCTTATTATTTTTTGTTTTTGGACAAATGTGGCTATGTGTGTATTTGAATAAATAAGTACATAGTACATAAGCCTATTCTAAATAAATTACAACCCCTGTAAAGGTACATTAATAGGTGTTCTGACATTTTTGGGGAGTAAACAATTCCTAAGCTGATAATGCTCTCTGTTGGCATGCTTATTGGAGTATGCAAGCCAAAGGCCCACCTTAAAGAGTCCGAACTGAGGCATATTACATTTAAAATTGGTCTTTCAAAGTAGGAATTGTGGTGTGGCCTTTACCTTTGACAATAAAGTCTCTTAATTAAAACGATTTTAAAAGCATAAAGCTGATTACATGCACAGTATGTCAGAAGATTATTTCTTGGAGGGAGACAGCTGACCTATAGAAAAAGCAGCAATCATCTTTATATGACATACAGTAAAGATGGGAACTTAGCCCACTGTAATTCACCTGGTCTAATACATGCAAGGTAAAAATACAATTTAAGAGAAATAATATAAATCTGTGACAGAGTCAGAGGCCATGTGAAAAAAAAGAATTATAAAATATCAGCAAACTAGCTAGTTTACAAGTTTTTAAATATACTGAATAAAGACTAAAGAAATGAATAAAAATAAATTTTGTATCTTCAAGATTGGACTATAAATGAAGGGAGGGAAATCACACACCATAAATAACATTCACTGTAATTACTATTGATGAGAAAGTGTTTCAAATGATCAGATTTGTGACCTAGGCTTGTTAGTAGATTGATGGGAATTGTGTGTGAAAGTACAGTTTCTGTTGCAAGGACAGATAGAGGAGGCAACTGTTGAGCTTATGCGAACCATGAAAAATACTGAAATGAAAAATCTGTCTACCAGCAAGTACATCATGTTAATGAGAAACACTAGGATTAAGACATCATGTTTGAGTTAAAGTTGTAATTTGTCTCCTTAAGTTCCTGAAGACAATGTCTTCTGAGTTAGAGTATTTTAATACAATAAACCTTTGGTCTTACCAAGACATTGTTATCAAAGCAGACATCAGGCCCTTTTCGGTATCTGGGTTGCTTCACCATATCACAAGGATCTGGACCATCAGCTAAAGAAACTTGTTAAGGAATAGGGCATTATTTGTTCTTTCCAGACAGTTAAAAACATATATATTTCGGCAAAGCAAAGACTAGACACCTATGCCGTTAGTCTAGTCCCACGCGACTAGTTCAAGTGCTCAGGGATTTAAGGAAGTAAACTGCCACCCATTTTCTTTTGTTACACTAGGGGCTGTATGAAGAGAGCACTGCAGTTTTTATTTTTACTCTGCGTGGTGTGCCCCTTGGCAGATGGCCAGTACTCAATAGATATCTATAAAAATGTAAGTGGCTGCAATGAGCCAGTTACACAGAGTGTAAGACAGAGCCATATATGTGAAACAGCACGAGAGAGCACCTGGGTGCCTCCTGTTTAGCGAGACAGAAATATACATTCATTGCTAAGAATAGACCCCAATTTCAAACATAGCTGGGACTATTTTTTTCCACCAGAAACAACAGGAGTAAATGCAAACACGACAGGCGCTCTATGGAACGTCTGCTGTCTACAATGCTTTAATAGTCATCGCGCTGTCATTTAGCATCTTTACAAGTGTTAAGTAGTTTTGGTGTCATGGCCATTCCAAGTGTAGCATGTGGCGACACTTCGTTCTTTTTTAAGGCTAAATAATATTCCACCAAAGCTGTATACCACATTCAACTCCATTTTTTGACTATGGAGTGTTGACAGCTCTCCAGCCACATAGCCCCAGCTAGCAAAAGCAAAAACCCAGCAGTACTCCCTAACCTCCCTAAAACCCCAAGCCAGCTGCCCCTCCTTGCTTGCAAGCCATTTATAGATCTACCTGCAAACCTGCACAGCTTTCTCCACAAAGCCTCATTATAGGAGCAAGAAACTTTTCACATTCTCTTGGTGCCTGGGTGGCATCATTAGTACACATTCAAACCAAATTTTGCGTGAGAGGTCCATTGCCACTGTATGATGTTTTTCTCTTTATGAGGATTATCAGTGTGATGAAGTTAAAAAGGCATTACTTTAAGATGGCATTGGATTCCAAACGTCTCTGATATCAAAGGATACAAGTCTGCTCTGCTTGTATGAGTAGTCGTGTGTCACAGGGACAAGTCCCTTTGCTCTCAACCATAATGAATATTAAGTTGGTGTTCATAAGTTTTTCTACATGAAAGATCCTGCAAAAGAAATAGTTATAAGAATCACATAAAATGAACTTTTTTTCCTCTTGTGGGCAAGAATTAAAATTTTTCAAGGTTCTTACATATGACATCTTGAAACACAAAGCATCACCAACATAAACAGTAAAACAAATGACAATATTTTAGAAGGGACACATCACCATGATTTGTTTATTAGCATGCACAGTGTGTTACCTCTCAACTGGATACTAGAAAATTGTAACATGTTTTAGGTGAGACCTTTGTTTAAGTGTTAGTTCTCAAGGCAAAATAAGCACTACTGAGTTGTTGAAACCCTTAGAATCAATGTTTTCTTTGACACACTTAAGGAACAATAAACAAAATTACCTTATTTTACACATTAAAAACTTTGGAGCCCAAACTAAGCCTGTTGCCCAAGCCAATGGCAGAGTAAATCTAGACTAATGCTGTTCAACAAACTTTCTGTGAAGATGGAAATGTTTTCCGCTTTCTCCAATAGGGTAAACATTAGCCACACTAGGCTATTGAGTACTTGAAACATGACTAGTGTGGCTGAGGCACTAATGTGTAATACTAGTTATGTTTGAAATAGCCACCAGTGTTTGTTAAGTACTGAACTAAGAGATTTCAATTCCATGCAGTGTTTTTTTGCATGTCTTAAACTGCTTCTGCCACTGTTAGCAACCGAGATAAAAATGTTAATCTGTCATTAAAGAGTAATGTCTTTATGATTATACATTTTTTAAGAAAAAGGTTTTTCTTTCTCTCCATTGAACTTGGGGCACAAGGATAAAGTGAATCAAAAGCAACCCTGATTCAAGTTAGTATCCTGATTACAAATCTTTACATTACAACTTAGTCAATTTTTAAAGCACAGATTGCTATCACCGACATCTATTAATCCAAGGCCAAAGGATTCTGAAACTGTTTCCTAAAGTGGATAACCTGATATGCTGAATTCTGCACAGGACAGTATGCTTTTTTTGGAGTTGGTGTCTGACTCTTCTCTTCCTAGCCTCTACCTCTTGCTAGGACACAGAGGTTTGCACTCCTACTGAAATTCACACTAGTTTCAGTTAATCCCCTCCAGAAAATACTTCTCTGTTAGAAATGTCTGGATCCCCTAGCAACTCCTCCTGCCCTTTCACATGCTCGGATGACCATACCTCCTCATATTTCCTCTTTCCTCGAGTAACATTTCTTCTAGAATAACCTGCCCTCGTTCGCTAAAAACAGTGTCCTCAATCTGTTCCTCTCTGCTCCATTCTCAGGGATCCTATGGCATGGATTATCACTGCCTCTCACGACTTTGAAAGGGCCCACCTTGCCTTTTCCTTCTATCCCTTATAGCCAAGTTAAAGTCTCAATCTCATTCAAAAATGGCTAAAGATGTTTTATGTCTGCTAGTGACAAACATGAACTTTGATTTTAGGAAGTGATATTTTCTCCTAGTTCTTTTAGTTTCAATTCAAAGATAGACGGAATTCTAAATATCAGTGATGAGTAGAAGTAAAACATGTCCCTCCCTAGAATATCTTTCTATAAACCTGTTTACTAAGCAAATATAAAGTGAAATCCTGTATTTGGCTTAGAATTACTCAGAATGACTATTAATTCTAATCTTATTATAAAGTTGATATAGTTCTACAACTTCAGAAAAAAATTTAAGGGAGTTCTTTTAGACAAAAAGGTATTAAAATATAATCAAATTTCTCTTTGTTCTGCCTAAAAGTAGGTAGAATTTCCTTCATCCTATTATTATTATAGTTGGAAGGATTACAATTACCCAGTTAGGATCAATTCTAAAGTATGTAAATTTTTAAAAAACATTCAGCAAAACTAAAGATATGTTTTCAACCACAAATAGTTTTACTCTAATAACAGTCTCCATTATTTTCTGTAATGAAAAAGTGAATACAATTTCTTAGTGAAACCGGACTATTCCTAAAAGGAAGAAACACATTACCTGGAACAGTTTCCACAGTCTAGCACACCACTGAATGATTTACTATCATTATCGAAGAAATACTGGGTTTGTTCAGTGATGCAACTCTGCTTTGACAGCGAGGCTGTAAAGTCATCGTCCTCCATCTCAACTGTGGAAAAAACAAAGATCACCAGGAAGGGACACTTTAGTCAGTGCCCAGAGCCTTCATTTCCCACAGAGCAAAAGCAAGTGTATAAGGGCAGGACCCTGCTTGGCTTATTTATTGCTGTGTAATGTAGTGATAGCCCCTAAGAGGTGCCCATTAAATATCAAGAGAATAAGTGAATCCAATATATAAGAGTTACAAAATACAGGCCAATACAACATAAAAAAGTTTCCAAAGCATTAGGAAAGTTTTGGTAAACATACTCCACTCTACCAAGCTATCAAATGAACGCTCACATACCCTCTCTCTCTAATATACACAAATACACGTACTTCCTCCTTGAGTCAGGTGAACTCAGTACATCCCGAAACAAAATTTCATTATGACATAGCTGAGTATTTACATACCTGCCTCAAGAAGCCGTGGAAAGGTCAAACTCAGGAGAAACTGCTGTAGAATAGACCTAAGTTGTAAAGACAAATAATTATTGATTAAAATCTACATATATCCTTTACAAATGATACAGTAAAAACCCGAATAATCTCGCAGGTACACATACACACATTTCTTTTTTATCAGCTTGGGAAATATTGAGACTTTGCCAATAGAAAGTTGAGGAGCATTTTTATATAATTTATTCTTAAACTTTACAAAACACTGCAAATTTGTTTCTGTAAAAGAAGTCACTAAGTCAGACATATTCAGGACCAAGTGAGGGATACTGAGGTGTGAACAGGACTAACAAGAAATGAGATCTGGAGGAGTGGTAAGTAAGAGAGTGTCAATATTTCATAGTTTTCTCATTAAGGGTTGCTTATTGTAGTTTTAGAACTCTGGTGGAAGAAAACAAAAGATAAAACAAAAATGATTTTGTGCCATAGGCTTGCGAACTATTTGCTTTACAATATACACTATAATATGACATTCATGAACTAAAATATACCTGTTATATATAGGGCACTTGGTGCATTTCAGTTTTCTAATAAATGACAATTGAGGTAAATATTAGTATAGAATCATCTGGAATTGAATTCAGATAAAAAAAGGGGTGGGGGGTAAGAAGGAGGGAAATTCTGGTCAGAAAATAGCGCAAAGCCAATCATAAAGGAATTAGGATTACTATGAGATTTAGAAAACCTGAGTAAATTAATATATAAATATCACTATCACAAAAAAAGCATGATTTTTCACAAAAATAGGATTTTTAATCCAAAATCTTTGCTCCTTTCATAAAGTGGTACACTCAATGGGAAAGCCGTACCCTCAAACGACTGTTAAAGTTTAATCTACAGGGAATAAGGCTTCGACAATATGGTAGGGCAATGATACAAAAGAAGGGAAAGAAGGAAGGAGGTAAGGAAGCAGGGAGAGAGGGAGAGAAGGGATCCCAGATACCAAAGGAGGGTTAGTTACTTGACTGACCAGAGCCAAACAATGACAAATTTGATCTTACAGACTTTCCACAGTGCCTTAAACAGTTTAAATGCATTCTTTTCATAGCTGGTAGGGTGTAGGTGAGGGGTTGAAGGAGGTAGAGAGGTTAAGTCAGTGAGAAGAAAGAATTAGATCCATTTCAGTGACAAGATGCCTCTAAAACCCTGCCAACCTCTGTAGGGAAGAGTTGAAAAGTCATGATGCCTTGAATTTGACTGATGAAGACATCTAATTTGGATACTGAAGGCAATAAATAGAAACTTTTAATAGACTGATATACCTAAAACTTAAGGAATTGAGTATAAAGAGAAAAACACAATAAAGTTTCAACAGATCTCTGAGGAGGCTGAAGTCTGCATGAGCATATTGTTTTCATATGAAAAACTAAGTAACGGTAACAGTTTTAAATTGATTATTTTGTAAAAATTACCAGTATGTCATCTAGGAAATGCAAAAAAAAATTTCCTGTCACAATTATTCACATGTCACAAAATCTGTACTGTCATCAAATTCTTGACTATTTCACAACCCCTTTTCTCATTACCAGTAAAAATACAATTGTGACTTACCAGGCAGCTGCAGTGGCCCACCAGCCAATGTGTAATATGTCTGCTATTGATGGCTATAAAATAGAATGAAAAAGTCATTGGATTCATCGACAGAGTGTTCCTTTGAGAGGAATGGATGAGGTGGGGGGATTACTGACCACATATGCCGAGCGATGCCCTGCTCCTTGTTTTGGTGCAGCGCCAGGTTCACATACTGACTGATAATCATAAGATTTGTTGAAAGCATATACCGATATATTAATTAGGTGTCGCATCAAACTTGGATCAATCTCTCCAAAAAATCTTCCAATCTGGAAGAGGAGAAAAGAATCAAGTTTCAAATTCATGCCACATGATAGCACCCCACCCACTGCAATGAGAAGAAATAGGGCAAACCAGGAAATAAAACTACTGGAGGTTAAGCACAAAAGCAGTGAAGCCGTACAGGATATTCTGAAAGAAGTGAAATGAGCTTAGGGGTTCTCATTGCTCCGTGGCTCTGTGTGATGTGTATGGGAAGAACACACACAGTTAACTAAGCATTAAGGTCACAGTTGAATTCCTTGTGGGGAAGAGGAAAGTAACCTGAGAGACATGGGTGGGATTAGAAAAAGAACAGGAACCTAGGGACAAACTCTAGGCTTATCAACTCCAGTCCATGAACATGGCCAGTTAAGAAAAAGCTCAGTGCTGAGAGATCGTATCTTTTCTCTTTCTTGAAGTTTATTTATTTACTTTGAGAGAGAATTTCAAGCAGTCTCCATGCTGTTAGTGCAGAGCCCAATCTCACCAACTATGACATAAGGACCTGAGCCAAAATTGAGAGTTGGACGTTTAGCAGACTTGAGCCACCCAGGTGCCCCAAGATCTTGTCTCTTGAAAGAGAGACCGTAAATGTAGATTCAGAAATGAAATTAGGTGGCAACTCATTCTAAGTTGCTTAAAATCCTGTGTGAGCCAAATAGCCTATATGCTCGCAACTTGCAAATTTGGGAATAGAAACTTCATCAGTTCAAAGGAGCCATGTATTACGTTAGATATTATTAATAAATATTTAATATGCAAACGTTTTCTCAATTTCTGAGAGATCAAGAATAATAACTACATGTTTTAATAGTAACTGTTATTACTAGAATGGAAACTCAGCTAACAAATATCAGGAAACTATATGGAGAATGTATTCATTAATGGTTTATATTTAGCATTTAATAATTTATGGCAGAAATATAACAACTCATTAATTTCTATAATGGTTTGGAGGACTTCTGTAATGCCGATCAGGGAAACACACTTTGGAAACTACTTTATCCCACTATGGTACCTACCTGGTTAGTATAATCATCATGGTTTGCCATTAAAAGAAACCCACCATCATCTAGAATCACGCAATCCATTACCTACCAAAATAAAAATAACACATTTTGAGGAAGATTAGGAGGCTTCATTACCAGTATTTTATTTTAGATAGAAGATTATATATATATATATATTCGGCTCAGGTCATCATCTCGAGGTTCATGAGTTCGACCCCCACGTTGGGCTCTGTGTGGACCTCTCAGAGCCTAGAGCTTGCTTCAGATTCTGTGTCTCCCTCGCTCTCTGCCCCTCCCCCACTCACGCTCTGTCTCTCAAAAATAAAAGCAGAAAACCAAAACAAAAATTGCTCATGAGAGAAATCAATCCCCACCCAGTTTATATCATGTTTAAATACATGGATCAGTTTAGTAATTTTTATTGTATAAAATTACAATTAAAAACACTGTTCTGAGAGTTGGGGACATAGGGAATCCATTTTCCTAATGTGGAAGCAGCTTGCTAAAACCTCGACTCTCAAAGCAGTCTTTATAGTCTCTATTTAAAAAGTGTATGTAAAATGGAGAAACTATCCAAATAGCAATGCTGGCTTATAATTTCACATGACTAGAAATACAATAATGTGAACTCACTGTTTGCCTTGGAAATACACACACACACAAAAGAAGATGAGAAGCAAATAGTGGAATTCATCCTTTGTATTCTTGGAATACTTTATGTAGTATCACTCTTAGAGCATATTTAACATTTTTAAAATTTTTCATTTATTTTTGAGAGATAGCAAGAGAGAGGAAGCACGAATCCCTGGGGGAAGGGCAGGAATCCAAAGCAGGCTGTCAGCACAGAGTCCGATGTGGGGCTTGAACTCACAAACTGCGAGATCATGACCTGAGCCGAAGTTAAATGCCTGACTGAGCCACCCAGGTGCCCTGAGCATATTTAACATTTGAACAAAGATATTTCATAATGATATAGAAGTAACAGAAGACAATGTGAAACCCAATCCATGATTGAGCTCAAAAAGCTTTCTCATCACTATAAATACTGTGTAAACAAACTCAGAGAAAGCACAAAGGACAGGGAATATTACCTTGATAACCAGTAAGGCCACTTTTGTTAGAAACTTCCCACTCAGAAACACGGCTAAAGACAGTTACAAAAAAATCTAACACAACTCAGACTGAGTACAGTTCATATTGAAACAGCCTTTTTAAAATACTTTCCCCTTAATATATGAATATTTTTAAAAACATGCTTAGGAATTAAAAGAATTTATTCAAATTCTTACCTATAAATTAGTTCAAAATTTCATAAAATAAAAACTCCTGCATCAAATGACTTTAATCAATGACTTTATGATTAAAGTCCTAACAAGAGTAACATAAAAAATTACAGTTAAAAATTTAAAATTTTTCTTACATCACTGTTTCTTTTGCAGTCACAGACTGGTCCAGCACACTAAAAGACAAAAATACAATTAGCACCACACATTTTTAATAGAAAAAAAGGATTTTTATGATACATTCTTATGTTAAGAATCTTAGAATAATTTATCTACTATAAAAGATTAAATGACAATCTAGCTCTTCATAAAAAGTAGCTTCATCTTTAGAAAATATCAATAGCTATCTAAACTAGTATTTCAAATTATAATCTTGAAATATTTTCCCCTTAATTAACTAATTTAAACAAAAAAGTCTATCCAAAAATATTAAATCGTAGTTCTGCTTAATTTAGTAGCACTGAAAATTATACATTGGCAAAATTAAGATTTTATTTTTACTTTTATTTGGATTTGGCATGGAGTATAGCATAAATGTTAGGAAAAATAGACATCTTACCGGATCCCTGATTGATGTTTTGGTGAAATTCTCTATCCAAGAATTTACATCAATTTTAATTCCAACAACTGAAAAATGATGTAAAGAAAAATTGACACATACATTCAAAGAACCTGGCTGTGATTCTTAGTATTATTTTTCCTCTTATATTTGATTATTTCTTAGCAGGCAAATTTAAATTTCTTGAAATTAATTTCAGCTATACATTGAAAAGCTGACTTAATTGAAAAGGTGTAGTTTTAATTTCCATATAATATTTGCTATATAATAATTTTCGCAGTGTATTAGCATCAAATTTGGGTTGAATGTAACATTTATTACAGAGATTGTATTTCTTGGGGTTTCATTAAGAGTACTGCTAACAGCTCTTAAACTATTAAATAACTCATTTATATTTACAACACAGTTTACTCCTTGGCTACCACCTCCCAATTAATACATATATACAGTAAGCTAAAAAAATAAAGGGTGGTAACATCAGGAATAGTCTTTTAATGTGAGGTCATTCAGGGGGAATGTTTTAAGAGGCTTCCCTAGCCCCACCAATGCATGCATCATGTGCTTGAGAAATGTATGTCCAATAGACAGATAAGTCGGTGGGAGGGTGAGTGAATGAATGAGAGACAGGGAGAATAACTGAGTGAGTAAATGAGCCATTGAGTGAATGAAGGAAGCAGTCAATGAGTCAGTGGTGGAGGTAATCTCTAGTTGAACCACTGAGGGGTAAAATGGCGCTCAGTAACAGGAAGGCTATCTATCTACCTTTTCAATTTGGTCTAATGTACTCTCTCTCTCTCAAACATTCAAATACGGAATCATACAATGGAAAAAAAAAATTCTACTTGATTGCATCCACTTACTCCAGGCTACTTTCAGTTCCCATTGATGCTCAGTTTTCTGATTTGTTTTATTTTGGCAAAAAGGCCATTTTTCCATTTTATTGTAATTTTATATTAAAAAAGCTTCTTATCTAATTCATTGTATCAGTCACATAGTATAGATACGCCATAACTTACTTATCTTTTGCTTCAATGATGGAAACTTACCTCTTCGTGTTTAACTTAATTGCAAATATTCATATCCTTTTGTGTCTTTCAAAGTAGGACACACTTACTGTAGGACAGACTTACTGAGTGGAAATGATGGATCAATCTGGCATGTACAATTCTGATGTGACTCAATCAGTTTGAACAGCAGGGTATACACATACACACTTAAGAAATCCCTCACCTCTATATAGCATCTATTCTATTTTTCCTCAGTCATAGGTCATTGTATTTTATTTTTAAAAATTCCCTTATCTGTCTTTACCTTTATTTTGCTTAAAGCTCTCTGGTGGCCCTCCTGGTAAGTACGGCCAGATTTTAATAGAAATATTAGGTCACATTTAATTGTGGTCATGTGAATGTGTACAATATACATGCTTACCTGCAGGTTTAAGAAGTTTTCCTTGGATATAGATTTCTACAGCTTTGCTTACCATAATTCCTGATTCATAAGCACCAGGTCCGCTTTCTGAAAAAGAAGGAGGCAACAACAAAAAGGGGGAAAACCGACCTGTCTAGATAAATCAAATAGTGAATTTCGCTTAATAGGGATAGGTGGATCGTGTTAGGCATAAGTATTTTAGTATAGATAAATAATAAGGAGGTGCGTAGTCTTCTCTTGGCTTCTTCTATACACCAGAGTCATTGGAGTGTCCGTGGGATGTCAATTATTCAGCCTGGCTGCATCCACTTACACAACATAATGGGCGCAGGCCCAATCTCTGCTTCGTGACATTCACTAACAGAGTAGAAGTTAGGTGGAAAGATTAGGCTGCTGAAGTTAGGTGGAAAGATTGATCATAGAACCCCAAAGGATGGTAGAGCCTTTGCAATTTAGATGTAAGTCCCTGGACAAGATGCCAAAATTCTCTGAACTTCCGTTGGGAAAGTTCTAAACCTTTTCTAAAAATGAGGTTGAATAATACCTACCCCCAGAGAGGCCCAGAGATTAAATTAGAAAGGTTTTGGGAAAGAATCCAATAAGATATTTTAAAATGTGGACTATTGATAATTTTCATAAATAATATATTTAACTAAAACTGACTAAACTGATTAATGACATTTTAAAAAGCCATTATACATTCTTTAGTAGATTTGCAGTTTGTGAAATGAGGGATTATCTACATATGTTTCTATGCATTATGCAAACCTGTTGATATGTTATCTCTACATTACTGGATGACTGTTTCCTGTGTGTACATTTTATCTCCTCAACTAAATGAAAGCTTCTGTCCTTCCAATGTCACACATAAAATATATACTTAAAGAGTACTGTCCTGAGAAATTATTATCGAAGTGTATGGTTATTGGGGAAAGCAGGATGTAACAACAATTTATTTTAAAAAAAGGCAACTGAGACTAGCTGAATTCCAAGTAGTACTTACTATTAAAGTAGGGAGCAGTAAAAACATAGTTGTCATTATCGAGACTCCTTTTATAGAAGCTATCCTCATATGTTTCTGGATTTTCTTGCCAGTTTTCTCCAGCCCTAAGGAGGAAATGGCTCATCATTTTTATTCTTGAATCTGCCTGATAACCTACTTTTTGTGAACATCACAGAATTTTACAGATATGTCTACAGCTAATGGTACTCATTAATAAGTAATATATCACCAAAGAATAGATAATAAGGGTCAGAAAAAGCCCTTGGATTTATTCTACAGTTTTACTATCCAGGTAATTATGTACAAGTCAGTTAATAGGTCAATTAATAGTAATAAGCCTCCCCAGCCCAGTTTACAGACTATTCTGGAGATTATCAGAGATAAGATCCATTGATGAACAGTGAAAACAATGAGGTGCTATGAAAACATTCCCAATAGGCTATAACCATTATGTTCATTTAGGTTTGCTTGTGTTGACGAAGAGAAAAAAAATCTCATTTAATGTCTCTTAGATTTTGGAATAAATATCCAAAAGTATCACTGAGTAATCATATAATAGGATATTTTAATAATGTAAATAATGTTAAAGGACTCCACTTTAGTCTACTAATTAATCAGTTTCTCTACAGAAAGTCTTCCTTATAACGTAACGTGCACATCCTCAGAGTAGACTTGTAATGTACTGACTTCTACAGATGTTATTTGAACTTACTCTTTGGGATAAACTCTGGTAATCCCACCATCAGTCACAACGAACCGTGCTTTCACTCCCTTGCTAAAACAGAAGACAGAAGAAGGCAATTTTTTTTATTTCACGTACTCTCAGTAAGATAATAATATAGGTGTGGATGATATAAAGAGAAATAGGTGTGGATGATATAAAGAGAAATAAAAATGAGTTTCCTAACATAAAGGAAGACAAAGTAAATCTATCAATATATGCAAACTATGCTTTAATGTTGCAAATATCTAAGAAATAGGGAAATATGCTTAACAAAGACCCTTCATAGTAAGGAAGAATACAGCTGTATTTTGAAGATGGAATTAGCAGAGACCGACGAAGACATCCAAGACTGGATGTTAAAAGGGAAAGGTAGTGAAGAATGTTAAGTATTCGGTGTTATAAAAACAGAAGGCAAGGTGAGAAGCACTAGAAAGTTTTAAGGACAAGCTTCTTAAGAATGGTCACCTCATGAATGATCTTTTTTTTTTTTAATTTTTAAAAATGTTTTTTATTTAGTTTTGAGACAGAGAGAGACAGAGCATGAGACGAAGAGGGGCAGAGAGAGAGGGAGACACAGAATCCGAAGCAGGCTCTAGGCTCTGAGCTGTCAGCACAGAGCCCGAGGGGGGGCTCGAACTCACAAAAGTGAGATCATGACCAGAGCCGAAGTCGGAGGCCCAACTCACTGAGCCATCTAGGCATCCCATGAATGATCTTGAAATCTATGCTGGAGAGCTTCACCTTTATCCTGAAACTGGAACTGCGTTTTAACAGTAAGATTGGCAGGGGTGAGTTCTAGGAGAACAGAATAGGGGATGTGGGTAGAGGAATCAGGGTCCCTAAAGACAGAATAAGCAGTTGCTGTAATTTCTTAGAAATGGGGAATTAGGAACTTGGGTATGAAGATGACAGGACAACATTGTTAGAAGAAGTAGTTAGCATTTTGTGATTGACTGGAAATGGGGTGGAGAAGAGATGGTAAATGAGAATTAGAATCAGATTTCCAATTTGCTGACTGGGTGTTATTAAGGGCCAATTCACTAGAATCCCTATTTTATCACAAACACAGAAACGCACACAAACAAGCCTTTTTAAGTTTGGTTTGTTCACACTGCAGTATGTAAGTGTGGAAAGGTAAGTAATGGCAGATGTTAGTCCTGACGCACATCCACAACTGGAAAGGCAAGTTGTCAACAATTGCAAGATGTTTTTCTCAAGAAATTGTTATTAAGATAAAGAGTAAAATTTAAATTTATGAGCCCTATTTCCCAAAACTTTGAAATGCAGGATATATATATATATATATATATATATATATATATATATATATATATATTAATAGGAACAAATACTTACATGTTTTTCTGCTTACTCCAGTAATTTTGGACGAGTTCATTTGTAAAGCCTGCATCCAGCAAGACTCTGTTAATCAAATCGGTGTTACCTAACAGAGAAAAAGGATAGCCTCAATTACATCCCACTGTTTTTTCATTAGGATAATAATGAAACAAATATATCCTCTATTTGTAAAAGCAATTTAGAGTGGATAGTATTTCTATGAATTTACAAATATATCCAGTATTAATTTTCTCCATGTTTTTGTTGTTCATCCTGCCTCACATTTTTCAGGCTAGGGCCAGAATTAATAGAAAAGCCAATTCTAAAAGAAAATTATTTTGTAAACTTTATCAAAAAATATGTGAGATATGCCATTCAAGAAACATTAAGGAAATAAACTTCCTCTCTCTTTTTTTAATAGGTTAGTATGATGATTCCAAGTTATAATTAATGACCAATTTTATATATAAACATAATACTACATAATATATACAGTTTTTTACATTGTTCACTTGGCGAAAGAACTGAATAACTTAACACAGACCAGCACTATTTCAAGACTGGCTAGTGGAATCTACTGGCTTCAGGTTGTCATTTCTGGAATAACCAAAGATTAAAATAGCCCAAGTCCAAAGGTAATGGAGGGGCAGATGGCAATGACCAAGGGTCAATTCACACATATTCTTAAAGAGCTTCACCTTCTTTCCTTTCTCTTGGTCCTCTGTTTTAAGCCCACAAAACTGTGAATAACCTACAAATATTGAAACTTCACATTTGGGGCACCTGGGAGGCTCTTCAGCTCCGGTCACGATCTCACGGTCGGTGGGCTCCAGCCCCGAGTCGGGTTCTCTGCTAACAGCTCAGAGCCTGGAGCCTGCCTCAGATTCTGCAGATTCTCCTACTCTTTCTGCCCCTCCTCCACTCACACTCTGTCTCTGTCTCTGTCTCTCTCTCTCTCAAAAGTAAAGAAACATTAAAAAAGTAAATAAACTTCACATTTATGAAAAAATTTCAGTTTATCCAGGTAAGGAATATGTAGTCTTAATATCTATTACTGCAAAAGATGGGGAGTAGACTGGACAATATTTTAGTTGATTTTTTAATGTAATATATTTTTCAATTTTAAAGGATCAATTTAATACATATTTTAGACTTCATTTTAGGAACTATTTTCATTATGTCAGAGAATGAATCATTTTCAAAAAACAGTCCATTTGAAAAGTGAATGATGTAATTTAGTTGCTGCAAATCCTTTTAGGTAAAATAAATGAAACCATTATTCTAATTTGTGGCATAAATCACTGTTGCAAGCAATTTTATAATTTCATTCATATTTTAATTATACTATAATTTTAAAATGTGTCTTGAAATATGGCCCCTGCTGCATATAGTACATAAACAGATTATCAGTATTCAGCTTTTCCATTTTACACACATAAAATATCATTGTTAGAACAGTTCAAAAATAAAGTGGGATATGAAGAAGCTGACAGGCTCTATTGCATAAACACTTAGGTAATAAATGAACATAAATGGTGACAATTGTAATTTTACTGCTGTATTAAGTACTTCCATAAGCACAATTAAATTCACCCAAACCCCTGTAAAAGGAATTATTTAGATTTCAATCACAGATACTTTCAGTTTTACATATTATTTGATAACATGAGCTAAAATATGATTGAGAAAACTGTAATATATAACACTGTCAGAGGAAAATGTAAATTTTATAGCTATTACTTTTATAATTAAAAATCCAATAAAATCTCCACACGTCACATGGTTACCTAAGTACCATAAGCGTTTCCTATTGGATCATAAGGGAGGTAGATAAAAACCATGAAGAAAAATGAAGACATGGGAGAAGAGACAATAATATGGATATTGGCACTGTGATACTGAAAGTGTCTTTGTTTCAACATACTTATACTTGCCTAGCAGCTAGAGGCATCCAATTAATATTTTCATTATTTTTTTTAATGTTTATTTATTTGTTTTGAGAGACAAAGAGCGTGAGCAGGGGAGGGGCAGTGAGAGGAGGAGGAGGAGAAGAGAGAATCTCAATTCAGAGCCCAACACGGAGCTCAAACTCAGGAACTGTGAAATCATGACCTGAGCCAAAATCAAGAGTCAGATGCTTAACAGAATGAGCCACCCAGGTGCCCATAGAGGCATCCAATTAAAGGAATATTCAATAATCTTATGTCATTGCTTTCTTGGGAACCCTATTATATACTGAAAGAAAAAGAAAAACAACACTAACAATGGAAAGACTCTGTCTAGCTCACTCAGATGGAGTGGAAAGGTATGGAAACACTCCTATCCAGTCATGATTAGTGTAGACCTTCTCTACCTAATTCTAGCTCTGGTAGCTAATGTTAGCAAGGCTAGAAAGTTACTTCTTTTTATGAGATAAATTTAAATTTGAGAGACGCTTCTGTTCACGTCTTGTAACTGAGTAAGTGCTTTGGTTAACTCTTCCTGATAGAAAGGAAAAATATTTAAAAAAAGAAAAACATAGGGAGGGTTGGGGGTGGAAAGGACAAAAAAGTCAGTTATGGTTACTTTTTTAAAAAAATTATATTTGCTAAGGTAATTTTTGCCAGGCATTGGTTTTCCTCTCATTTCCCATTTTCAGTACATCTTCTCCTGTTAAGTAATTTTTTATAGTACATTTTTAGGAAGAAAACACAGGTAAGATTTTAAACGTGTTAAATGACAAGAAATCATTAATCTCTATAATGTTTTACAGTATGAGTGATGTAAATTTTTCTGGAAGACAAATGTACTGGTTAAAGACAAATTGTTAACATTTTTATTTATTCTAACAACTTATTTTATTTCATATAATGAAAAATTACAGAAGCGTCTTTTTTCCACTATAAAGTTAATGGTGATCCAAATAGAACATCAGGATGAAAAACACCATTAACTGACATATTTTTATTTATACCTTGTTTTTATTCTCTTCATCTTTCAACTGTTCATATAAATTGGAGCATAGAGATACATTTATAAATGTACGTGTTCTTCTAGATAGCAACAAAAATGCAATGAAAAACTTTCAAAATATCAAAATTAAATTTCTTAAATTTGAAATGAGCTAGGGTAAGGGTGCCCTATTTACACTGAAACATTTGCAGGTATCTAATACTTGGCTTTGAAAATTTGATTTTACTTCACAGTGGAAGAAACATTCTTTAATATACAAACATTTTATCATTAAAAATTTACAAAGTATATAGACCAGGATACCAACCCACTAATCTGAACCAAGATTTGACCACTTTGGATATAACAATGGTAATTATTGTAAATTGGGTGTATACTTACAGGATGGGTTGTTTGGCGTTTTTCTGTCAATAAACTCATTGAAATTTAAAAGAAATTCGGTGTTATTATCTGATATCTTAAGGTCATTGCAGTAATCTCTGAAAAAAAATATTGTAGGATATTAGCTATGAAAGTCACAACTTTAAAAAAAAAAGTACACAGCCTTCATAGGAAATGAAAACTCTTTTACTACAACAGGTCTCTGCAACCTGTTTCATTTCTTCCTACTTCCATTTCATCATCTCTATAATTGAACAATACTTTGACTTAAGGATGACTGGTGTACATAATACTTATTAAGGACTCATTCTGGACAATAGGTGCTCAATAAACATTAGCTTTCATTCTTAATCTACTATTCTCATTTTATGTTGTATATTTGGAGTTTTCATATGGAAATTGAGAAATTTAAAAATATTATTCACTAAACATCAAGAAGAAATCCATTATATGTTAACATTTTTTTGAAAAAGTATTGTATTTAAAAAATAACCTAGTAAACAAAAGTGGCATTAGTTTAGCTTTTAGCAAATAGCTTTAGCTTTTAGCAAATAGCTTTAATTTCTGACTCAATAGAAAACAAGTACGCCTCTGCATTCACAGCTGCAAGACTTCATTTGGGCACGTGAAAGAAAATGATCTCACAGATAATGCAGCTGGAAGAGACTGAATTATTTTAATGCTCTTCTCAGACGCTGCGCCTATTCTTTTTGGAAAATAATACACCAAATCTTGCTTGGGAGTAATTTCTTGATAGTAATATGGAATTTGAAACAAGACACCTTTTCTACTGTCATATTAAAATTCAATGCACTAGCTTACACTTTAAATGAATCTGATTTTTTGGGGTGCTGGGTGGCTCAGTCAGTTAAGTCTCTGACTTGAGCTGAGGTCATGATCTCACTGCTTATGAGTTTGAGCCCTGCATTGGCTTCTGTGCTGACAGCTCAGAGCCTGGAGACTGCTTTGGATTCTGTGTCTGCATCTCTCTCAAAAATTAACAGTAAAAAATAATGAATCTGATTCTGTAACATCAAAAACTGATTATTGAAAAATTTGCTGATGTTCTAGTCCTTATAACACTGAAAATTCCCATTCATTAATATCATCACTGGTCTTACCTGACAAGTCTCAAACTCCTGGGAAACACTAAATACAGATTCCTTAACTTCTTACTTTTTTGTTGCACAGCACAGATTTTGTCATTAGCAACAGTCAGTTGTTGTCTTCAAAGTGAAAGCCTTATGCAATTGATTATTGAGAAAATGTTTCTCAAAATATTTTATGGAAAAAGAGCAATGAGCACCATTTCAGCTCTAAATTCGATCACACAAGTGCTTTTCTTTGAGACGGCCAAGTACCCTTGTATGCAGAACTTCCATTTTCAGCTCACTGAATATTACAAGACAATTTTTACTGCTTCCATCAAGGATATTTTGCTGTGAAATGGGATTTTCCCTAATGCAGATGCCTGGCTATAAAGATTATGATGGCCACCAGCATCCTTTAGTGCCATTGCCTTGATTTCTGCTAAGGTATCAACTCATCATGGCTTTTATAGTGTCAGTGAAAATGTCAGCATGAAGAAAAAGACAAACATCATTTCAGATTGTTACAGAAACTGCTTTGACCTGGTGGATTCTCTGAAAGGGCCTCTGGAACCCATGGGGTTCTGACGACCGTACTTTGAGAACTGCTATCCCAACTGTTTTGGAAATTGTGAATAAATATCAAGCAACATAAACGTAAGTTTGCCATTATTATAATGAGGTTCATACAAGAGACTGGATAATCAAATATTGACGACAGAAATGCACTTCAGATGCAAGGATATACATACATATACATACATACATATATATGTGTGTGTGTGTGTGTGTATGCATAAAGCATCAGAGTGAAGAGCAGTAAAATGTCAGAACTTCAAAAACCAAAAAATCCCACCAAACATCTCAGTTCATGGAAAATTTTAGGGGCTCAGTTTAGAAAGGTTGCATGATTTCTACTCATTTCATTATCGACAGAGCTAAAATGGACTTCTTCCCACAATTAGCATTTAATTATAGATATCACATCCTATTATTTCTTTCTCATTCTTTCTATCTCACCTTCTTTGAAATGCCTTTCTCATTTCTGGTAAAGCACGAAATTATTCCATGTTTTAGACTTTTCCTCCCTTTTTTCTTAATTTTTTTTTAACATTTGTTCTTGAGAGAGAGTGTGTGAATGGGGGATGGGCAGAGAGAGAGGGAGACACAGAACCTGAAGCAGGCTCCAGGCTCTGAGGGGTCAGCACAGAGCCTGACCTGGGGCTTGAACCCATGAACTGTGAGATCATGACCTGAGCTAAAGTTGGACCGTTAACTGACTGAGCCACCAGGGGCCACTGGACTTTTCATCTCTTTGACTGCATATCTTTTAAAGGTAGTAATAAGGCTTCATGCATTTCTATTTTACTCAGAGGTACTGGATATTCTTCTGGGAATCAGCATTTGATAATCAATATACATACTTAGATCTTGAAATAGCAAGGAAATTGCCTAATCTGCGAAATGGGATATTACTACTAATTTATTATAGAGTTCACTGGAGCAGTCAATATAATCATTCATGTAAAGGGCTTAAGTTAGTTGAGGTGGACATTCATTGGTTTGTCCCACAACCTCTAACACTTCTTCCCTTCTCTCTTATATACTCCTTCCCTAAACACACGGGCAAATTCTGCTCTTTCAGTCATACCACAAGAATGGTTCATATGCTAATCCTTGCTTAAGTGAACAATCATTTTTTACAAATTGGGAACTGGAACAGAGATATATGTTTATCTTCCCTGTGAGTACCAGTACTTCTACCATATTTTCCACACTGTGTAACAGTAAAGCTCAGAAAGCCAGTCCACGTGGTCTACTATTCAATAATTGGGAGAGATGAATTAAGACACAGACCTGAGATGGAATGAGAGTCTTATCAATATAGTACATCTAATTTCAAGCTCTTCTTATTCTGTGGTATATTGTTCTGTCTTTAATATTCTCCTTTCTAGCTAAAACTGGTTTTAGCAGTTTAAGATGCTCAGTTACTTATATTGACAAAGTGGTAAGACTGCAGTTATTATTAATAATGATTTTTAAAATATTGTTTACATATTTATAGATTCTACAGACAACAAATGTATTTATTCAGCACCTACTGTGTGTCAGGCAATGGATGTGATGACGGATATTGAATAGTAGATAAGTCAAATAGGTTGAGTTGTGGGTTTTGGGGGGGAAAGTAAATAACATTAAACCGGCCAGTGATCTAGTAAAGGAAGTACAGTAGTCTATGAAGCAGTCAGCAAGGATGTCTAATCTAGTGAAAAGGGGGGGAAAAAATTCCTAGATCAAGGAGCTTTGAAGTTGGGATTTGGGAAGGGGTGGGGTGTGTCTAAGTACAGTCCAAAGGAAAAGAGAAAATTAGAGGATCAGAAGAGGAAAAAACAAAAACAAAAAACAGCACATGTAGGAACTGAGGGAAGTTTAGTGTGGTTGGAATTTAGAGAGGTTGGCAAACTTTTTTTGAAGGGCCAGATAATAAATGAGTCAGACTCTATGGGCTATAAGATCTATACCACAACTAATCAACTCTGCCTTTGTAGTGAAAGCAGTCACAGACAATTCATCATCCAACAAGCATGGCTGTGTTCTAATAAAACTTTGTATGAAGCAGGCAGTCTACAGGCTGTAATTTGATGGCCCCGGATTTAGAGTCTGTGGACCACACTGTTAACTGGTATCTAGTAAGGGCAGTTTGAAGCTGTGATATAAAGTAGAGATTATCACCAGGACACTACTGAGCTATTGGTTCATATTTAGCAGACAAGAAACATAATTTTATTCACATTCTAGAAACTCTCTCCAGTTACAGAAATGAGACTAGATTGGAAGTAAAGGGGGATTTGGGGAAGTAGGGAGATCAAGTAGGAAACAGCTGCACCAGTTTAAGTAAAGAAAAAGTACTGGTCTGGATGAGAACGAAGGCAGCAGAGTTTGACAGATCTACTCGATACCATAAAATAAATTCTTTTTGACAAGACTTGGTGACTGATTAAAAGTTAGACATAAAGGGAAGGGAGCAAAGACCAATGCTTAGGAGATACTGATTTTGAAACACATTGAAGAGAAAGTCCTGTTTGTTTTCCATAAACAGGAATGTCTCGAAATGTGTAGGTAGACATAATGTATAGGTAGGCATTGTTTGATCCTATATTGTAATGTAATGTCAATAAACGACATACTATGTCTGTTTTGTTTCTAGACATTATGGCCATCTTGTGGATTTCAACAGCATTGCCCCAAACTACAGACATGGGATAGATGGGTCGTATGTCTATAGACACAGAATAAGAAGAGACCTTAAGTTAGCACCTTCATGTAAGTGATCTGCAGAAGAAAAGAAGCCCATTAAAGAGACTGAATATGGAACCAATGGAAGGGGGAAGAAACTGAGAATAGCAAGAGGAGGCAAAGAATACTCAAGAAGCGTGGGATAGGCAGTATCAAACATAGAAGGAAATTTAGGCCGGAGAATCTCATGAAGGGCAGAATCACTCATGAAGCCAAGAATATGCTTTTTAACAGAGATGTATGTTACATGTATTCCCTCTTTTCAAGAAGGACCAAAAATTCAGGTATCCTAAATAAAAATTGGTCTGAAGGGTGCCTGGGTGGCTCAGTTGGTTAAGGGTCTTTGACTCAGGTCATGATCTCATGGTTCATGAGTCTGTGCCCACGTCAGGTTCTGTGCTGACAGCTAAGAGCCTGGAGCCTGCTTCAGATGCTATGTCTCCCTCTCCCTCTGCTGCTCCCCACTCACAGTCTGTGTTTCTCACAAAAATAAATAAACAGTAAATCTGTAAAAATATTAGTCTGAGTTACTCTTTAGTTTTATGAGCTGTCTGTGGGTTCTTACAGTAATTTAAGAAGTATAAAATGTGAGAAATTAATAATACACAATTCTGAATCTATGTTCAATAGTTTAGCCTAGATTAATATAATTATGTTAATTTGAATATTACGTGTGAATCAAGAACTAAGAAGAAAAACAAAGCTGGAGGCATCAAAATTCTGAACTTCAAGTTATATTATAAACCTATAGTAATGAAAACAGTATGGTACTGGCACACAGACAAATAGATCAATGGAACAGAAAACACAGAAATGAACCCGCAACTATATGGTCAATTAATCTTTGACAGAGCAGGACAGAACATCCCATGGAAACAAGATAGTCTCCTCAACAAATGGAGTTTGAAAAACTGGACCACTTTCTTGCACCATACACAAAACCAAATCAAAAATGTATGAAAGATCTAAATGTGACATGAAACCATCAAAATCCTAAAAGAGAACACAGGCAGTAACCTCTTTAACATGGCCCTAACAGCTTCTTTCTAGATAGGTCTCCTGAGGCAAGGGAAACAAAAGCAAAATTAAACTACTGGGACTACATCAAAATAAAAAGCCTCTGCACAGTGACAGGAGGAATCAACAAAACTAAAAGATAACCTACAGAATGGGAGAAGGTATTTGCAAATGGCATACCTGATAAAGGGTTAGTATCCAAAATATGTAAAGAACTGATACAATTCAACACCCCAAAAAACAATTAAAAATTGGGCAGAAGACAGGAGTAGACATTTTTCCAAAGAAGACATCTAGATGGCCAATAGACACACAAAAAGATACTCAATATTACTCATCATCAGGAAAATGCAAATCAAAACTACCAGAGATATGGCCTCACACCTGTCAGAAGGCTAAAATCAACAACTCAAGAAACAAGAGGTGTTAGTGAGAATACAAACTGGTGTAGTCACTCTGGAAAACAGTATGGAGGTTCCTCAAAAAGTTAAAAACAGAGCTACCCTACAACCCAGCAATTGCATTACTAGGTATTTACCCAAAGAATCAAAAAATGCTAATTCAAAGGGATACATGCACCCCAATTTTTACTGCAGCACTATCTACAATAGTCAAATTATGGAAATAGCTGAAATGTTCTTCAACTGAAGAATGGACAAAGAAGATGTGGTATATATAGACAATAGAATATTAGTCATAAAAAAGAATGAAATCTTGCCATTTGAAACAGCATGGCTGGAGCTAAAGAGTATTATGTTAAGCAAAACAAATTCATCAGAGAAAGACAAATACCATATAATTTCACTCATAAGTGGAATTTAAGAAACAAAACAAAGGGAAAAAAGACAAACTGAGAAACAGACTCTTAAGTATAGAGAAAAACTGATGGTTATTAGAAGGGAGGTGGGTGGGGGAGTGAGGTCAAATAGGTGATGGGGATTACGGAGTAATCTACATCATGTAGAGTGTGTGTGTACTCACAAATGCAAATACCCAGTTCTTCATAACTGATGAATGCACTGTTATTTCCAATAAGAGCAAATGTCTTATGCACTATTGTATGCCTGTATCAGAACATTGCTTAGATTAGAGTGGTTGCTTACTGAGTGAATGAATGAATAGAATGAATAGAATACTGTTTCAGTTTTAAAGTTATTGCTTCCTTTGGTTTCACAATTTGGCATGGGACTGACTCAGAACTGTTACTGAAGACTTAACCATCCATACAAGCTATAAAAATATTTATAAAACAAAACCAACCTTGGTGCTATGAATGTATAGCCAGATTCTTCAAAATTATCAGGCTTCAGTGTTTCTGAATCTGCAAAGATAACATTACGGGATTAGATAAGCAATCCAGAACAGGCATCCTGAGTTTCTATGACAATAGGAAGGTATTAGAATGATAACCTATTAAGAAAAACAAAAAAACATAAAACAAAGAGTACTTATATCCTAAACTGAATCAAATCAATGAACATTAAGGTCCTCGATACTTCATAATATAATTATAAAATCCATTTTAACTTCGTAACACAAATTATACCAGTTATATCAGAAAAAAAAATGCTATGTCTTGTAGGTTTCCCATTTACTAACCTACCATAACCAAGGTATCTTTTATATCAATGTTGCATCAGAGTTATTTCATTTAAAATGTCAACAAATTTTTATCAGTATTATGGTAAAGAAAATGATTTCAATAAACTCATCAATGTCTTTAGTGAATTAGTAACATTTTTCATATTAGATGTAAGTTAGTAAGAGGAAGCATACAAACGTACAAGTATTTAAGCCTCCGAAAAAACCTCAATGTGAAATACAAGCATATTCTTTCCCCCTTTTTTGCAGCTAAGGTTTGAATGATCATGGAGGAAAATCTAGCAGATGAGAAACACAGAGGATAATATCCAATAGGAATGGAAATATCAGTGGAAATGTCAAGTGTACTAAACAAAGAAATCGAGCAACAAGAAAATACTTGCCCTTCATTTTGCCCTTTTTTGCTGTGAAAATCCATCAGAAAGAGAAAGCAGGGAAACAAAAAAAAAGAGGGTAAAGCAAAGGGGGTCACAAACAATATTTTATTCAACGCCTTTCTTGAATAAAAATATTGTGCCTAGATCAAAGGTTTATTTATGTACAGCTGTTGTCGGGGAAGAAAAAGACATCGTTTCGAAGACTAGAAGGTATATCCTGTCAGTTATTACTAGAGCATCCTCTCTGTACTGTGGTTATTTCAAGGGTCTATTTTGCAAAGTGTTTAATATGGGTGCAATACCAATGATGTTACCCTATATTCAGAAGCATTTACCAATCATCAAAGACCAACTAGTCATCCCATAATTAACCAAGTAAAGAACTAGCTCATGCAAAGTTGCTGGTTGTCAAAAGACCATCATATCTATCTATCAAGTGAAAGTGTAAATATAAAAGTATAAATTAGTGTAACAAGGGCAAGAATTGCAGAGAGCAAAAAAGAACGGACAAGGGAATGAAAGAAATGGTAGTTTACCTAAGGCCAGATGTAAAAGGTATATATACATATAATGTTATTACTTATCATAACAGCAAATTTAAGTTGTTAGTAATAAGTGATGCGCAAAGGATATGATGGTCATTTTACTAAATGTAGTCACCCGAAACAAAGATTAATAATGACTTGAAATATGCACTAATGTTAATAATTACTCCACATTCCAAAGGATGCTTTAAAAAAATAACTCATTTGAATTACTGAAGACATTATTAATTTGGATTATGAGAAGGAAGTTAATTGCCAAGCCAAAGCAATTTCACTTATTCATACAAGGTAGATGTGGAGCACAATATTATTCTTGCCAAATGCAAAAAAGAAAAAAGAAAAAGAAAAAGGATAAAAAAAAGATAAAGCCTTCTTAGCACAGTGCCAGGAGTAGAGACTACGTGAAACATTTTGCACCAGCTAGCAGACCCTTCAAATGACAGCGACAGAGGACACAGCACTGCAATGATTCTATGAGCACAAAGCAAGGCAGGGTAAGATGGTGGGGATGTCAGTGAGACTGGGTACCTGCTCATATTCTATCCACGTAGAATATTTCTTGTTCCTTGCATGTTTGGAATGGGTTAGAATCATTGCCGTAGATTTGGCAGTACACCTACTAAAATGTATAGGCCTTGGGCATTCTCAAATCTAGACAGATTTATACATCTGATACTAAGAGATAAATAGACTCTGGAGTCACTTTCACAGTACTTACATCTGGCCTGAGTTATTGTCTCTTCTATTTTGGCTTTTATATAGTAAAAACTGTAGGTTGGTAATACCAAGGCCAAACTGCAATAGAAACAAGAGAAGCATAAACACAAACAAACAACTTAAAAAAAAAAAAAGACACATCCAGTTAATGGAAAATCCAAAGATCTTCCTCATGGGAAAGAAGAGACATATTACTGTGACAGGAAAACACATTCAGTACGTAGAGTACTTAATCCGGTCTTGCCTTCCAGAATCATCCAGTTCTCTACCTTGTAGGGAATCAGAAGAGACACCAAGGAAAATAAGCTACAGAATGTGCCCATGAATTCACCAAGAAAGAAATGTCATGTGCACTGTATTTTCAGAAAGGTGTACTGAAATACTTGGAGTGTTCAAAAAGATATTATGGTTATGTTTAAAGAAAATAAATATTACACTAATTGGATACCCCTTCATGAATTAAACATTATGTTAAAGTGCTCTGTAGCAAATGTACACTATTTAAAAATTATAAATGGTACTATCATTTTTACTAGACATTGCATAAAATCATCTGAAATATACCCCTCTGAGGGGTGAAATACCGACCATATTAGGACTCTAGTCTTTAGGCAAATTCCCTAGTGTCTGCTGATAAGAAAATTCAGATTACTTCATAGCACTAAGAAAGGCTGCCTACTCATTCAATGGGTTCTTCCTACAGAATACAAAAGGGGTCAGAATATTTGAATAGTATACAGTTTCAATAACACAACTGCATATGTGTAATTCTTCCACCCCTGAAGTGGCTAATATATTTGTGTAGGACATCACTAATAATTTCATATCCACATTTACAGCTGTGAATAACCTTCACTGTACATTAGTACAGAAGGAAATTTAACAACTAAGGGGTGCAAAAAAAAAAAAACGGGGGTAGAGGAAGATTCCCAGTGACCTACGTATTTTCAAAAAGTCATGCGTGATTAATGTGACAAGGTGACTCATTCAGCACTCATTTTTAAGACTGAATCTAAAATTTAGCAATGCACAGGAAAAGGTGTGCATTTCTAGGCTTCTGAGTATTTCTATGTATTTGCAGATCTTCTTTTAAATCACTCAATCCTCATGTTTCCCAAGCTTTAGAGAAGAATGCCCAACTATAATTTCATTATCTGCTTTTTCTATGAACAATACAGAACAGGACAAAATATAAAATTCCAGGTTTTCCTTCTTATGAATACATATGTTAAAAATACAAAGAGAAAAAAAAAAGCAAGGGTTTATTTCCTACAATTTAATTTTGCAGTCAAGAAGCAAAATAAGTGGATGCTTGTTACCTCCAATTCCCAAATCTTTCTCCTTCATTAAGTAATTCATAGACTGTCCTTATGGGGAAAAGGTCAGAGATATAAAATGTTATGTATTTAATGAAAATCTCCCCTTTCATTTTTATAGGTAACTTCCTTTAAGTGGAGGTAGAGATTAAAATTAAAATAAGCAGTGCAATTAGTCTGAAAGCAAGATGACCTTTCATGATTCACTTGCCATTTATAAAATGTAGAGTAGAATTACTGAGCATTTGAAGATTGTCTCCTACAAATTCCTCTCAAGGGAAATTAGGACATTTTTATTGCTCCATCAGCATTTATTGCTAAGAGAAACTTCTAATTAAAACCGATAACATTATATCATGTGACTGCGACAGTGTCACTCTCAAAGCTTGGGTTACATCTCATGTACCATAAAAATAGTGTTGAAACTCATGAGGAACACAAGAGAAGTTTCAAAATTGACATATCAAATACACATTTTATTGGCCTGCACGTCTTAGGTTGTTATTACGAGCTACACCTCATTTTACAGAAAAATACAGTTACACTTAATTTATTTCCATCTTAAGGCAACTGTTAGTTCTTCAACCTATAGCAGATAAGATCTTTACCAACATTTTGAGTCACTGATATTGTCATACGCAGTGTTCGCTGTCTCCCTCCATATAAAATCAACAGACCGAGGCTGCTCTGTTTTCTCCTAGGGATTAAAGCCTAATAAAGCCAGCAACCACCAGGTGGATGATAGAGCCCATGCAATGTTTTTGTGACTTCCAGAAACATGGTTAACCGAGTTAAATGGAATGTAACATAGTTTTCAACTCAATCATTTGTCTCTATGAAACTAAATTCATCATTAAAAAAGAGAGCATTCTATTAAAATCATTACTTACTATATTTCAAACTGTAATACCTAAATTATATCAAGGCTTCAGAAGACAGAAATCACTACATGAAATTTGGTACTTCACTCAGTAAATCAAAACATGCCAATTTCCCCCCCTTTAATACAGTTTTAATATTTTCTCCATTGCTGTTTGTGAATATATTTGAACAGCGATTCAGGGAAGTACTTATAGTGAAAATAGACTGAATCTGGGCCGAAGTTGTAGATTTGGGCAGCAAATGTTTGGAAAACATGATGATGAAGTGGGCAAGTTGGGGCCATTCAGAGAACAGTGGCTGGTGAGAGGCATGACAGGCAGACTGGTTGGGATACAAACATGAGGTTAGAGTATCTGCCTTGGAAGTCCAAATTTAACTTGGAGGAAAATGAGAAGAGAATAAATGTTTGTGAACAAGGAGAGACATACTCAGAATTGGGGTATCAACCTGGCCACACTTGGTCCCATCACTGTGCGTGGGAGGGAAAGACTTTGAATGTAGAGGGCATTTGTGAGACTATTACAAACACATTTAAGCAAGTTATAATGACAATTTAAAATACCCTCAAAGTATAATTATGATTGCCATCCCTGGTGACTCATTGTCAGGGTTAAAGCGATTGAGTTTTTCTAACTTAGAATTTGTTCATGTAAGAAAAAAGGCAGAGAGCACATTCCCATAAAGTGAGGGGGAGAAAAACTGAGGGAGCAGGTGCTAAAAAAAATATCATCTATCTCAACGATATTACAGCATGGTCCACAGACCTGGCTCATTTGCAAACTATTTCCAGCTCAGGACCAGTTAAGTAGAGAGACTGAGAGTAAACATTTAGAGAATTTTTCAGCCATTTGACAGACTAATTTATGTCTGTAAAATCTATTAATAAAAACTTTGGGCTTGAATTTTAAAATCTTTTTAAAAGTTGACTTAGTAAATAACTTTTGTTTTACATAAGTGTGGGTATATCAAAAATAGTACAAGAAACAGTGATCTATGTGAATGTACAATGAGCCAGGAATTGAAATCTTCTAGGACGGAGAGGAAGATGATGTAAGATTCATAGATGGGGATTTGGGGGAAGAGGAAGAGAGAGTGAGTAACAAGAAGGTTATTCATAATAACCTCAGTATTAGGAGCCTACAGGCTACAGGAAATAGGACCACAGGGAAAGCCATGACCTCAGAGAATAGTTAGACCAAGAAGGTGAAGGAAATTCTCAGCAAGTGAAGAATGGAGAATTTTCAAGACACTGTAGGGTATTAGCCTGTCCAATTTCCCAAGGCTCAGTCCATTTGTGTGATCAGGGTATTATAGACTTGCTACTAGGGAAGGTAAATTATCAACTGAGCATTTTATATCAGATCATACTATGATGTGGTTTTATTTTTAGGTTAATTTATACATTTAAGTAATGTAAACTGACAATTTAAAAAAGGAAAACAATGGAGTGATGACTACAAATTACTAGGGGATTTTGTCATCGTGTATTATTGCTAACAGCAATATTCAAAATGATCAATTAGATTTCTATCACATATGTTTTCATTTCCAAATTTTATATTTCTAGCTTTTTTTCCATCTTTTCCATTTTGAAAAATCAGAAGCTATAATTTTAATACATTTTTGTATTGGAAAAAATAACTTTTCTGCTTTAATTACAATGAAAATGGTTTAAAAAATGCAAGGACTTACTATTCTTCTATTGTGAAAATCATTACTAAAAATAGGTGAAAGACACAGAATGGAATATTCTGGTATACAATACATATTCAAATCTAGTTAATTACCTGTAATCTGTGCCATTCACAGGAGTCCATGTGTATGTCCTGTTCCCTTTGTCAATGTATCTCTAGAAAAAAAAGTTTGATACGGTTGTCATCACCTTATAAATTTTATGTGAATTTATACAAAAAACACAAAAATCTGTTTATAAAAACTGTGGTCATTCAAAACCCTCCTTCACAAATGGCCGAGCTATTCTACATTTATTTGTTCTGGTGTGTGTGTGTGTGTGTGTGTGTGTGTGTGTGTAAAGCAAAATTTTAGCACAAAACTAAACATCTGCCTCATAAAGTTTAAAGGCTTTTAAAGTGCAAAATCTTAGTAATTCATGCTGAATTATAAACCTCAAAACATTGGAAATGTTTCCTAAAAACATAATTTTAATAATAAAATAGGACTGGGATATGTTAAAGAAGCCTCAGATATTTCCCTACTAGAGCGCATTTATGAGAAACTGATAATATCAGGACGTTAATGTACGGTTTATAGATCCAAATGTATGATTAGGGTATTACCATTCTTATTAAGCCATTATTATAGTATTTATCATAAGAGACTAATTACTTAGTACCAAGGAAAGTTAGGAAAACGACAAAATCCTCCAGGGAAATGAAGTACAGGGCAAAATAACCTGATGGATATAGAATTGTTCATAGGTCACTACAGAATAATAGTCAAGAAATTATCATTCTTTCTTCTATTAGATATAGTGATGGCTTATATCCATCTTTACGTTTGTTTTAGTTATCTCCAGCTTTATCATCCTCAACAGAACAGTAACATTTATTGAAATGTTACTTGGTGTTAGGCAATACACTAATCACTTTACAATCACTGTCTAATTTAATTGACCCCTGGACTAAATGCCATTCTTTTCTATAATTTATTGATGAAATAAAAATATCTAAGTCTTAAAACTTAATTGGGAGAATAAAGTAAATGTATAATGCTAGATTCATTTGATAACAGCCATTCATGTTGTCTCCATATATCAAATATTCCTATGATTTAGTGTACGTGTGTGAAAGACAGAGCCAGGGAGAAGAGGAATTATGAGAAGGTTTTTAGACTAGTGAAATTCATAAAAAATAAAAAAAAATACTATTCACATATTTCATATTACTCATAAAAATATGGCAAACTAGTGTTCAGTAAGTTAAAAAAATAGTATATCACATGAAGGAAGATAATGTTTTCTTTCAGTATTAATAAGAAAAGTCCACAAGTTGATATTGGTTAGAGGAATGTACAGTAAACTGGAGGAAAATATCAAGGTGACTCACAAAACAAACAAAATTAATGTGTAACTTGAGGATAGAATGTGCAGGTCAAAGAGTTCTTGTTGGCAGAACAACATGGAAAAGTTGGCACAACTGCTGAACGGATTACATCTTTCCTCGAGGAGTAAGCGGGTCAAGAGCATAGCTAATGTCTAAGTAAAGAGAATCGAAGTTTCGACAATGAATGCAACCGATATATACCTCCTCCTGTCTTTTACCGTTGGGGACTCCTAATGGTATTAAGTGAGAAAAGCCACCTGGTAATGAAAGATCCTATGTGAATCCTAGCTCCACCCTAGACAAAGATCTGCCGAGGAATTCAAGAGAAATGTATACATTTAAAAAGGATAACAATGTGAGGAAAAGGATATAAGTTATATATAAACACTTAAATTTCCAGGCTCTAAAGCCTCTGTATTCCATATATTTTTCAAATACTCAAATATGTGAATGTCTGTGTATTTACTCCACATGGGACTGATAATGGATCAACACAGTGCTCTTATACATAGTTCCACATCAATATCAAACAATATGAGTTTATTACATATTTGTACCCGTGATTTGTGGCTGTAGTTGTGTTATCTCTTGATTTAGTTTCAGATTTAGATACAAGGCAATTATAACATAAAGTGCATAAATAGTGATGGAAGATAAACCAAAAAAATAAACAATTAAAACACAAAATAAAACAATGTAAAGAACTCAACATTTAGAATATCTGCATGTACAAATCATAAAACACAGTTATTACATATTAGCTTCAATTCTGCATGACTGAAATGGCTAAGGACATAGCACAACATTAAATGGTGTGTGCTCTATTTCCTAAGATGACAAAACAACGGCGACATAAAATATAATTTTCAAGAACATATTATTAATAATGTAAAACATCAAGAAACTTAAAGCAACATGCTTTAGAAAACTTAAAAAAGAGTTAAAAATATTATTAAAAATATCCTTCCAGCAAAGAAGACCTTAAAAAATATTTACTTGAGACATCTCTATTTTACAAATACTCCTTTAATACAAAAGACAAACTACCAGTAGCATTATGAATATACACATTTTGATTAAGAATAAGACCGACTTAATCCTTACCTCATCTTGAGATTTAACCAGAGTTCTAAATGTTTTTTCTCCACTTTCTCCATCAATCATTTTATTTCGAATCTAAGGGACGATGAAAGAATTACTTTATTGTAGGTACTCAACTGACTACCAGAATATGATTATTAAAGGATCAGTATTTCAAGGTTGATACCTTATTTTATAACAGATTGAATAAAAATAGGCTGGTTGTGCTAGTAGTTGTAGATTTCTCTGGGAATATTCTTTTAAAAAGTTACCACATTCTTTTAAAAGTTATCACATTATAGATATTTTACATATTTTAAAATAATAAAGGTATCCTTAAGTATCTTCAACCACCCTTACTTTTTTAATTATGAAAGAATAGTCAATTACTTTATAAGACTGGTTGTGAAATGTAATAAGTTAAATACTATTATCACGGTCACTCAGCAGCATGAGAGTCCAAAGAACACGCTCTTTACCATTACATGATCCTGTTCTATCGCCTCAAAACACTTTATAACAAAAATTCATTAATCACCTAAGACATCCCAGCACTATGCCTTGGTCTTGGGTAATAATGATGAATAATTAAATTCTATTGTTCTACAATGAGGGGGTCAATGTGTAAAATGTGTAAAGCAAGTGCATATTAAAACACACCATGACAAATTCTAAAAGAAATATGGTGGCCTTTGCAGATGAGAGGAGAAGTTAATCCATGTAAAAGAATCTTAAAAATATTTGCTGTGAAGTGCAAGAGCCTGATTTAAATGCTGGTCCTGCTACTTACTGGCTAACAAGACAAGCTGTTTAACCTCTCTGGACCTAAAACATATTCTCAGTACAACAAATAAAGATAATATAATAATAGTATCTATTTCAAAGGCTCTTGAGAATCCATAACTGATGCATATTATGTACTTAATAAATATTATAATTATCATTCTTATTATTATAGAAGATCCTCTCAGAGGGAATGACATGTAATTTTAGTTTTGAAATAAAATAGAAATGTTTCTGGGTAAAGTACACGAAGACAAACATGGCTGCCTTGCTCCTCACACTGCTCACTGGGTGGCTGGCTGGTTAAATTGCCTCCAACTTTTCTTTCAGCTCTATAGCAATGTTCTCCATCTCCGTGTCATTTACTGAAATTTGTAAGTTACATTTGTATTGAAATACTTAAAATATCTCTACCCATAGGATCAGGAAGAAATAAACCAGTGCCCCACCCAACTAAAAATGCAGACTCCTTTTCATATGATCATTTGGATGAGAGAGCCCAGGATCTAGAAATTTTAATGACGAAGAACATTCACCATTGTGTGGACAGGATCTAGCAGAGAACGTAACACAATTAAGATGCTCAGCAGATACTGTGGAAACAATGAACCTCAGGATCTGACCTGAGAGTACTGTTCAGGCGTACACTCACCTCCACTTTAATGTCATTCTCTAATTCTGCATCAAGGAAATCCAAAGTTACTGGCTCCTGAGATTTGGGGTTCTACAGAGAAAATAATATTAATTAAGCATATATGACACTGAAAAATGATATTGTATGTAAACAATTCAATGTATATTCAAATACAAAAATAACTACATAGAAGTTACTTACCTAAGATATATTAAACGGCTGACAAAACAATTATATAAAGATACATTGTTTTGCATACATATATTTTAAAATAATAATAAATAGGGTAGGGATTTGAGCTTTAAGTGAACCAAGAAAATTTTAATTTACCACCAACTGAAGACAGTCTCATTTCGAGTGGTATATTAGATACTACATTTATAACTACAAGTTCTGTGTGAGTATGACAATCAAAGATCTACTTGCAATTTTTTCCCTTTAATTAGAAAGGGAAAGGAGGAAAATGAAGCCATGTGGATAACATACTTGACAATAAAATAAAGGCAACATCTAAGTGATACACGTTTCTTTGTGTTGTATAAAAAGTAAGAAATGAGGGATAATGTTTAAAAAACTAAGTTTGAATGTGCTAAGTAAAACTAACTCTTCTAAACATACTCTTCTTAAGATGCATAAATAAGGATGCAAGTTTGCTTTATATATTTGAATCTTAGAAATTTTACATTATATTTTAATAAGTTAAGTAAATTTTATAAGATAAAATATGTGGTCAAGCGATAAGAACTTTAATATGGACTAGCTATTGTAATTAAAATCTCACTAGAATAATAACCCTTGGGTTCTCTAAATATGTTTTTCTGCCTTAATGTGTCCCACTGCTTCTTCTTGCTGGTGTGAATAAGTAAAATTAACTGTGGAATAAGGCAGACTCTTTATGTCTATAACTATGTCAAATAAAACTGTTAGCCTGGCAAGCTTACCTCATCTGACATTTAAAAATTTTCTCAATCATAAAATGAAGACTTATTGAACTATTTGATTAAAAAAATACACTGATTATTTTATAACATTGCTGAATAATGTAACATGCCATAAGAGAATATCAAAGTTTATTAGAACAATAAAATCATAATAGATGTCGATAATTTTACAACTAAATAATTTTAGAAACTGGATTTTTACTTTGGACTAAAATAAATACCACCAAAATGTGATAATTAATTAGATAGAAGTAATAAATACAAATTATGCTGTTTTAGTGCAAGGTCACTGGAATTTTAGTGATTTCAGCTTCACAGGCTCTTCCAACATATGTTCAGATTATCAATATTTGATTTATTTTTTATTTTTTTAAACCACCAATTGAACGAGAGTATCACTATTTTAGTTAAACCCTGGGGAGGACGGATTACCCAAAACAATAACAATAATTAAAATCAATAAAATTAAACGCTTCAAATGCTGAATGACATATGGCAAAAATGCCTTCTTTCGAGGAATAACTCCATTTAAATAATTACAGTTTATTATTCTTATGGGTTTTGATGGATGGGAATTCTTAAAGGCAAATTAAAATAAATAATCTCAACTGTGTCCAGTGCTTTTATTTAAAAAATATTCACTGCTCATGAGCTTGGTATCTGGGATCAGAAGATTCTAGAATATTACAAATTACATTTTAGACTGTTTAATAGGTGATAATACTGACCATTGTTGGGATAGCAACATATTGCCTTAGAAGCAAATATTAATTTGAAATGTAGCATATTTCATAAAGGTAAAATGAAAATCAATATTGAAAATAATTTTAATCCTTTGTTTAAAAAAAATGAACCAAGAATGTCACTAACAAAAGGATACTCTAAAGTGGACAATAGATATCGGAATTGCTTCTTTAGAGTCCCCTGAAATAAATCCTCTTCTCACAAACACCACAACAGCATTAAAAATTTAACACACTCACTGCAAAACAAAGTCAACATAATCAAAATGATAAAATATAAACATAAATAAGAATATCATCTTACATGCAATGGATAATGCATAGCATGACCAGACCCAAACAGCATGCATGGCGGAGGCATTATCGGGAAGAATTGGCAATATGAAGATCATGTCCCAATCCAACATATAAAGACACAGAGAATAAAATGAAATCATAAAAGCAAAATGTCAATGCATAACTTGTACTTTTTAAATGGCAATCTGGCTGACCATTTTTAAAAGACCCATCATAGGCACAGTGATTGAAAAATTCAAAAGCAGAAACTTTTAATAAAAAAGCACTAAGTAAATTTTGAGACCTGGAATCCAGTCCCTTCATTCCTAATGCTTTTGTTTGATATTTTAAATGTGTAACATTTTTCATTTGTAAAATTTTAGTATCAGCTGACCTAAAAACACCACCATTTGTAGAGCTAAAAGATAAGGCAGAATGCCTTTAAACAAACTTTAAAGAGAAATAGTTAGTAGTTAGGATTATTAAAAATATTACATAGTTCAAAAAATATTCCCAAAATTCTAAAGTCTTGTATGGTTGCTAGTTTGCCATTTGAGGTTTCCTTAGAAAGAAAGTAAAAATAAAACAAACCATTTTTCAGGTTGTTTATTTTCAAATTATATCATAACATTTACATGCAATATTCAAAAGTACTGTAAAAATGAAAGTTTGCTAGGGTGTACATGAATGCAAAAAGTATAATTTAAGGTAATACATGACAAGAAGCATGCAAGGAGAGTAACAGAAGACAATTTAATAAATCAAGAAAATAAATCAAGAAAAGACACTAATTTCATTTTAACCTCTACAGGAATCATAAAAGATATGAAGACTGATCAGCATGAAGTTCAGATTGCACAAAATTCTAGAGCTAGAAGAAAATTGAAGCTTCTTTTAATCCAGTGGCTCTGCAATTTTAGAACAACCTGGAAAGCTTGAAACACTACTCATTAACTTGGTTCCATCCCTGGTCATATTAAATCAGAATTTTCAGGAGATGGAGCTGTAGATCAGTATACACATTTAATTTCCTAGGGGAATATATCATGTAAGTTAAAAAACAATTATTCAATCTTCCTGCTTTTCCAATGAAGATATTAAAGCAAAATGGGGTTGAATAAACTACTCAAAGATATAATATTAGGTAGAAGTAAAATCAACTTAGAATTCGACTTTACTAACTGCATAGTTCAATGATCTCTTCTCAATATCACACTACCAGTCCATTTTAACGTCACTTTTTTTAAAGCAATCATAGGATTACCTATAAAACATTAAGTCATACTGAAATTCCTTCGGAATTCTGAAATTCATACTGTATTAATTCTCTTACTGTACTGTACTAAACTGTAGGATGTATCCTCTCTATTGATTATATCTAATGTAATTATAGAAATATGCGTACATAAAATAATATTTAAATTTTGTTGACAAAAGAGAAAAGATTTTGCAATGAGCTTGTCAGGCAAAAAAAAAAAAATTCACAATATTTATTTGCAATTCTGGACATTTTTAATTAGTTTAAGGGAAATTTCTCTAAACTCTCTAATCCCAAACTACACTTGAGAAATTCAAAAAAATTTTGGTCTACATTTTTTCGTTTATAGAAACTATCACACCAGGATTGTCTTTTTATTTCCACTTTGAAGTTAATTTTACAAGCAATTGTTAGGAAAACATGGATTGGACACTAATTTCACAATTTTAAGAACAAATTTACTTTCAGAAGCCATCTCATTATGATTGTTCTGATTAACGACAATACATAATTTGCTCGCAGTCTGAAGTTAGCAAATGCATCCCCCGGCCATCATTAATAACGCTTTTGCTCCAGTTTATTGAGAAATGATGCTCATCTCCAATTCATGCTCTGGAAGCTTGATGTCAGGAAAGGTGGCATTAATCAGATGCTTTTAGGAAAAGAAGCTTAATCTCAACTCTGATTTAGCAAATTTGAAGCCACTGCTAACTTCATTCACAGTTACCTGAACATTGGGTCTCCTTTTTCTTAAATTAAGTGTTGGTATACCTACACCAATAGGCTGAAGCAACAGAAAGGTGGTAATTCATCATGCTACATATCAACACAGGTAAGGTTTCTATCCTACAATCACTGTTGATCAGATATTTCCTTGATCAGCAGCAGGTGTCACAGAGTTCATGATGAGTCAACAAAGGACATGAAAGTTTAAAAATACTGGTGGTGTATAAAAAATGTTATGCTAGTTAAAAATATTCAAAAAACTGTTTAGGAGGATATCTTAGTATCTTCCTTTTTTCCTAAAAAAGTACATATTTGGGAAGTGAGAAAAGTAGTTTGTCTCAGAGAACTGTAATGCTGATTCAAAAAAACCCCACTAACTTTTTAGAATTTACACGATTCAAATGTGTTAAAATATAATTATTATAAGATATTAAGAAGTGCTATCATTGAACCCCTTAAATTTGTGGCTTTGTTTTCTGAAGTGTTACCAAATGTTTTATCTGTGGACCTAAAGGAGAATTTAATCCTAACATTGTAGATTTAAATATTGACTTCTAAACTGTGGATTATGCACAATTTCCTGTACAATAAATACTTGTTAAGATTGACCAAAATTAAATATCTTATAAGTGTACCTGATCCGGTTATTTTTATGATACAAAATGTAAGAAATTTAAAATGCATTTTGGAATAAAGCAGCATACATAATCCAGTATTTGTCAAAATGTGGTCATGGTGGAGACAGTATCCTTTGAGATTGGCAATGATTCCTTAGAAAATTAGATATGCACAAGGTTTATACCTACTTTATTTCCTCAGATTCTACACTTTTTGGAGGGTTCTCACACTGCCTTCTACAGACTACAAAACTGTGATGAAATAATTTAAGATTATAGAGTCAGGAAGAAAACACAAAGCATTTAACAAAGAATACTTGCAATAACACTAGACTTTGACCTTGCTAAAAAAAAAAAAAAAAAAAAAAAGGAGGGGCGCCTCGGTGGCTCAGTTCGTTAAGCGTCCAGACTTCGGCTCAGGTCATGATCTCACAGTCCGTGGGTTTGAGCCCGGTGTCGGGCTCTGTGCTGACAGCTCAGAGCCTGGAGTCTGCTTCAGATTCTGTGTCTCCCTCTCTCTCTGCCCCTCCCCCGTTCACTCTCTGTCTCTCTCAAAATAAAGACACACAAAAAAATAAAAAAATTAAAAAAAAAGGATTCTATGGAACATAGCATTATCTTCCTTTATTTCTACTGGTAAATTTCTAATGAAAGTATTGAGAATAATTGTGTTAGTATATAAGCAGATACCATATCTGTCCTTTGTATTTGTCAATTTCTAAAACAAACAAGACATCTTATACTCTATCATCCTGTGTGCAGTTCTAGGTCAACCTGCAAAGCATGCACGATTACCCACAAAGCACAAATCATGTTTAATCTAATGATGAGAATTCACAAGCTTATTTAATTCACAAGCATAAATTCTAGAAAAAAGAACACATCAATTGTTCAAACATATTTTAATGGTTTTGTAAAATAGAATTTTCTAAACAGCTTTGTCGCATACTTGCTTTTATTTATTTCTTATGTGAAAATATGAAAAGCTAACATACTCCTGAAAAAAAAATCATCTGGGCTGTAATAAGGGTTTCTGTAGAGTTTATATTTTCTTTGTAATTATATGAATTATAGTTAATTATTCCAAATCTGAGACAGAGAGATGTTAATATCAAATAGTATTAAAATTTTTCTATATAAATAGTGGTTACCAGAAGAATGTAGAAAAGGGGGGAAACCTTTTTCAAAGTATTGCCTTTAAATGATAGATTTATGTACATTGTATGTACATTATTCTTTTTATTATTTTGTCTATAATATATTTTACTTCCTTTTGGAGAAGGGGTTAAGACCTACAATCATAAAAATGGGGATCCTTCACACCTTTTAACACATTACATTGTTACTGCTTTTAAATCACTTCAGTTGTGGGAATGTAAATTAAAATATTTTGGATATACAAAAACCCAACAATAATTTTGCAGATTGTTTAAAAATCTTAAAAAAGATAAAAATTTTCAACTGTGACAAAATCATAGAGCATTTGGCTAATCATAAATAATTCTATTAAGAGGAACTTGACAGGACATATTTATAAAGGCCTATGATAGATGAATGATAGTCGGGAAAATGTCTATACCATATTTATAATAAAATAACCACTTTAAAAATAGTGCAGAGTGATTGGCAGCTACCTTTGATTAGCTAATATTGAGATCATGATGGATTTTATATGGAAATAAGTTCCAAAGTAAGAAGATTTAAAATCATCACATTTATTATAACCACTTAGTACGTTTTTGCATTCAATATTTATGTTTCTTAATTATCATTGATTTGAACAAAATTTAAATGACTCAATATTAAATGTATGTGTTTATGAATATACTTGTGCATGTCCAAAGATATCACTAACATTAACTACATGTGGCTGAGGAAAAGACGGTAGTATGCCTAAATCTGGATATATTTCCTTCTAGCATGGGTTAAAATATCGTCAGTATTATCTCCAAGGTTAAACAACTTGAAGATGCTCGTAGCTTACAATTATGTAATATAATTTTGCCAGTTTTTACTTCCAGATAAATATATTTCAATCTACCTGTGAAGCACGAATGGAAAGTGAAAGAAGGCAGATGAGATATCTAGGAAAATACTTCATATCTTGGCATAAAGATTAGAATAAAAACGTTCATCTATGGAATTTTATCACTTTCTGATAACTCCCTGATGAATAAACACTTCCCGTTTCTGAAGCTCATCCCATGGAGTTTTACTTACTGAATTTCATTCAGGTTTTTTTAAGCCTGCCCCAAAGTAGAAAGAAAAACACTTTGGGAGATGAAAAGAGAGATAATTACTAGGGAAAACGGTGACAGAAAATATGATCTGTGCAGAGAAGAACATTACTTTTATTTATCAGGTTCACACCCATCTGGGGTAATCTCCTCATTACCTTAGAGCCTTAATCAAATCCCAAGGGGATGTGTGAACTCAGGCATGGGGCGATAACGGCTGTCTTTGAGGTGTGAATATTGGTTAAATATTCCATAGGAATATGGGATAGCTAAAATAGTACGAGAAAATGAAAACGGCTTTCACACTTTCATCAATTATAAACTGTGGTCTTGTCATCTATGAACATTACATATCTAATGTTCTTTTATATTTAGTGCTATATAATGAATTTAAAGATGACAAACCTGTTAAGAGCATTAACCATTAATTTTACAGAATTATATTAATCACTGTAAACAAATTATATACATACCTTTGGCTGCAGATTTGGATGTAATAAAACATAACCATTAGGATCAATTGCAAAATAATAGCCATTGGGGCACAGCTGAAAAAAAAAACATATAAAAACTTTAAAAGTCCCTGAGTCACAATCAGAAATCACATTCTTTAAAAAAGATTTCTTAAACAATTTTAAACCATGAAGAAAGATAACAAGGTATCTTTATATTAGTTTAAAGATGTTTTTTAACATTTAGTTCACTCGGTAAGTTAACTGTACTTGATTTTTGAGAATTACTTAAATGCTTTATAGACAAGCTAAATTAGTACAGAGATCTAACATAAAAAAGATACCCAAAGAGTAAATTTCATCTTACTGTAAAACGTGGAGTTAGTCGTTTAATATCTTCCAAAGACACATCAACCCCCATCACACCAAGAATCAGCTGGTTCTATAATAAAATATAGCAAAAAGGTAGTGTTTTGGATAAAAAAATACACATATTTCTACACAATTATTATATATGTTGAAACTTTTGGTTGACAATAGTTGTATTACAATCTAGCTTAAACATTTTTAAGGGTGAGACACTTTTTGACATCAATTTACAATGATTCCCACCTTTGTTTACCCAGAACTTTATCATTGTAAATGAAATCTTGACGATGTGGCTAAAATAGAAAATGTAGGAATTTTTTTCAAATAGGCACCATGCTCAGCACAGAGCCCAACATCGGGCTTGAACTCACAACCCTTAAACCAAGGCCTAAGCTGAGATCAAGAGTCGGACACTTAACCTGCTGAGCCACCCAGGCACCCCAAGGAAATTTTTATTTGATGCCCCTTGTACTCATGGCCTCTAATATTTATTGAAAGAATTTTTAATGTTTATTTATTATTGAGAGACAGAGCATGAGCATGGAAGGGGCAGAGAGAGGGGGAGACACAGAGTCTGAAGCAGGCTCCAGGCTCTGAGCTATTAGCACAGACCCCGATGTGAGGCTCGAACTCACAAACCGTGAGATCGTGACCTGAGCCAAAGTCAAATGCTAACTGACTGAGCCACCCAGGTGCCCCTCTGATATTTATTTTAATTGCTACTGTACAGTCAGTTGTAGCTCTGTGTTTGAGAGAGTACTTTGTGACTTTGTGGTGTACTATCATTACAAAATCACAAAAATGTCCAGCTTAAAGATACTGTGTAATATGAAAGGAGACAACAATGGATTTTTTGCTATCGATAGTTCCCGCATATGTGTAACTATCCTGAAAAATATGTGACCCTATTGTAATGAAATAACAGAAATCCTCAAAACCCTGTTTCTCAGTGCTGGTAACTTCTAAATATCAAATATGGACATCAAAGCTTTAACTGCAAATCAATAGGGCTATGTGGCAAACTGCTATCATAATCTTCTCAGAGACATTGAAAACGAAAATGGTGTTAAAATTTAGAATCAGGAATTTCAGTTTTAAATAGAATTATATAAGTTAAAAACTAAATTAATATGTTACAATGAAAATTATAAAATCTGCTCAATAGTTGTCATGAGAACACCATAAATTTTGTGTAGGTGCACAAAGAATGAGAAAGTTATATCAACTATACTCTTTTGCCATGGACCAATCCTAGTCTAAGCAAACCCTCCAAATTAAAGCAATCCCCAGACAGTCCATCTGAGCAGTTACAGAATTACTCCTTTATGGGTTAAATTATTTAGAACTGACAAATCCTGTAGAATGACAATGGGTCCCGGGGGCCCCTGGTTGGCTCTGTCAGTTAAGCCATCCAACTCTGGATTTTGGCTCAGATCATGATCTCACAATTCATGGGTTAGAGCCCCACATTGGCCTCTGTGCTGACAGTGCAGAGCCTGCTTGGGATTCTCTTTCTCCCTCGCTCTCTGCCCTTCCCCCGCTCACACTCACATTCACGCATGCGGGTGCTCGCTCTCTCTCTCTCTCTCTCTCAATAAAGCAAATTAAAAAAACTAATGTTTTTGATGGCCACATTATTAAAATAAAGAGTTCAACCAAAATTTATAATCACTGAACAAAAGTAAGTACAATAGACTTCATTATTCCATAAACTGGAACTTAATTCCCCTCTGATCTGGAATGTCAAACAAAGGCTAAAATGAATATATATTATTAAAAAAAATCTTAACTTGTCCTGCAATCTAAAATTCTTTCTGATGCAATTTAAGGAATAGGACTGCAACCCTACTTTAAAATCAAAAGTATTTTAAAAATAAGGAATGGAATCTAACAAGTAAAATTTTTTAGGACTTTTAAGTTGGTAGGATCTCATTGCATGGACAATATTACCAGTGCTGCAGAATCAGCATTTTTATGACACTCATGTAGTATTTTTCTTCAATCTTTAAAAAATAGAAAAAATTAGAGCTCTTCATTTTTTAAATATTTTTTGAGAGCTATTCATTTTAAATCAGATGCTTAAGTTACATGATGATTTAATAAAAAAACAAACCACTATTTGAATAGGAGCTGGAGGAGGAATGATTCAATAAATATGCATATATAGACCAGAGACAAACATTACCATGGTTTAGTTCTTCGGATTTTTCTTTCTGAGCTCCATGGATATCTTAGATACACTTTTAAAATGTGCACACAATAGTATTGCCCATCTATCGTGTAATTACTCCCAGGGACTGAACTTGTGTTCTCATCAGTTCATAGTTAAACAGAGTTAAGTTGAATCCTGACTCTGGGGAGTCAGAGAACTTGACCTGCATTTCCTTTTTCCCAGGTGGTTATCACATAGGCAGCTGTTGCCTCTTACTTCTGGTCTCACAAGACAGTTACATTGTATGTATTTCCTTATAGAAATATCTTATCCACACCGAGCTTTCGCGTCACAGTTTATCATGTATTATTATTAATTTTATCAATTAACTTTTAACCTTTAAGTTTGTCTTATTTTCAACTTGGCCAGTTATGTTGAAGACCGGAAGAGTTCCAGTAATGACAAGTCCTAGTTCCTAAAAATAGATTCAGAAAGAAAAAGGCAAATTAGACTTACAATTTAAACTTTGTCATTCTGAATTAGTCTTTGGTATCTGACACTGCATTTTATGGTTACATTATAAAGAGACACAAAGAACTAGTAAATGATTTTGGAAGCTTTTTCACAGTGTTTATTTTTATTTAAAAAAACAATTAAAAATCTGAGAAATAATCAGAATCTATTAGGCAGTTATTGAAGGCTGTAACATCTACAATAATGTCTAAGAGAGCATTGCAAATAACTCAGAATTTAAAAAACTCAAATTACACTAAATATTTCAGTAACCCTGCCCTCCACTCTTTCTTTACAGGGATTCCATAAACAGAGTGATATTAAAATATTGTTTTATATAATTTATTTGCCTTCCTTTGTGTAGTTTCCTTCTTAATTTTTTCATGCCCTAAGCCAAAGGCTTCATGTTAAATCATAAATGTATAGCAGAATAAAGAGAAGAAACATGTTATCAATATTGCATTTCTGCAATTGTCTGGTAAATACTATGCTGTTCTAAACAAGCAATAATGCTTCTAAATGCCCTCCAAGTCAAGTGCTATTTTTTTACAAAGTCAAATAAAGTAGCTAACTGTAAGCATCAAATGCAATAGTCTGGTCATGAAGGAGTTTAGTATAACAAAAGTAATGACCTAGGATTAATCAGCATGTTGATCATTTGGAATATTAAATGAATCCATGGAGATTAGTTGAAATAAGTGATTTTCAAGTCAGAGTCTTTTTGTTATTACTATCTGCAGCAATTTTAAATACATTTTTACTATTATTTCATGTCAAAACTACATTTTCCAAAAAAATCACACTTTAAAATAATTTCAAACTCATTAAAAATTTCAAATTTGGTAAGCTCAGAAAATATTAGTAATCATGTGAACCATGACCCCAAATCCAAATCTCATGACCCTTGTTCTAATTCTAGAAATGGAATAGCTTCATGGAGAAAATGTCTCTGGGAATAGTTTATAATTGTGCATGTGAGAAGCCCCAAAACAATGGGAACTGAATTTAACAAGGAAGAACAATTAGAGAGAGGCTTTCAGCCGAACAAGATACCAAACTGTTTGGGACAAATACAATTAAGGAATCAACTACACATAATCTGTGCATGATGATATACATGTGGGCTCTCTGCTCAGTTCTAAGCAAGAAAATTCAATAATGGAAATATCCTTCAATATGCAAATTCATATTCACAATGAAAACTTTCTTCCTCAATAAAATCAGATTATAGATAATTCATAAAACTAGTCTCCAAAACATAATTCAGTAAATATTCTTATTGGAGAAATGTCTATTTGTTGTAATATATACACATAGTTTTTAAAATGCTAGCATGATACATGATAAAGTGTATATGATGCAATCATTTTCTGCACATCACTTTGCATTTCTACAGAGTACAGTAATTTCCTTCTAAATATGGTAACGTGCTCTAAAATGTGATACTAGACTTCAAACACAGGAGACAAAATCATCACTGGTGCCCAATTTCCATTTTTTTCTTCATTGATAAGCAAACAAAAAAATTGTACAAATTCCGAGACAACAATTAAGAGAAGTAAGACACGATTTCTGCTCTCCTGGAATTTATCTGATATTTATATTTTCTTGATTCCAATTCTTTTCGCCTCTCTTTTTTTATCCAAAGAATCTCATGTTATCTCCCAAATAAAATGAACCCTCCACAATACTGTTCCAGTCTTGTTTCTGTTCTTATCTCCCATTAGCTCCAAAAGTGAGTGAAATACCATTTTCCCAACATAGCCAGCCCTTGTCTAAGTCATACTATCCCGTCTTTGCGTGGTGTCACTAGCTCCCACCAGTTATAGAAACTTTACCTGGATTCCTATGTTCAGCTCAACTGTCACCATCTTTTTAACCTCAGCCCACACCACCCCCAAATATATGGCTTCTTTCTTCTGAATTTCCAGAGTTCTTTTCATTTTTTGACTATAATTTATTATATTTTGTCTTGGAACATGTTTACCTTTTTTTCTGAATGTAACCAGGATATATTGACCAGCATATATTGTGAATCTGCCACATGCAGAGATTATAGACAAGGAATTAGAAACACAGGACGGTCACTTTTCATTCTCAAATTGGTAAAAATAATGCTCTATATGTGTCCATTGACTAGACAATTAATGTGCCTCTTTTTTTCTCTTGTTTTACATTTAGTTTCAGCTTATTGAACAGCATGTTTAGAACAAGAATCTCTTTCTAATGTCATTTGTGCTATCAGTGAGAACCTTACCAACAATGTAGACGTGCTGGTTAATGAACTTCTGGTCATAGGAAATCCTACAGGGCATAATTATTGACTCCTCCTATCATACTCTGTCCTGTGATGGATTCGGAAAAACGAAACATTTTGACCATAGCTTTAGATGACCATGTGACCTTAAATAAATATGTGATGTCAAGAAGGAACTGTGGATAGTAATTTTAGCTAGGATTTGAGGTAAGCAAGCTTCACTTTATCTTTCTTAGCATGCAAAGCTGCTGTTAATAGTGCCTATTTTTCTTCCAACTTCCTGTATATGTTTATTTTACAAGAACCAAATGATAAGTAATTCTAAATGGACTGCATTTTGCCCTTTGGGGTTATGATTGCATTCAGGGAAGTAGTATCAGCATATAATTGTACTCCAAGTAGGAAAAAGGGTTATTGAATCAGCATTTAGTTTTCAAGGCTTAGTATTTTGGTTCTCTGTGGTATATTACATTAGTAAAATCATTAATAAAGTCTTCTAATCAAGATTAAGCATGTGTATAAATCTTAAGCATGATATTTATTATTTATAACTTTAATACAAGGAAAATTAGAATTACATTAGACAAGTTTTCTCAGTTTCAGCTCTAATGATATTTTGAGCTGAATAATTGTTATATGCATGTACACGGGGTGAGGGGACTGTCCTGTGCAGTGTACGACATTTAGGAGCATCCCTGGCCTCTACCCATGACAGGTCAGTAGCAACCCCTCCCAATGCCAGTCACAACAATAGAAAATAGCTATAGATGTACCCAAATGACCTGTCAGTGGCAAAATCTCCTCCAGTTCATAACCACTGTTTTGAAATGTGATAGGATACCTATATTAAAATTTCAATTTTACAATGGACAAGTTAACATGGTTTTGTTGTATCATACCACATTTGTTCACTTTAATGGCTTAATCCCATAAAAATCTGGGGTTGAATCTCAAACAAGAGATGCTATATAAAGAGGCTGTTAGGTTCATGATGATTTCAGAGTAGGGACAGATTATTTTGCCTATTTAATTGCACGTACTTCTGAACTTTGTTGGGTCTGGCTTGAGTTGTGGAGGTGATACGCTTCTGCCAAATGAAGACTATTTTAAAAAATATTTCAAAATTTTTGTTTAAAGTCTGCAGTAGCAGGTACTCATTCATTTGACTTTAGAATTTTTTTTTACATAAAAATCCAGAAAGTTACTGAAATGCCCATAAATTCAAGATTTGAGTTTTGAAATTCCACATTCTCAACAGATCTCCTAAAAAATAAACTTTACATGTTACAAGACTAAGTTTTTATGTATATTACCTAAATTCTAGCCAAGGGTGTGATAGGAGGACTTTCAGAAACGGTTTAATGAATTGGAAAAGATAAATGTCACCCAGAGAGAAGCAGAAATTAGCTGTGTGCTTTTGTTAGGACACTCTTTGGTTGAAAAGCCAATCTCTTACCAGTGCATCTAGATACACATTTGTCCATTGGACTTGCTTCGCTTTGTCTCCTGCTAAAACCATGGGTCTTCCCAGAACATCCAAGTATTCCTATTTATTAAAAAAAAAAAGGTTAAGTAATTGAAAAACAGAAATGCTATATTAAAAACAAAAACAAAAAACTCCACAGAAGAAAATTTTCTAGAGTTAAAAATGAATATGGAATCAAATTTTTTAAGAGAGTAAGTATATCATCATTTAATTCCTATTTTGGGTATACCATAAATGGTATGTCTACATACTTTGAATCAACAATACTAACTCATATTATTTATACAGTAGATCTACCCCAGTTTTTTTCTAATACCAAAACTTTCCTTTTCTGAGGAACAGCCAATGATAGGTGAAATACGTTCCTTGCGAATTGCTTTATGTTAATCTAAACTATTTAAAGCTCTTTGATTTACTGGAGGGAAGTGCACAAATTTGAAATCATAAAGCAGCCACATACTTGCTTTCATATCACAGACTGTTTGGCTACAATTCAAAACTACATTTAAACATATCAAAAAATAAATGTAATACTGTGCCAAATAAGACATCAGACTCTAATGCAGCTGCTGTTTCATTTCAACATGAAACACAGTTAGTATTCAATTCCACAAATGCCATGTTATTTGTGCTACATCTTGCCTTAGTCTATTTTGTGGCTCCTCAGTTACGTTTAAAATTGAGTAATGATTTTAAATTTTAACTTATGAATACTTGAAAATAATATATATTTACATTAACTTAATTGCTTCAATCTACAAAGTTATTTAGCAGGCATATTTTAAGTTGAATGGTTGCAGAGAAATTATCTCTTCACTGTAAGTTAATTGTATTTTGTCTGAGAGAGCGAACGAGCACGAGCAGGCTCCACGCTGGGTGTGGAGCCCGATGTAGGGCTCAATCTCACGACCATGAGACCATGAAGTTGAGTCAAAATCAAGAGAAAGACAGTAAACTAACTGAACCACACAGGCACCTTGCAGGTTTATTTTACATAGGCAGATAGAGCTACAGGGGTTATTTAAGAAGTATTCAAGTTCTGATTAGACTCTTGTATAATTTGTCCAGATTAATTATTGCTTCATTTTCTTTGTGGTGCCTGCAACTGAAAGAAACTCATTTAAATGATCTGAAATACAACCAAGCTCAAATTAATTGAAATGAGATTGTTAGTAAATTTTCATTTTATTTTATTTTCTATGATGTTTTTAACATCTGAGAAGAACATATGTAGTTTTTTTCCTGAGTTCTGAATATTTGAAAACACTTGGAACCTTAATGAAATAATAACCAATATACATCACCATGATACTCATCATTTTGTTACAAACATTAGGGATCATTTTTTCCCTGTCACCTATTTTCTCTAATTGAACATATTTGCAACAGAAAAGAAACATTTTTTGAAAAACTAATTTCAACAAGTTTTAAATAACTTGTATTTAAACTTGTGGTAGCTTGTAATCATACCTGAGTATTGATTCTTATTGCTCCAATGGAAGGAATTTCATAATAATAACCTGAAACATATACATATTTATATATAGAGAGAGAACATTACAATAAATAACCACAATTTTTTTTCAGCTTCAGAGGAGAAAAGAGCATTTTTTTCCCACTTTGAGTTGAGTAAACACTAACTTACCAATATCACAAATGAATGTGGACAATGTTTGATTAATGCATCATATCCCTAGGGAATGCACAGGCTTTATGACAAATTTCACTACATATCTTAAATTGTATCAAATAAATGTGATTTTTTTTACATTTTATTTATTTTTGAGAGACAGAGAGAGACAGAGCGTGAACAGGGGAGGGGCAGAGAGAGAAACAGGCACAGAATCCGAAGCAGGCTCCAGGCTCTGAGCTAGCACAGAGCCTGACATGGGGCTCAAACCCACAAACCGTGAGATCATGACCTGAGCCGAAGTGGGATGTTCAACCGACTGAACCACCCCGGCGCCCCATAAATGTGATTTTTCTATAAAGCAGTGGGAAACCTGACATCATTTAAAATATTTTTGTTATTGGAGAAATTATTAAAGATAATAATGATATCAGACATTTATTGTATTCATATAAAATATTTGCCTAAACAGGACTTCCCTAATAAATTGAAGTTCTTTTTATTGGTATGTGATAAGTTTTTCAAATAACATCCTGTTTTTTTTTCTGTGTACACAGGAAATATGGACTCACTACACAAAATCTGAATTACCTAGGAATGTGTAAGAAGACATTAAAAAAAAAAGTTAACCACTCAGGAAAAATGTACAAATGTGTCACTTTCTTATACATAAGTTTTATGTAATTCAGATATTCTTTCATTCTTATTTGATAACTATTAATTTGATAAGTATCATTAAGTAACTTTAAATACTTAAAGATTAGGTATCTTTAAATAAACCATTGAATGATATTAATATACTGTATCATATACCATATGATCAAATGTCTGAATTTTTATATACTGTCACATAATGTCAATGTTCTCTACAAAAAATATGTTCAGCATTTTTTGCTTGTCTCTATTCCTGTACACATCATTAGCTACAACTTTTTATTGAATGATAAGAGGTAGAACTAACATCCACCAATGTTTTTTCAGTAATAAAATGTGGTGGAGAAAACAGATGTGTTACCTTTATTTTCACAGGCCATCCATTGAATAGGTCCTCTATCATAATTGTGTTGGCCAACTGAAAACGTGAATACACGTACCTGGTGAATTGAAAAAGAGGGATCTGTTAGGCTGCATAAAATGGAACCAAATGGCAACACAAAACAGCTAAAGCAAAAAACAAATAAAAGCATGCTTCTCAGGTGATTTGTGGGACAAGAAAGATGAAGGTCAGTAAATCTTTCAGGAAGTCACCAGAAAGAAACCACATAACCTACTCTACACGTGGACTTCAGTTACTAAATTCGAGATGGCATTTGGGTGCCCTGGACCATGTTCTGGTCCTATGTCACAGTCATGACTAAGGTATCAAATGCAAAAATGGGATCTTTCGGGCCCAACCAGCCACACCTGTCTCACCTGGTTAAAACATATTATCCACATACCTAGCCACTGCGAAAAATAATAAGTAAAAGTAGTAATTCCCATTTCATAAGTATGTGTTTTAAAAAAGTGTTTTTTTTAATGTTTATTTTTGACAGAGAGAGAGGCAAGTCCGAGCAGAGAAGGGGCAGAGACAGAGGGAGACACAGAATCCTAAGCAGGATCCAGGCTCTGAGCTGTCAGCCCAGAGCCCAGTGTGGGGCTTGAACTCATGAGCTGTGAGATCATGACCTGAGCAGAAGTCAGACGCCCAACCAACTAAGCCACCCAGGTCCCTTTACAAGTATGCGTTTAAAACAACATATAGAGAAAGAAGGTCATTATACTTTTAGATGCTTAAGGCAATTATACTTAGTGATAGTTTCAACTACTTCCACACCATGAAAATATTTAGTACATACATAAAGGATTGTGATGTTACTTATATTACTAACTTTCTATAAAAGATGACTAGCATCTATAAATAAGTACGTTAAGCTTCCAGGATTTTTAAAGAGAATCAAAATATTGGCTGTTTCTAATGTGATGCAATATATGCAAATGTTTAAAAAATATTCAATTCAACTGAGGTAGCTCTTAAATTATAGTAATTTAAATGTTTATTGGAAGCCATTATATTTCATTATAAAATATTCTAATTTTATAAAAATCTAGGATAAATTCAATGTCACAAATACTTAATAAAATGGCTATTCAGCATATATATTGATTTTTACCAATCTAGTAATCTAAGAAAACCAGTATTTTAAGCTAAACATTTTAGCCTTTTCGAAAGATAAACATGCAGAAAATCACTTTTCCATGAATTCATGTTCTGGTTTGAACTATGTTAACAGCTTTTCTCTAATTCATGTCGATTGACTGTTTGAACTGACACTTTGTAATTGCTTCGCCTGTTTCATCTTTGCACATGACTGCAGAGCACAAATCTCAAAAGAGATTTCACATCTGTTTTCTGTTCCTCCACTGGTCGTGGCCACACAGAGATCACTTCATAACAATCCCTGCCCCGAAACGTACATTGGAGATGTTGGTGTTTCACTTGTAAAGTTTTATATGAGCCAGCCTTAAGTTGCACAGGTTTGCCTCAGCTGGTTATGTGAGAAGCCATTTAGTGGGCACGTCTGAATTTTAATCATCTCAAATTCTAAGGGCAAGTGACACATTCTAGGTTAACAGAGGTCAGTGACATCGATTTGCCTCTACTCCCTCAATTCCTCAAAATGTAACAGTTTCATTTTCTTAAATTCTTCACATTTATTTTCTGGGCTGTCTATATAGTTCATATTTCTATAGAGTGTGACTTCTGATATAGCTGAACTTACTCCTAAATGGAAGTATTTTTGTAAACAGGTATGCCACCCTACTGATAATTCAATCTAACCGCTATACCTTAAACAATTCAGGGCAAGGAAAAAACCCAGATGCTCCAGAAAGCACTTGAGAGATCTCCTTTGTAATGAACATTTGAAAGCATGTCTTAAATTTTCAATTGAAAGCATTGCTTTGTCTTGGTGTCTCTCTGACCACAATAGTGTTCTGGTAAAATATGTTCCACAAAATATTTTCAATAAAAAGAAATAAATAAGACTAAATGAATTAGTATATTTATGTCCCTGGAAGGTAAGCATTTCTACTAACATAGGGGCTATACTTAGATACACAGCACATAATTTTGACTGATGCTATTCATCAAATAGTCCAAATAAACACAACTTAGCCAAAAAAAACCTACCAGTAAAAAACAAAACAAAATCTTCCCCAAACAACAAAAATACTTGTTGCTTTGTTTTACTGCAGAACTTTTGCCTAAGCCCCAGGTTTGCACATAGAAGATCTCAGAAGTCGTCCAAATTAAGAAATTCGGAATTGGAGCTGGGTGTAGAGTGTAAAATTTTAAAGTACACTAAACATTCTGTGTGTGTGTGTGTGTGTGTGTGCATGTGCGTATGTGTGTGTGTGTGAGCGCACGCCTCTTTTGTGTTCATTTTCCACATATATCCTCAACAATTTGAATGAAAGTAGCATTAACTGATTTATTCCCATGTTACAGACTTTTATCTGTAACCCTTTCCTTAATTTTTATTTGCCTTACTGTAGACTTTGTTAAAGACACTATTTTTCTGAAATTTTCCTCCAAATGGTCACTAACATCTTAATAACTACAAATTCAACCTTTTTTTTTTTATAATTTCTGCAACTGCCTTACTGTTACAATATTTCCAAGATCTTTCTAATATACTTAAGATGCTTATTTTTCTCTTGGTAGATACACACAGGCGCGTGCATGTACACACACGTACACACACACGCACACAGTACATATTTTAATGATTTTATAGACTGCTTAGAATTTTCTAATTTCATAAATATACACTTAGTTGAGAAAAAATTTAATATAAAGCACCCACTCTTTTAAATTCTTTATATCACAATGAAAAACAACAACCTAAAAACTATTTCAATCCCAACTGTCATATTTCTGTTGCATTTAGTTTTGCTTTACACATTATCGTGAGTTATGTAAAAAGAATTTTAATTTCACTGATTTCATAAACATGTGCAGTATACGTTATAGTGCATGTACACAATAAACTGGTGAAATTTAAAAGACTATGTTTACACCCTAACTCTCCACTTAGAATTTTAAATGGTTTCATTCTTCCTACTCTGTGCTATATTACTGCCACCCGGTGGAATAGTGAATAAAGTAACTTTAAAATTCCAAATGCTGAATTCACAGAGATGATTGCTGTCCTTTCATTCCTCTGATGTTTTCCACTTCTTCAAATGTTCTTGTTTGGCTATGATTTTGAGGAAAGAGAACAATGGAGTACTTCCTTAAAATGGGCACAATGTAAAAATTAAATCACATTCTCAAAGATGTCAATTTTTAGAATTCTTTTCTTACTAGTATATGTGCATGGTCTTATGTAAAAACAAGTAAATGACATATAAAGTAACTCAAAGTAATTAATGTGTAGTCACATGAGCTTAATATTTCATCTAAAGTCTCAAGCAAATTACTTCCTTTAAACCATGCCTACATCAAGGCAAAGTCAACTTTTGTGGAGGAAAAAAATTCTTTACTCATGCCTAGCAGTACATTTATGATCACATTACTAGAGTCATGTAGCAAATGCATAGTGGAAACTTTCTAACTGAAATATTGCTAAAAAATGTGTTAAATGTTCCTTCATTAATCTGGATGATTTTAGTTAAGCTCATGTTTCAAAATGTTTGCTTCTTTGAGTGTCATGTATGAGGTATATACAGTCATAAATGGGCTTAAAAATACTTTCCATTATGCTGAAGATCAGGTCTTTAAGAGAAATGACATGGGAAGGTAGTATTGGATAAATAGTTGACTGGGCTGGAATAGTACTCTATCTATTACATCTATTAAAGCACCTTATATATAAATGAAAATAAATATTAAACCAAAAAAATGAAAGCTGAAATAAATGACTGGTTTCAACTTCTAACACATGGATCTAAGACAGGGTTTGGTGTTATTCAAATTAAATCTGTTTGTTGTAACACAGAGCCCAAACTGTAACACAGAGCCCAAACGCCGGTAGTCAGCTTGCATAGTGAAAATTTGGGCAGTTTCATTATGCTTATATCATGTTGAATTCTTAATCTTTTTATTTTATGTCAAGCTGACATGTTCAGTGAAGTTCAGCAAACTTTTTGAGGCAAAATAAAGTATACTTAATACACATACCTTTTATGTACTCTGTGATTCTTAGGTAATGACAAATTTCTCATGAGTTTTGACTCATGCTTAATTACAAAAGCACATTCAAAAAAGTAATAGTCATTTGAGGGCATAGATAATAAAGTTAAACATAAGATTCTGAAAAGTCAGGGATTGTAATTGCTTGCAAATTTATATAATTTTGCCTTCAGTTGCTTTAAAAACCAATTTTTCTCTGAACAGACTACTGTGATTCCAACAGTCTATGTTGATATGTCAAGCCTGGCCTACTTGATCAGAGAAAACTTTCAATTAACAGCAAATTTGGAATACATTTAAAATATATTATTTTAGTATTATTAAATTAATATTATTTTAACAAATTTAAAATATATTATTAATTTGTTTCTTATACAAATACACTACTGTTTTATAACTTTATCCTCCAATTTTGGACTTCTGCTAATCTGTTTTGTTTTGTTTTGTTTGCTGAAGACTAAAATACTTGTCTTCAATTAAGATTTTTCCAAAGCCACAGGGTCAACCTATTTTAAAAAGCCATAGGAATTTCTTGTTTCCCAGCAGAACCCAGTTACTGGAAACTGTCACCTCAACAATTATCAGTTACCCAGAGTTCAAGTTTAATTTACAATAGGCAGATCTCCAAGGAATAATGGAAATGAGACTATGAAGAAAAGAGGCCAATAAAACTAAAATAAAAACTTCAGCTATCGAAACATGTTAGAAAAATGATGTCAGAAATGGGTTTTATTAATTTACTGTGTGTACTAAATTTTTGGCATGAAGCCTATAAAAATACTATATTGGACTGAATAGTTTAGGAGAAAATTCTACAGCGGTTTCCATAATTCACAAGTGTACCAGAATCCTGAGCATTCGAATAACCCACATCCCTAGTTTTATAGCATTATGAAATAAATAAAAGTGTCCAAATTCACCTTTCACGCTTAATTTATTTTATAAAGCCCAAGGATCTGAAAGCTCCTTGCAGCCTGCAGTTTTGATGGCTGAGTTTAATCCGTCTTAACCTCTTAACGCTGTGAAAAGCATGTCCCTTAGTGGTAAAGTCTGACTACACGGAGGGCTCCTGGGTGGGCAAATGATGATTGGCACAGCCACAGGGCTGCCCGGGAGAAAGAGACAGATGACCAGCCAGGCACGGTCCACGTGAGGTTATGAAATGTGGATTGTAGGTCATTTAAATTCTTGACTCCGCCACTTAGTAGCTGTATGACTTTCAAAAAGTTATTTAACTTCTCAAATTCTGGTTTTCTTATTTCCAAACTGAGGATGATGATAATGGCAATAAAAATATTTTTATCATCTGATTATTCCCTTTGTAAATGAAATCATACGTACAAACCTATTATGTTACATGGAAAATTATAGGTTCAATCAATATTGACTATGGTAATGAAGACAGTGATGATGAAGACAACAGCAGTGATGATGAAAAAGAGGACTGCAATTCCTATAGTCAAATTATCAGAATTTCATGGGGCAACGTTTTCCGTTAGTAACACATGAGCATTCCATGCCTCAAAAAGAACTCAAAATCATTCAAAATGACACCTTTCTAGATGAACAAATTTGGCTCGCTTTATTACATTTAGCAATAAATAAAAGAAAAGAAGCCAATATTGTCTAAATTCCATTGTGTCCATATGAGATATGTCTATAGGAAATTTCCAATGGTCTGACAGAGGCAAGAATTTAGTCAAGGACTGCTGAGTTTGTCCAAGCAAATAACACCAAACCACTTTAAAGAGGAAAACAAATTGCATTCATCATATAGGTTTGGCAGTCATGATCTTAAAGAACTGAGCACATATTTCTCTCCTATGTCGTCCATGTTGGATGCATAATGACATAGATACACGCCTTGGGGTTATGTTGGTATTTAAAACTTATTAACAAAAATTAAAGTGAATCACCCTCACGTTATCAGATAATAAGGAAGTGATTTCTATTCCTCCTTCCGTCTGCATACATTTACAGTTTATGATAAAGGAGGAATAAGCGATGGGTACGCGGAATTTCTAAGCAATCTGTAGCTTGGCCAAGACTATCATCAGCTGAGAGGTCAGAAAATAAGCGATAGACTGATTTATTTCAGATATGCTTGGGTAAGGCCAAATACTTCACAGACACTGATAATGAGGACACTCATGAAAAACTATGTGACAGACTGACTACAGTGAATGGAAAGATGCCATAAATACAATCATTTTTATACAAACTTAAACCTCCCTACTTATAAGGTGATAAATGTTAAGAGTAGAACATCAATTCTGCTTCACATTCTGATTATATGGAAGTAAGCGTTGTTGAGATGATTATCTTTTATTTTTAAATTTTTTAAGTTTATTTATTTTTGAGAGAGAGGGGGAGAGAGAGACTCCCAAACATTCTCTGCCCTGACAGTGCAGAGCCAGACGCCAGGCTGGATCTCACTAACTCTGAGAGCATTACCCAAGTCAAAATCAAATCAAGAGTCGGCCTCTTTACTCACTGAGGCCCCTAGGTGCCCCTAAATGATTATTTTTTAAAAGAAGAACAAAGCTATTGAGTTTTTCTTACAATTTGATTTTTTTAAAATTCACCTTAGGAGCATAGTAATTGTGTATTTACGCATATGCTTGACATATCAGTAAATATTTAACAACTACTGTGCATCAAGCACTGTGCTAGCCTAAAAGGATTCAAAGGTACATTTACAAATCAACATAACCCCTTCTTCATAGAGCTTCAAGCTCACCTCATAATCTGATAATGTTGGGATGATTCCTTGTGCTTGCCATCAATAAATGTAAAATACCAACATAATCCCCAGGCATGTATCTATGTTATGCACCCACATGTAAGATGTGACAGAAATAACTGCTCGGTTCTTTAAGATCATATGTAGAAAGTCTATGTGACTATTGCATTTTACTTTTCTTTTTTAAATTTTATTTGAGAGAGAGAGAGAGAAAGAGAGAGAGACTGTGAGAGAGAGCTAGGAGAGGGAGGGGCAGAAGATAGAGAGAGAGAATCTGAGAAAGAATCTGCTCGTTGCAGAGCCTGACAAGGGGCTCAATCCCACAACCTTTGGATTATGACCTGCGCCGAAATTAAGAGTCGGATGCTCAATGGATTGGGCTACCCAGGCTGCCCCTGCTTTTCTTTTTTAAAGTTGCTCTGCATTATTTATTAGGACAAATTCCTTCATAGAGGGAAGTTCAAGATAAGAGAACAGATAAATAATTAATCAAAAATGGTAGCCTGAGAGAATGAAAACAAAAAGGAAAGATGGAGTTGAACACAAAATCATAAAGGGGTATGTGGGAAATGTGGTGTTCCAGGAAGACTGACAGCGAAGATGTCTGCAAAGATGTATGGCAACTGGAATTCTTAATCTGAGAAGAAAGAAGTTTGAGAAAAAGCAGAAAGGTGTGCCTTTTTAGGTCAATGGATTTAACACAAACAAAGGGCTATCCTGATTCTAGGTGATACAATTCTATCCAGAGATTAATTCAAGTGTATTTCCTGCACATTTTCTGTATGTCTTTTTATATACTTTGTGCTTCATGTAATACTCAACTTCCATTCCTCGTTAGAATTTAGATATTAAATTAAGGATTCTGTAAAGTGTTTGGTAGTAGTATTACTCACACCTGAAGAGAATGCGTCTGATAATATTTTCCTTAGTTCTGGGAATAACGTGTCAACATTAATTTTATACTAAAAGAAACAAATGTAAATAAATCTGTCAGAGAGGAAAACACACACACACATACACATAAACACACACAACATGATTGTGAAATGGATAATCTCTCTATTGAGAGGGCCAATGTTACTGGTAATTCCTGTTATCAACTCTACAATAACTGTGGCAAAAATAAACACATTTGGGTTTTTTGAACAAAAGTATATTTCCTACTCTAAAGCTGAAAAACTCTTGGTAACTGTTGAAAGTGGCAAAATATCTAAAATGAAACTTTTTAGAAGCAGTGCATTTGTTACACAGCATTATGTAGTTTACAAATCTGAATGCCACATAAATTTAAACACTGCTTCCAAAGGCTTCATTCTTGCCTGATGGAGAAGCCAGGAAAAGACAGTAGAAAGGCAACAAATACTCTCCTTACCATCTGTTGAAAAATTAATTGACAATTTTCACTGTTACTGTATAAAACACATATGCAGATTCCATAATTTGTAACTTGGTTTAGATTTTTGTGGGCTACAGACTATTTCTTTCTACTATGGATCTGACAGAAAAATAGGAAAGATTTTGCTAATCTTTTTTTAAATAACTATGAAAAGTAACAATGCATCTGTTGTCAGCCTGTTATAATTTTAGTGACACATTATTTCGAAACCCATGCATCACCCTTGCCATTTGTTCATAGTCAATTTACTGGTTATTTTGAAATTTTCATGTTATACATGTTTGATACTTTTGCATTTTTCATTAACTCTGAGAAGTAAGCTAGGTATCAGCTATTTTCTAACTGGCTAGACAATCTTAAGTGTGTCCTGCTAACCAATCTTTTTGCTGTCCTACAGAAAATCAAACATCTTTAATTTTGCTAGGCCTGGGAATTATCTTTCAACTCTGTGTCTGGTTTCACTTTCCTTTATTCATTTGTTTGGACTTTATGATAGAGTTCATTTTAGTTTTGGCACCATTTTTAAGGAAGTGTCGTACACAAGGGTGAACCCCAAGGAATGGCATTGCTGCAGGTAAAGATTATAAAGTGAATTCATTTTAATATGGAACAGCTGTGTGAGGAGATTAGCATGGACTCAGTTTTAAAGCCGCACCTATCTATAATCAGGTAGATTAATTCCCAAGAGTAATACGTTTCGAAAGAATCCAAACATTCTGTTATAATTCTTAAACCTTTTGGCCTCATTAAATTGTGCTGTATATCTGCAGCCTCATTCATCAGCTCTCCGGACGTACCTCATCACACCTACCTGGGTTGCTCTGAATGATTTCTAATGTCATCTGGATGAAAAATGAACGTAAATGAAGCATTCAACAGCCACGTTTATGCCAAGCAAAAGGCTTGGGGGAAAATGTTGCATTCAAAGAGTAATTTTCAGATTTTTCTTTTAAAGCTCATCAAATTTTCTGACTTTGTAATTTTGATATTTTTGAAAACACAGGGCAACTTTGTTTTAAAGGACATGCTTTAAAATAAAGTTATAATCAAATACAGAATTTTTAAGAGTATTGAGAGCATTTTACTAAATCTCTCAAATTTTGTTTTTGCACACTGGCTATTCGAAAAACAACAGGGCTAGTGAAACTATGAGTGATAGACTTATTATGTAACAAACATTAATTACGCAGGTATGAGACTGGTCTGTCATACATGGTTCTAGATACTGTCACCATAGACATCTTTGCTGCAAGCAATTTCACTACATTTTACGGTGGAATTGCTGGCTTTAAGGCAATTTCTCCGTAAAAGATAAAATCATGAAATATAAAAGAGGGTCATTCACTTAAAAAGACATAATGAAAGGTGGAAAATGAAAAAAATTAAAAGAATTTATTTTGTATAATACAAAATATTTGAATACATTCAAAATGTATAGTGTAGATTCAGAGTGATACTGCAAAAATGACTGCTTTATTTTGTGGGTTAACCTAAGCACTTGTCTTCAAAGTCATTCATTCATTGTGTGATACTTGTTTTGGATTCTTTTGCTTGTTCATTTGTCTCTTCCTTTGGCATTATACTTTTTTTCATTTTTTTGCTAAAATATCTTCCTTCATTAAGAGAGGTCTCAGTTTCCAAATACTAGGATCCCTAATTGTCACTGAGTTTGTATTTGTGTGTGTGTTGTGAAAGCCTTCTACACTGTTGTTTGTTCTTGGCATACTGGTGCATATCCATTGATAGACATTTTAAAGTTCTACAGGAAATGTGGGTTCAAAACTCCATGCCGCAAGACATACTACTGTGAGGGCTAACAGTTGTGTGGTACAGAAATAGAGGATAACCCAAAATGCTGCATGTGTCGATGGAGAAAGAAATAAAACTATCAACCTGTTTGAAAAAACCAAACTGTCAAACCAAACTGCCAATCAATTATTTTAATCTTTTACAGCAAAATTGCCTTATGGCCATTTACTTATAAGGTGAAAATGTTTGCAAAGAAAATCCTTGTGGCAAAGATGTCTATGGGATTTTTGCTTATGGCAAAAATACTGATCATTTTGTGTCATGTACACCCTTACATGACAAAGATAGACAATTATCTTCCATATCACTATCTGTGGGCTGTGAGTCTCTCAGAGTGGGTAGGTGGGTGGGAGGAAGGTAGGGAATTCTGAAGAAGAAGGAAAAGTTAGAAAGAGGTCCTCAAATTCATCCACAACTATTAGAAGTCATATATGACATGTGTGTATATATACACGCTATTTTTAGTGGGTACATATACATACTATATGCACACATAATGCCCTGAGCGTAAGCAATTAACTATGTAAAATGTTGTCTTGACAAAGAAGACTATACTCAAAAGTCTAACTGACTTGAAAGTGATCATCTGGCATCATCTGTTTTCACTGCTAGTGGATATGGAACATGCAAATACCAACAGATGAAATTTTCTTTATTTAATAAAGTTTTCCCATGTTGGAAAATGTGGGAAGCCATTACGCTTCGAGTTCATAAGAAGTTCAGGACACCAATTTTGCTATAAATGTAATTACTACTTGTTCAGTTCAGGAAGCTATGATCTGTATCTATCTGTCGCTCCTCTTTCAAGGATCTCCATTAATTATTTTTCTGTTTTGTATCTATAAGCTTTCCCTGTGTATCTCTTTACTAACCTATAACATAGAGTAATGAATTAGCTCTTCCATTCTTAAAAAATATATATACATAATATATATATACATTACATATATACATATATATTTATTTTATATATGTATACATATACGTATATACATATATATATACACACACATATATATACATTATTTCTCCCTATATATATGTATATACAGCCATACTTGTGTGTGTATCTAAATAATTTGACCTTGACTTGATGGTCTTAATTTTTCCCCCAATATTTCTTAGCAAACTTGCAAAGATTTTTAGAAAAAAAATTTATATTCAGATTTCTCTTTCCCCATCCCTTCTTAACCACTTGTTGGCTTTTATTTATACAACTTTATATAAGAAAGCTCATGCCAAAGTAGCACACATGGTCTCTTGTTACTGGAGATACAATGAACAGAAGGGATGCCCATTTAAAATAGATATTGGGGCGCTGGGTGGCTCAGTCAGATAGTCATCTGGCTTCAGCTCAAGTTATTATCTCACGGTTCGTGAGTTCAAGCTCCATATCAGGCTCTATAGTGACAGCTTGGACCGTGGAGCCTGCTTCGGATTCTGTGCCTCCCTTTCTCTCTGCCTCTCCCCTGTTCATGCTCTTCTCTTTGTCTCTCTCTCTCAAAAATAAAATAGGTATAAATTTATATGTGTGGATATATCTGTGTATCTAGGTAAGCATATATAGATATAGATATATAGATATAGATATAGATAAGCGTGCTTATTAACAAAACATTGCTATAGCCACTGAAATTAGAATCACGGAAACAATAAAGTAATTCCAAGAACATCTTAATTTTTATGTTAGGTACAAATAATATTTAAATATTGCAGAAAATAAACATTAATTAATTTTTAAAGTTGCTTTGGCATTAATAAAGGTGTGTGCCCGTAAGAAAAATGTGTGTCCGTAAAGCACAGAAGTCAATATGTGAGCAAACAGCAGGATTGTTGCCTAAGCCCACAAAAGTGAATGTCATATGAATCACTTATCATGTGGTTTAGTAGGTCACAAAATCTTTTGTTTAAAAGTTAAGTTCCTATAAAAGGTGAAGGGGATGAGAAGCAGTGTTTCGAGGTATTAATATTTAGACTGGAGTCTAATGGTGGGGCTTGTACTTATATACTTCTATCATTAAATCATATTCTTAAAATTATGACTAAGTTTAAGATGCTAAAAAGTTGCTTCCAAATGATGAGAGTAAGATTAACTAGTAGAATTCTGAGATACAGTTGAATTTTGGATTAAATTCATTTTATGTGAGCTCTTTAAAATATGGCAATGTTAGGATTATTTAGAGCATTTAAATAAGATGAATATTCCTTGCCCCCAAGTTATTTTCATAATTATGGATTTCTCCTATAATAGAATTTCTGCTTCCAACTTTTGTTATATAGTCTCAATTTATTTACTGTCATGTATTAAGAACTATCTCTGAGTCTGAGCCTTCTGGTGTATATATGTGGAGTTCAGACTTAAACAAAACTTAGGTCCAGTCTTGTGGAATTGATTAATCCAGAGAGGGGACCAAGGAGATCTCCCATGGGGGAGGTACAGTGTAAGGAACATGTAGGACCCATACAGTGTGCTTTGGGATCAGAGCACAAACATCCAAACAAGCCTGAAGGGGAGGGGAGTCTCAGGGACACCCTCCGGGGTGTGATGATTGCCCTGAATTTTGAAAAATGAGAAGTTACTATGTAAGGTGACTAATAGACATTATTCCTTAGATTAATGCACATGGACCTTCCCATTTCTTTTAATTCTGATACTTTCTTGGAAAGAACTATTTATAACATCAAGTTATCATCTGCAAGTATTTGGTCAATGGTTCAATTTATTAACTTTTTCAAAAGAAACGGTTTCTCTATACAATTAAAATGGCTAAGTATTTAGGAAAAGAAAAGAGAAAAAAACCATAACCTATGGATGAAACTTCTGTCATGACATAATTATAGCATAGGTAGTATTCACAAGTTGAGTACTAAAAGGATTTGTGGTGGATTTGAAGTTCTACGTGTGTATATGCTTTCAATTCTTCAATAGTATTCCAATCACATATAGGTTAAAAAGCACCTAAGAATATTTCAGTATTCCAAAAATTTTCATCAATACTGTACCCAATCATTCACAATGTTGTGTCTGCAAAACTATCTAAACATATTAATTCATCTTTTTCCTCTCTCCTTTTAATTCCTGAAATACATATAAAACAATCCGCTAGAGCTCATGAGGAGCCACACCTCTCCAAATGGTGAAAACTCCAATTAAAAGCAAAGCGAACTGGCATTTTACTCAATAGAGTTCTTCTGGATAAATATGTAATATCTGTTGGAATTCTTGAAACACAAAAAACAGCTTATAATTTATCATTACTTTTTTAATGGATCCTTAGCATTTTAGAAAACCAAGTTAAGAATCGTTCTCTTATCAAATGTGAAGAGTCAGTCAGAAACTTGAAATAAGCTGATGGTAGCATTGCTAGAAAGATAGTTACAGTCGATATGCTCCACAGTATCAGCAGGTTTAGGTACACAGATGAACATTCAAAATAGTTAGGTCTCCTTACAATACTTTCTTCTGCAGTTACATAATCATTGAAGCAAATATATTACAACCTCAAAACTCTTGTCCTCACATTCTTTGTTGCTTACTGAAATTACATACTTTTAAAATATTATGCATATTAAAAAATTTGTCTAAAATATTCTATTGAGTGTGTAAAACTGAATAAAGGACAGTTCCTCAAAAATGGTGCTGGGAAGCCAGAAAGGGAAGGGGGAGGTCTCAGGCCCTACCACCTCTCATCAGGGGCCGATCCCAAGAAGAAGAGGTACTTTGCATTTGCAACAAAAGCAGGCTACTTTCCCACTCCAGCAGGAGAAAGAATTTCTCTTTGCCCAGGAAGGAGCTCAGCCAATAACAAAATATCTCAACTCAGCCAAGGAGAAACCATCACCACCCTGAACGCTGACTTTCCTCTAATGGACTTTGGCTCAAAGCAGCGCACCCAACTTCCTCTTTTTTTCTACAGAGTACCTCTTCTTTGTACCTCTTCTTTGGTATGGATACTTGCCTATAGCTAGGCATAGCTTACATGTCCTGAGTTGGAATTCTTCTGCTATTCCTGAATAAATCCGTTTTGCTGGTAAAATAACTGGCTGTTTTACTTTTAAAATTGATAAAAATGATTTTCAAATGAGAGTGTAATTTTTGCTGTTATAAATTGCTTCATTTGGAAATCTACAGAACAGTGTCTAGAAAGATAATTTTTAGGCATATGTAGGAAGTCTGAGTATTACTATAATCTTTAATAATTAAATGATCACAAATTTTTCCTAGAAAAGCTTAAATTGTTCCTCTTTTTCCATTCTCTTCTGGTTCCTCTCTTCCTATAACATTTTCTCAGATAGAATTTAAACATAAGAATCAAATAGGATGCTATAGGTCCAAATAATTTTATTAATAAATTAGATATAAGGTAGTTATGGATCAGATAAAAAGTATTATGCAGAATGATTCTATAATTCAGTCAACGGTTTATAATCCATATGAACTTAAAATCAGCATGCTAATTTCCCCTTACTGACCCTCCCTCACAGTCTCTACATTGATACTAAAATGAAAGAAAGTACTATAAAACCACACTCACTTTTTTGTCTTTGTTGTATTTGGCAAATATCTCCTGTGCTCTCTCTTCGCCTCCATCCGTGAACAGCATGATAATCTTATTGCAGTTGGCTCTAGAAACATTATACTGTAAATAAAATTTAAAAAAAAGGGTATCATTCACACACACACACACACAAAAGGTAAGGACTATAAAGCAATATGGAAGGAGCATGAACAGACTGCAAGTACGGGTGCTGAACCTGTTCAGCAAGTACACTCCAAAGCACCAGTTCCTGGGTCAGGCCACGCCCATCTCTACCAGGACCTCTCCTCACCCCCCCACCCCGATATCCATGGGTCTCACTTCCTTTGGGTCTTTGATTAAATGTCACCTATCAGTGAAGACTTTACTGAAAACTATGTTTTAAACGGTGCTCTCTTTCCCAGGTTGTATTTTTCTCCATAGCATTTTACATTGTTTTATGTATAAAGTATTTTATTCGTTTCTGTTCTGTTGGCTTCCCCTGATTGAATATAAGTGCCATAAGGGCATGAAGTTTTGTCTTTTTTGATCGTGAAGAGCTGAGCATATAATAACCTCTCAGTGGTTGATTAATAAATGGATTTCAAATTAATGGTTATGTCAATTTTATGCCCCTATAATTTGTACCAGAAATAAATAGTATTAATGAAAAATGTGCATACCTTTCCACATATATTTTCAATCCACTGACAAACATTTTTGCTGCCTGTCCTCCTCCTTCACCGTATTTTATCCACTTTGCCTCTCCAAAACTGCAAACTCCTAGTTGATCCCTAACACCCAGCACTCTTTTATATCTTTGTAAATGGCGATATCTAATCTCAGAAAATCCTGCTATCCTCTCTCAACCTGCCACACATACTCGAATCCTGAAAGACTCAAGTCCAATGGTAAATCCTCCCATAAACCTTAAGGTTCCCAAAGAGCCAGACATAGGAAAACAGTGATTAGCACCAAAAGGCCACTAAGATGAACAACTAATTTAGAAAGCTGGAGTTCTCTGAGGTCTGAAATTATCATCTCAAGCTTCTACTGTTATGAAATGTGTTTGCAAAAGTGTTGAGAATAAAAGATTTCACTACTTTACAGATGCTCAGCTCCTTTGGAAATGGCAAGCTTCCAGCTCAGTACCATCGAATGGAGGTATAATGCAAGACCAATTTGTTATTTTAATATTTTAATAGCCACACTAAAAATCTGAAATTAATTCTACTAATATATTTTATTTAACCCAGTCACCCAAAAAGTATTATCAATTGAACATGGAATCCATATGGAAATTATTGAGGTAATATACATTTTTTTCTTTCACAGTCTCTTCAAATTCTGGTGTGTATTTTATGTTTAAAACACATTTCAATTCAAACCAGGCGCATTTCAAATCTCAAAAGCCACAGGTGATTGTGAGTAACATAAAGGCCTGGCCTTTAAATGATTGCTAATTTTGAAAGAAATCATTAATTCTTTTGTAGTCTTTAGGTTTGTTAAAAAACTATATCTTACATTTCAAAGAAGATAAATCTAATTTCCTATTGTAAAAGTTAATCAAGATAATATAATGTTCTATTGATGAAAAGATCCTGTTTCATATAATATCATCCCATTGACTAGGCTGTTAGAACATCATCAGTTAAAGCTTTAAATCAAGTATTGTGAAAACTCAAGTACTAACTAATATAATTCATCACATTCAAGCATAGTTCTTATCTTTAAAGAAAGCCATCTGATAATTGGACTATACAAAATGTTTCATATTTTATCATCAACATGCTTTCGTGAAAGGTGTTGAGATCCCTTAACTAAAATTAATTTCTTTGATGATTTTGTTTTATCTAAATATATGACATGGGGAAAATGACATGTACCTAAGAGACTGTTTCATAAAAGTGATTGAAGATTCTTCATTAGGATTTGGTTTCATTTTTGGAAGTAATGTTGGTATTATTGTTATTAAACACAAATACCAGGGTAGGTAAGGACACTGGGTCTTGCTGGTCATTTGTGTAATTAAAATAGTAATGTTTCCCAAGAGAGATAGGTATTAGGATGTATTATACAAAAGGCGGAGTGAAGACATGTTTTATTTTCAACATGATTTTTTCCCAGGAGGAGCCTCCTTACTAGTTACGTGGTCCAGCAAAGTCAGCAGCTAGTGGAGGACGTGCAATTATCTAAAGAATCACGTGGTCATAACAATTATATGTTACTGGTTTGTAACAAATTAAGCAAAGGACAGAACTTGACTATTTCAATAAAATGGCAGTTAGCAGAGTTGGCAATTTATTTTGTTATCATAACAAATTATTTCATGTGTCTCCCTGTATCACTGTGTGGCCAGTATAGAGCACAGCCTCTATCATACACATACTTAATAAATACTTTTTTGAAAAATGCATCTCTGTATTTTTGTAATATCTTATGAAATGCACCTGAGAACTAATTAAAATCTTAATTTAAGGTATACTCTGAAATAAATGATACATTTAATTCTATTTGATACTTGCTTCAGAGATCTTAATAATAGACCTTACAAGGACAAACAAAAAACAGAGAATGACACTGTGTGATAAGAAGACTAGAAGTATTTGAAAGAGGTAACAAAATATGCTTCAACTCTGAATAAAGCAAGGCGTGACATCTGGGAAAATTACTTTAAAATGAAGAACTGCAATAGGTAAGGGACATGTGGAAAGCAGACCATATGAAACTGGCTTCAAGAATAACTGAGAACATATTAAAAATAATTTACAATTGTAGAGGCAGTACGAGAGGCCAATAGGAGTTAAATCATATTTTATCAGCAACTAGTAATGAATCTGGGAGTTAATGTGGCCTCTCTAATGAGACTCCCTCTGAAATAGTACATTAGGCTTGAGACTCCTTATCATTTCACAACTGAAACCTGAATAGGAGGGAACGAAGTGAGGCAAATTAACAATACCAAAAAGAGCAATTAAAATGCCACAAACTTGGCTGCCTCAAAAGAAAAAGAACTTCTCTGAAAAAACTCCACAAACTTGTATTTACTATAGAAAGAGTACATTTTAATCTATTGGTCAATTACATTTGAATTTCAAAGTTCTGAGTTTTCATCCTTCTAGGAGCCAACATACATCATTTCATAAGCAAATGCATTTTACCAAGGGCAATTTCCCTGGAAACTGCAACGCTGAACTACTTTGCTTTTCTGTCTCCTTACTTGCTTATCTAATGCTATCTAATAAATATCACCACCTCAAATTCGACATATATGAAAGGGAGCTATTTCTACCCTCACATACCTCTACCTAGATTCCTGTGTTACCAGCTGTCTAGCATGCTAGTCCAGAGAACTATCTGATTAGTTACCACATCACTCTCCTTAACATTTCTTTGCTTTTACTCCAACACCAGGGTTTCTACAACAGTTTGACTTAGAATGCTCGTTAGACCATGTCATTCTCATATTATAAACTTTTCATTTGCTCCTAAACACCTCATTAACTGATACCTCATGGCCTTTTTATTTCCCTTGCAGCTCCCACTTTGCTATGTCCCAGCCACGCCAAACCACCTGCCAGTTTTTCAATGTGCCAGGCTGTCTTATACGCCTGTGGCTTTGTCTATGTTGTTCTTTTTATCCGAAGGGATTTTCCCTCTCTCATCTGCCTACCTAATTCTACTCATTCTTCAAAATCCTATTTTCAAGAAAATATCCCACTTTCCTGACCTTCTTTGGGTAAGCTGAACCCTGCCTCAGTGATGTTCAAGTAAACACACTGTGAATGCCCTGTAACAGCACGAACGCACTGTACCAGGAATGATGATTTGGACCTTCTTGAGATCAGACAGCCTTGTTTACTTTTACTATTCTAGAACTAGCAATGTGACAGGAAATTGTGAGGCACACAATAAATAATGGCTGAAAGAGCAAATGCAGGAGGCAACCAATCAGACATCTTGAAAAATGTTTCAGACGCCTTACTTAGAGAACAACCAAGTCCGACTTGCAGACAAGACTGCATTTAAGGGCCTATTCAGTGACTCGGCAAATATGGTATGAATTATGAGCTGACTCTGTACCAGACATGTGCTAGTCATTAACTATAGTAATAATGACCATGACTCCAATACCAAGCCAACAACCCATGCTCACATGAGGTCTGCTGCGTGTCAGGTTCTGTGGACAATCCTGTCTATAGCCCTCTCTGCTGTACGCGCCATGGTGTAAGTGAGGAAACCAAGGTATAGAAAGTTTAGGTCCACACTCTCAACTGGTGCGGTAATGGTGCTTCATGAGAGAGAAAAAACTGAATGACGACTCCTGCCCTTGAAGAGTTCAAAACAAAACAGACAACATGGCCACTTAAAAGCACTAGTCCACAATGTGAGGTATGTGCTATGATATGGGGTAGGCAGTAAGCATGCTGGAGTCTGAGAGTCTAAGTGGAGACATGGATGGGTGATCTGTTCAGGGAGGGATCTTCACATAGGAAGGAATTCTGCTCTGAGACTTATATTCTACTCACCTTAATGTCTGCCATTTGGACCTTTTGGTACATTAAGAAACAATTTTAAGAACCAAATAGATGTTTAAAACTAAAACACTTCTACCAACCAGTGGATGACTGAAAAATACATGATTCCACATAAATATAGTAGCAATTGAGATAAGAAAAAAGAATGATATTCTAAATATGCCAACTAAGTTTGAAGTGCTTGGGCAAAATTAAATAATTATCATATGAATGTTTCTTTTTGAAACAGAGTTCAAAAAGATGATGGAAGAAAAGATCTAAAAGGAAAAGAATGTCTACACTTTGTATGCCCTTGGGTTCTGGACTTAAAAATAAAAATAGTTCAAAGATTTCTACTGCCTGGACACATCAGCTTTTTAAATAAAAAACAATAAAACAGCAGCTACGTAACTGATAGTTACTGGTAGTAATAACTACCAGCATACTGAGATTCATATGCTACAATTCAGTAACAAAAGAGAAAAGGGGATGGTATGGATACTTACATTAAGCAGCTGTTCAAAAGCAAAACTAAAGCCTTTCTTATAGTCGGTGATTCCTTTTGCTGTGATGTTATTCACTGCATCTTTCAGCACTTTCTTATTTCTTACATTGGCTTGGACAAGGTGCTGAAAACAGCTCACATCCTGGGCATTGCTGTTAAACTGTGAAAGACACAAAAGTAAATATACAAATGAACATGAAAATCAATCACCTAATTTTAGTTGCATTTGTGACTTCTACGTCCCAATCCAGTTGCACTGCTTTCTCTTTCAAGAAGAAAAATGAGTAAATTGGTAACCAAAATATGCTGAGGATCAAATAGCAATTTTCATCAAAGCCACAACCTGCCCCCCCCCCGCCACTGTCACCCTGAACCTGTCACTCACCTTCATGAAGCTTAGTTTTTCTGATTTAAACTTGGGACTTAAATTATGTAAGGTCCCTTTCAGCTCTCAAATAGCCCAGCATTTAGAAGCGGGAGGGTGCGGGGCAACAACAAACAATGAAATGTATTCAGAATCCAGAAATGATATGGATCAGGTTCAAGGAGAAATGGCCATTTGCTTGCCCCTCATAAGGAAAAGCTAGGTGGGAAAATATTATACTCAATGACAGGAATAGAGTTTTAGTAATTTTGAAATGTGATGGTAGCATCTTCCTACTGGGGTGAAGGCAGGGAAGTAATTTGAAAGAATCAGGAACAATGAGTGGCCTTTTAGAACGATCACTCCACAGCTTGTATACAGAATGTGGTGGAAGCATGGAGGCAAGGCTGAGGGCAAGCAGGCCCTTGCAGACAGGTAGTGCTCTAAGTGGTGAGTCCCTGAACAACAAGGATGCTACAGGAGGAGAAACTGTAAACTTTGGTACCCGTCCAAACGTGAAAATCTAAGAATCATCACCAAAGTAGTATCACCAACCCCGTAAAAAGCATTCACATAGTTCACTAGGCATTTCCAAAAGAACATAAGAGCAGTAGGAGTATTGCAGTGACATCCAGGAGACTGAGGTAAGTGGGATTTGCTATTTCCCACTTACCTCAGTAAAAGCTACTCTGCTATTTGTAGCTACTTAGGCTCCTGGGACCAAGAGTCACATCTGCAAAATGAGGATAATAATAAAATCATACTTGCTAGAAGGTAGGGGGTTGAGCATATGAGATGCTGGAGATATTCTTAAAAACATATAATTAAATAATTTTAATAGGTGGATCACAAACCAAAATATAAATTTTGTAACTGATCACATATTCCTATAAATGTAACACATCATTCCTTTTTTTCCCCTAGAAATCATTGAAGTGTAATTATAAGGTGCACTGCACATTTCATTAATTCAGTAAGCTCATATTTACTATCAGCCTGTTTATAAGTCAAGAATTATGGCAGGTGATGGTTTTGTGCCTTCAGTCATTTAGTAAATTATGCACAAGCATATACATACATGTAAGTACATATATGATGTCTGTCTTGCGCTGCATTTACTCAACAAATATTAATCATTTCCTTTTGCAAATGACCTACAAGATATGTAGTATTACTATGCATGAGGAAACTTAGGGACCAGGAGGTTAAATAACTTGCGTATTGTTGCAGAGCAAATAAGAGACAGAATCAGATGAGCGCTGTGACACCGAGTCTGGGATTTTAACTATTCTTGTAGAGCCTCTTAATATATTGCAATACATTAGGATTCATTCTGTAAAGCAATATTATTCCCTAGGAGACAATATCATGAGTGGGTTCTAGTGAGGACTGAGAGCAGTCAGGGGAAAACTCCCATGAGAAATGACATTTCCTGTGATTCCAGAGAAAGGTTTCATTTAAGACTATGGAGAAAGGCAATATGAACAACAATGTAAAGGGGCTATGATATGGGGGCAGGGAGAAGACTTTTAGGAAGGAGGAGAAGTTTAGCTCAGTCACATATGAGTGAGGACAATGACATAAAGGAGTTCAGGGAGGAAAGTGGGGATAGGTCATTCAGAGACTAACAGAAATGTTGAAGAATTGGGATCTGCTTTTCTGTCAAATGGAAAGTCACAGATTTTAAGCCACAAACAAAAGAATTTAACGTAAAATTTTAAGAGATCATCTGAGCTGCTGTTTGGGAAATAGATTTAAGGTAAGGAAAATTTAAAGAAGGGAAAATTATTAGAAGACTATCATAGTAAACTGGCTGAATATAATAAGGGGCTCTTTTTTGTGGAGATGGTCAGAAAAGGAGGGGTTGCAGATCTGTTTTTGGAGAAGAATCCACAGCATATGATGGTGGACTGAGTATGTAGCTGAGGAAGAGAATAGTGCCACAAATGCCATGCAAGTGTCCAAAATGGACATTGGGATGGTGGAGGGCTGCAGGAGTGATAGGTTCAAGCGTACTTGGGGAAGAGACCAAGGAAGTGCAGAGGTCAAGGGAGGGCATGTTTTTACAACATTCAAAGTGCAACATAAAATCAATACACAGAAATCAGGTGCATTTCTACACACCAATATTGCAGCAACGGAAAGAGAAATCAAGGAATTGATCCCATTTACAATTGCACCAAAACCCATAAAATACCTGGGAATAAACCTAACCAAAGAGGTGTAAAATCTATATACTGTAAACTACAGAAAGCTTATAAAAGACACTGAAGACGACACACACAAAAATGGAAAAGCATTCCATGTTCACAGATTGGAAGAACAAATACTGTTAAAATGTCAAAACTACCCAAAGCAATCTATGTATGAAATGTAATCCCTGTCAAAATAACACCAGCATTCTTCACAGAGCTATAACAAATAATTCTAAAATTTGTATGGAACCAGAAAAGACCCTGAATAGCCAAAGTGATCCTGAAACAGAAAACCGAAGCTGGAGACACAATTCCAGACTTCAAGGTGTATTACAAAGCTGCAATCATCAAGACAGTATGGTACTGGCAGAAAAACAGACCTATAGTTTAATGGAACAGAAAAGAGAACCTAGAAATGGACCCACAAATGTATGGCCAGCTAACCTTCAACAAAGCAGGAAAGAATATCCAGTGGAAAAAGACAGTGTCTTCAGCAAACAGTATTGGGAAAACTGGACAGCGACATGCAGAAGAATGAACCACTTTCACACACCATACACAAAAATAAACTAAAAATGTATGAAAGACCTAAATTTAAGACAGGAAGCCATCAAAATCCTAGAGAAGAAAGCAGGCAAAACTCTTTGACCTTGGCTGCATGATCTTCTTACTCAACACGTCTCCAGAGGCAAGGGAAACAAAAGCAAAAATGAATTACTGGGACCTCATCAAGATAAAAAGCTTTTGCACAATGAAAAAAAAAAACACAGCAAAACTAAAAAGGCAACCAATGGAATGGGAGAAGGTTATTTGCAAATGACATATCAGATAAAGGGTTTGTATCCAAAATCTATAAAGAACTTATCAAATTTAACACCCAAAAAACAAATAATCCAGTAAAGAAATGGGAAAAGACATGAATAAACACATTTCAAAAGAAGACCTACAGATGGCTAACAGACACATGAAAAAATCCTCAACATCACTCATTACCAGGGAATAAAAATCAAAGCCACAATGAGATACCACCTCACACCAGTCAGAATGGCTAAATTAACAACTCAGGCAACAACAGATGTTGGCGAGGATGTGGAGAAAGAGGAACACTTTTGCACTGCTGGTAGGAATGCAAACTGGTGCAGCCACTCTGGAAAATGGAACTTCCTCAAAAAATTAAAAATAGAACTACCTTATGACTCAGCAATTGCACTACTAGGAATTTATCCAAGGGATACGGGTGTGCTGTTTCGAAGGGGCACATGCACCCCCAATGTTTACAGCAGTGCTATCAATAGCCAACTATGGAAAGAGTCCAAATATCCATCGAGAGATGAATGGATAAAGAAGATTTGGTAGGTGTGTGTATATGTATATGGTGTGTGTGTGTGTGTGTGTGTGTATGTATATACACATACACATGCATACACTGTGGAGTATTACTCAGCAATCAAAATGAATGAAGTCTTGCTATCTGTAACAATGTGGATGAAACTAGAGTGTATTATGCTCCATGAAATTCATCAGTCAGAGAAAGACAAATATCATATGACTTCATTCAAAGATACAAAACAGATGAACATAAGGGAAGGGAAGCAAAAATAATAAAAAAAGAAAACAAGGAAAAGGACAAAACATAAGAAACTTAAATATAGAGAACAAACTGAGGGTTGCTGGAGGGGCTCTGGGGGGGACGGGCTAAAAGGGCAAGGGGCATTAAGGAGGACACTTTTTGGGATGAGCAGTGAGTGTTATATTAGGGGATGAATCACTGGATTCTACTCCTGAAGTCATTATTGCAGTATATGCTAACTTACTTTGATGTAAATTAAAAAAAAAAAAACAAATACAAATAAAACCTTAAATATAGAAAGGAAGTAGAAAAAGGAGTCCCTAAGACAACAGTTGAAATAAGTTCTCATGGAGGCAGGAAAGAAATCAGGAGACTGGACTGTTTGGGATGATGAGAGGGGGAAAAAAATGTCTCAGGGAAGACATTGCAGTTCAGATACAAAGATGGGGAATTCAAAGTGCCCACTGAACGCATCCACATCATACAATGCCAGGGAAGAGGGCAGAACGCCACATACACTGAAGCACAATGGGAAGCGGTGGAATGTGCAGAAGCACGTCTTCCATGTGTTCAAAGCAATTCAGCTGGGAAGCAAAGAAGAAAAAGATAGGGGTACCTCTAAGGGTAAATGTGAAGTCAAGGAAAGGCTTCCCAAAGTTGGAGAGTCACTAGAGTAAGAGAGGATTGATATGGAAGAGCGAAGGAAGAAAAGATGCAGGAAATAGTAAAGAGTAAAATACAAAGTTCTTGTGAAGGTGAGAAGGACAGATACAGCCTATGTGTGGAGGAACGACCCTCGAATGTGCATCAACTTCAATGTTACAGGAAAGAAGAGTGCGTGCTGAGTACAGATGCTGGGTGTACACGTAGATTAGGGGTTGAGAAGGTGACAGTTAACATCTGTGGCTTCGGTCACCACTGAACAGCAAAGCAATCAAGATAAAGTCAAGGACAGGGCGCCTGGGTAGCTCACCTGGTTAAACATCAGACTTCAGCTTAGGTCATGATCTCATGTTTCTTGAGTTCCAACCCTGGGTCAGGCTCTGTGTTGACAGCTCTGAGCCTGGAGCCTGCTTCAGATTCTGTGTCTTCCTCTCTCTCAGCCCCTCCCCTGCTCATGTTCTCTCTCTCTCTGTCCCCCCAACCCAAAAATAAATAAACATTTAAAAAAAACGATAAAGTAAGGGAGGAGATGGAGGTTTGGAGAGAGTGGAGATAAAACAAGAAGGAAAATGTCCTGCACAGATAAATAATTTGGGTACTTTCTCATTTTTTACTCTGAACACTACTTTCAGGTACATGATATATATAAGGAAAAAGCTCTGCTATATTTCTTTACTGTTTTCCACAAATGCAAATGTTGGAAACTTAGTATCTTCAGATCCAAATTCCACTGCCTCTTTTATTCCACTCTTTGATACTTGACACAATCTTACCCTGCATATTCTACTTTGAAAATAAAAGAATGTGAGAATTCCCATGTTGGAAAGTTTAAAAAAAAAGTTTGCCAGTACATTAACAGTAAAATATCTGACTTTATGGAATTATTAGAAATGGTTATAGGAAATGTTATTAACTGATTTAGTTAAACGATGAATCATGATAAAATTACAAGTTATGCAGAAAATGAACACTAAATAATGTATTGCCCTGAGTCTTTCAGTTGGCCTTGACCTGCTTTTAACACAGAAGAATGAAGCATCTCATTAAGTCACTTTAATAAACTGATTAAATGTAAATTCAATTCATTAAATACAAATTCAGTGGTGTGTAACAGAAAGTCTATGATTATACTCATAATAAAATTCATAAATAATGCAGAGAAATGAATAGCTTACAAAGTATAAGTCCCCAAAGCAAATCTTACTCTCCTAGGAAAGGGATGAGAAAGTTTAAAAATTCTAAATTAGCCAAGTGTATATTTCACAGACACCTTATGCTCATCTGCTTTCAGAACAGACAAAAAGAACAGGTTTATTTTCACAAGCTGAAACTGCAGTCTTTGGTAACATGTGCCTGGACTTCAATTTATAAACCACATATTTCATATAGAAATCATATATATATATATATATATATATATATATATATATATATTAAAACTTTAGGGCAAAGTTCAATAATACAGTATTACAAAGCTTCAAAATTGTATACTGTGAACAAAAATGGATTTAAGGAGGCCAGCCTTTGTCTTCTATTAAGAAAATATTTTTTAAAAAATGTGTATTTAATCCTACAGAGTCTGAAATCCAAACTAACATCACACTGATTCCTTTCCCAATTCCAGAAAATTGAGCTGAGTAGGTCCCTTATTAGAACTGCTGAGAACATCGCTGCTAGCACGCCGAGAAAGACGAGTGGGTCAGAGTGAGCATCTGGGATATAAATCAAGTGAGACTTTGTGTCTCTGCTCCAACAAATGAACATTCTTTCCTCTCCTCCTTCCCGATAACCTGTTCCTCTGCCTACAACACTTTTCTTCTCTTCCTCACTTGGCTGTTGCACTTACCTCAACAGCTGTTCTTTACAAAGGGCTTTCCTGACCTTCCCTGACTAGGTCCCACCATCCCATTGTAACTTCTCCTAGGCCTAGATATATCTCTTCTTTACAGAACACAACAGAGTTAAAATTTCCAATTTCTTTGTATGATATCCTGATAGACTCTACCTTTGGATTTGAAACCCACATAGTCAAAAGAAAATAGCCATCCCATCACTGCAACCTTAGTACTTGGCAATAGTATGCTATAAATATTTAATGAGTATATGTATGGAGTTCCATTACAAGACAGTGTGAAATGTTGATCAAAATCAAGTTATAGGAGTGCCTGGGTGGCTCAGTTGGTTAAGTGGCCGACTTCACCTTAGCTCATGATCTCGTGGTTCGTGAGTTCGAGCCCCACGTTGGACTCTGCTGTCAACGTGGAGCCCACTTTGGATCCTCTGTCTTCCTCTTTCTGCCTCTCCCCCTCATCCCATTCTCTCTCAAAAATAAACATTAAGAAAATCCAAATTATAGATTTCTAAGTGTAGAAATTATATTTTAGCTTTACAATATGTTCTTAAACTTATATATTCATAAATATATTCTGTCCAAATAGACACTATTCCAATACCCAAATGAAGATGTACATCTATCATAGAGCGTGACACAAAGTAGATGTTAAGTCAAGTGCAACTCTATCCTTTAAAAAATAATTTTAATATAAACACTAGTATGCTCAGTTCTCAAATCAGAACAGATTCCTAGATTAATGATAAACAATATCAGCTTTAGTGAGTTTTAAATAAAGTTCACCTACAGGACGATACAGGTATCCTTCAAACATTAACTTAATGTTTGAAACAGTCTCTGAGATAACCATCAACAGTAAATTTCAATGCTTCCAAAGAACCTTCCTATTAAATATCATAGTCAAGTACACACATCAAATTAAAAGATACTTTAAGGGCCAAAATAAGTTACTAACTTCTCAAATGAAGTACTTTAAACTCCTGATTTTATAAAGACAGTATTTTTGTTCTCATGTATTCTGTAGAATAAGAAATCATTTCACAAAATATTTCTGAGGGACAGAACTCCGCTGTTCATTGAATCCACCTTGGATAAAGATGATGAAATGTTAGCACTGCCTTGAAACACACCGTAAGTCAAAGAAGCATCAAGTTCCTGGAAAGCAAACTTGCCTACAAATGGTACCCTTGTGGGGAATTAGAACACATCTTCACAGGGCACCAAGTCCACCTGTGAAATGGTTACTGGGCTCAAGTAGTTTTCCTCTAGAAATAGTAAAAAATTAGGGCACCTTGGTGGCTCAGTCAGGTAAGAGTCTAAGTCTTGGTGTCAGCTCAGGTTATGACCTCACAGTCGTGGGATCAATGCCCGCATCAGCCTCCACACTGAGCATGGAACCTGCTTGGGATTCTCCCTCTTCCCCCTCTCTCTCTCTGCCCCACCCCACTTGCGCTCATTCTCTCTTTCTCTCAAAAATAAATAAATAAACAATAAAAAGCCCATCTCAAATCCAAACCAACCTGCTTTGAAATATGGGTAATTCTTGAAATTAAAAAATACAAGTAAATTTATTTACATAACCTAAGTATAGTAAATAATTTATGTAACAAGTTATTATCTAAATCAAATCAACAATATAATTTTGTGTATCAATTCTTTACAATTATGGTATGAAAAGCTATCCACACTTTGGACACCAGATGGCGATGCAGGAAAATAAAAGCAAAGTGAATAAAGGATGTGATCTTCAAAATCTTGGTTAAGTTTTAGTCCCATTAAAAATATTTTATTTTGATTTTCTTATTTTTACAGCAAATTTAAAAACTAAATATTATAAGGCAACAAAATGATTATCCTAAAACTCAGAGAAATAGCTGATAACATTTATCCAAACACATATGTATATAATATTCCCTGTTAAGACTTTCAAGTTCTTTAGCTATTGCCAAATTAATTTCTAGAAATTTTGTATCAATTTATAATATATTTCTAACAGTCTCAGTCCACTTTCATGAATACTTAACATTTCTATTTACTAAGTATTTACTAAGTCTTAAGTACAAAGATTATTTCAATCTTTTAATTACTTGAATTTTCTCGATGGCTAACGATGTAAAACTTTTTCTTATATTAATTTTCATATAATCTGTGAGGTGTCTTATTTTTATTTATAATAAATTAAGATGTGGAATACATTTTTAGAACTTTTTTTATTCCTTTACTATTTCCCTTATTTCACAAACATCTTATTTTAATACTAATAATAAAAAATATTAGCTAAACTATATTGAGAATCACAACTGTACCAGGCTAAACACTATGCATGCATTAATTCACTTCATCTGCACCAAGTTTATGGTTTTAAAGACTTAAAAATATGCGACACTTCACGAATTTGCATGTCATTTTTGTGTAGGATCCACGCATGTCTTCTCTTTATTGTTCCAATTTTACGATATGTGCTGCCAAAGTGAGCACTGGTTTTAGTTTTAATAGTTTTCACTATACAACCGAGGAAACGAGGCTGACAGTGTTAAGCAAAGTGCCCCAAATCACACAGCAACCAAGAGTCAGAGTCCTACTTCAAACCCAAACAACCTGACACACTTTTCTCTGTGGTGTCGAATCATTTCCAACTTATATGAAAAAAACTAAGCTTCTATATCCTGTCATGCTACTTTTCCCGGACTTTCTGTTGAACTTTGGACCTTTTTTTTTTTTTTTTTGGTCTAATTAAAATTACATTTACCAATAAATTTTGGACAAAATGACATTTTCACATGAGTCACCTTTTCATTTCAAGAAGTTATTAATTCCACATTCATGTATGTATCTCTATTTCAACTCTTCTACTTCTACCTCATATTCTTTTCTCTTTTCTACAATGCAGAGCCAACATATATTATTGAAAGTATTTCTAACAAACTGAGGGCTGAAGGGGGAGGGAGAAAAAGTATTTCTAGGTAATTCATAATTTTCTGCAAACATTGTGAACAGGTTTCTAACTTTTATTATTAATCCCTGTCCAGGGAAAATCGGAAGGAGGGGTCACCCTTGCACAGTTATATAAATATCTCTGTTAATACCATTCAGAGACTTGAACACTCTTGTCCTCAAATTGATGTTGTTATTGCCCAACACTGGCTGCTGGTTCATGATTTCCTTGGCCTATTGGATAAAAAAAATTGATTAAAAAAATTTCCACTTTTTGATCCAATTTAAGAAAGTCAGGTCTAAACCAACTTATGTCTCTAAAAAGCATCAATGGTCACAACTGATTCAATGATCTCCTCTGAGCTTCAGGTTTCTTCTTTGGTGGGGGCGAAGCAGGCGGGGGGCGGGGGGCTTTAGTAGATCAACTGGAAAGGCCCTCAAAGTCCAAAATCTTATCATTCAGATCTGATCGTTTTAACTATTAAAAGAATTAATAAAAAAGGAATAATGAATTCTGTAAATGTCAAAAGGAAGTCACATCAATAAAATAGTGAAGGAATTAACAACATTATTAAGACAAAATTTATGTTTGCCTGTAATTATAAATCACTGGTCACCCAAACTTTTGATAAGTGGTTTTACTTTTAAACAAATATATCAATTAACTTTAATCAAGACGTGCTGAAAATTCAGTATGTTGACTTTTTATTGAAATGTTGAGTGAATTTCTGAATAAGCCCCAGTATCATTTTTAATATATTCTATTTAAATTATTATACAGAAAACTCTTAAACAGTTCTAGTTATAGGCACTTAGAATTTCAAGCAATTGAGAGTATTTGTATTTAGCTCTCTGGCTCATCTCTACTTGATATTTATGTTTTCTTTCTCAACCATCATTTTGTCAACCACTGGGCAATCCTGATTCCACAGCACCTGCCCAACTAGAAATATGGGCAGTTTTCTCTCCAACATTCTTAGGATACCACAAACATATCAGTATTATTTCTATCACAAGTTGTTTTCATAACCCTGTGGAAATGTGAATGTCAGCTCTCAAGGATGAAACTTTAATGAAATGACCAAATGATCAGATACTCTTTGATCTTTTCCTCTTTACCAACATTCTGATGTTGGTAAACATTCAATGTTTTTATGGTACCTGACGCTGATTACTTGGAACATCTTTCCTTCCTAGTTGAAAAAAAGATCAGTTGTGAGTTTGGCTGGATTTGCCTGAAAAACTCAAAGAGAATGATATACATATCTTAAGTATTTGCAGAGAAGAGATGCTAGAGTCAGATAAAATAAGTGAGGATGACTTTAATCATTTAAGACCACAAGCATATTTGATCACTGATTGAAATTTATTATAAAATTCTGACAACTACGTAGGACTGCTGCCTCCCTTGTGATGACTAACAAAGAAATAGACTGAATTGAAAAAGCACCACTATGTGCCTTGCATTTTTCTATATACAGTAACATTTCAGTAAAACAGACAGTGTCTCTATACTAAAAAAAAAAAAAAAAAAAGCATCCACTGGTGGGGAGGCAGGTGTGCAGGGGTAAAGAAAATAAACAACAAACATACATATAAAATATCAGGCGGAGAAAAATGCTACAAAGAAAAAGAAGAAGGTGAAGTGACAGACAATGATTAAAGTGATACTATAACCAAAACTAGAATGACACTGGAGATTTGGTACTCAAGGAGGTCCTCTCTATTAAGGAAGCAGTTGAGCAAAGATCTGAGTAAAGTGGGGAATAAGCATGCATCTGTCTAGACTCGGAAGCATCAAGACTCCGGGTAAATCAGAAGTGATTTCTAGTCTGTGCATATCTGTAAGACACGCACTTCACAGAAAGAACAGATCTATTTTTTTTTTAAGCAAGGTTATTAACATCACCACCGAGTTATTTTAAACAGGATACAGCATTGGGGATCAACAAATAGTTACCAGCATGAGTTGAAGAAATTATATTAACCTAATTCTCTTCCCCTGAAATAAAGAGTGTAAATATACATAAATATATGTATATATTACAATATATTTGAATAATACAAATATTTGAAAAACTTGAATATGATTATTGTATAAACTAGTGAAAAAAATTAAATAAGATACCTATCAACAGAGCATCAGGTTAAACAGGAGAGAAAGATCATGAGACATGAAAAAAATTTTGGAATACTACATTTTCAAAGGGTGTAATCATTGGACACAATGTTAGAAAGAGGTATTAATTATGGGAAAAAGCAAATGTCAATATTTGGAATTTTTAAGAGAATTTGACAGGCAGTAAGTCACTTTATGACAAAGTCCCTTTCAATGGAACATACAACAAAAAGACTTTCATGTCTAGTTCATATTTTGAACCTCCACCACAGACATCAAGATTCTCAAAATGTTTTCTAGAACCTTAGGAATGTGCTCAAAGGGGATTCTCTTATTCACAAATTAAGGTTAAAGTCTATGTATTCTATAACTCAGTACTTTAGTATACTATCAATTTTGATTTTGATTTCTGCTGAATTTAAGCCTACTAAGTAATTAGAAGCAAATATGATAGCTTAAGTAACTGTGAGCAACTTGACTGAAGCTACAACTCAGATCAGCCCCAGTCACTCTCTTGACCTATTGTCATGATTATATGAGTACCTGGACTCTGAATAATTTTACCAACTCCTGACATGCTTATGGGGCGTGGACTCTTTTCCTAGTCCTTCAAACCCCAACAAATAACTTTTATATTATTAAAAACAATAAATCAGTTCAAGAGAAAAGTAGTCCTTCAGCCTCACCACAAGTATCACGTTGTCATGTCTACAACTGCACATGTAACTGATTTCTAACTACCAAAAACTATCTTTAGTGCACCAAGTAATTAATGGAAAAAATATTTATCATGCTTGTCAACACCTTCTTATAAACTTTCCTTATACATGCAAAGCAATTAAATTATCCTCTGGCTATCTCTCTCTCTCTCTCTTTTAAACTAAATAACCTTGATTACATTCCCTGTTGTTATAATCTCCAAATTTGTCCTTTATTTGAGAGTCTTCTCAAATAAAGAGTCTTCCATAATTAATTCCTTTATGTATCTTTTAAACAGAGGTAATTTTATCAAGCACCTATCTTTGCCTTAAAAAATATATGTAAAAAAGAACTGTTCTTTTTTTAATAAACCCAAAGCTACTTATCCTGTTTCAATACGCCCCTCCATAAAGCAAAAAAATATTCATAAGCACATCCATACTACTATTAATGTTGTGAATTAACCAAGATCTTAAAATCTAAATCAGTAATAAGCATTATAAGTTACAACAAGCTCCAGACAGATGCCTGTTGGACTTTGCTAAATGTATCTCCCTCCTGTACCCTGACTTCCCGATTTCCTCACTGTCTAGGACTCACTGGACGGACTTTGCTAAATGAAGAGTCTGACTCCTGAGGGGCGGTGCTTGAGTCTGCATTTCTAACCAGCTGTCAGGGGCCGCTCTGCTGTCCAGTCACAGGCCCCTCCTTCCAGTGCAAGGGCAGAAAGCTACAATATTCTTGGCCATTGACATAAATGAGAGACGAATCAACATAAAAATTTCTTGGAAATTTAGATGATGACTGTTTTATAAGACATGAAATGAAATTTCCTCCACTTCATGTGTCACAAAAGCGCACCGGCATACCAATTATCTGTTACTTTATTTCTGCTCTGGCAAAGAGAGGGCCTGTTTTGTAAGGATGAAAAAACTGACTTTTACATTTAAGTAGCGCAACAACTTACAAATGTGCTCGTTATTACAGGCAGAGTAGCAAAGTTCTAAGCTAAGAAAACCATGCCCTGTCTAGAAACACATGAGGTGTATTCTAGAAGGAAAACTCAAATTTTAAGCGCAGGAGACAAGTAACAGATCAAATCATGTCTTCCTGGCAGAGACAGTGCAATCTCACATTTAAACAAACCTCCACTGTGACATTAGTTGGTGTTAAACTGTCAAATCAAAAACTGGGAAGTATCTGAAATTTTATCCTACTTGCAAGCTAATGAGTCCGCCTCAAAGGGGGTACATGGTCTCTATACACTTTTACCAGCACATCTAACATGCAGGGTTGTCTGTGGAGAGTGGGAAGCAGGTCACTTAACCAGAGGAGAGCCTTACTAATGCCACCAGCATGACATGGTGATCGTCCCTGTCCAGCATCCTGCTATGATGGCTATGGCTCCTCACTCCTCATTCTGCACTTGCATTTAGGGACTATCAGTTCCTGAATTGCTGTTTAGTGACTACCATCCTAGCAAAGATGAGAGCTTACATGAAAAAAAAAAATCTCTCTCCTACAACTACTATTAGAGATATTATAAGGAAGTGTATTTTGGTTAATTTCTTTCTCATGATTATTCAAAAATTGCACTTTTTAAGTTTTTTGAGATATTTATTTATTTTTGAAAGAGAGAGAGAGACACAGCATGAGTGGAGAAGGGGCAGAGAGAGGGAGACAGAATCCAAAGGAGACTCCAGGCTCTGAGCTATCAGCACAGAGCCCAACACGGGGCTGGAACTCAGGAGCCATGAGATCATACCTGAGCCAAAGTCAGATGCTTAACTGACTGAGCCACCCAGGTGTCCCCAAAGACTGCACTTTATAATGACCACAAATTAGAAAAACTTCCAAGAAGAAAATGGACCGAAAAATTCTTAATGTCACCAGAACATTTGAATCTACTTCTTAAGCAACAAGACATGTGATCTTATTGAAACACACGACCATCTTCTTCAGTTGTTAACTTTTCACATACTGTTCATAATCAGCACACATTTCCTTTTCATCCTCCACTGGCTTGCAGTATTTTACTCTTGAAATGTCAAACTCCCTCAGTTTCATAAACAAATTCCACTCATTGTGTCAACATTTGAAATCATGCCTGTAAATCAGAACATGCTGTGATTGAATTGTTGCTCCTATCATCTACCACTTCCTTCCATCAAAGCATGTAACCAGATTAGTAGTAAAACAGCTACGTTATGCTTGCATAAGCTTTGCCCAACAGCAGGCTTCCTTTCTGTAATGAATTATGTCCTGGAGATAACAGAATCGCCCTGGAGATAACAAAGAACTCCCTGGGACATGACATTGTAGGCAGTAGTTCTGACATTTTACACATGCCTTACATGACTTAAGTGTAACAATTACTGTGTTCTTTACCAAATATTAAGAGGCTTAGAAATATAAACCTAAAAATGAGAGGCTGTTTTTCTGTCTGGGGGTTCTAGCTAATTCTGGCAAGTGTTCATATCGATTGCATCCTAACTCTCTGGATGACTCACATGACCTTATTGATATGAGGATGAATAAAAATGCATGAGGGCTTTGTGGAAAAATTACTGTCAAAGTTAATTACACAATGACTACCAGGTTTTCTCAGCACCTTATTATAATGCCTCCCTGAAGTTATAAACACTAAAAGTTACATTATTTCTTTCCTAGACTTTCAGTTTCAGAGAAAAAAAAGAAAATACATGCAGACGTGTATATGCATATGTGAACACACACACACACACACACACACACACGGATATTTGATTTTGAAGCATTTTTCCCTAGAATCTCCATATCATTAAATTATTAAATTTGTATTTAATGAGAACGGCGTAGCTGTTAAAGACAAAAATATAACTTTGCTTTTCTCTTACCAAAATGTTGCATCATAATTAACGGTCTTATATGTATCCATTTCAGGCATTTTATAGCCCCAAATATAGCATGCTGACCAATCCGACTGATGAATTCTTTAAATTATGAAATTAATGTGGTTGACATTAAATATTATATGAACATGAATAAGGGCATATGAAATTGATAGGACACATGATAAAGAAAGTAAATAAATATAGAAAAAAGAAAATACACGACCTAGGCAGAATGTATTACCCAGATATAGCATTTAAGTGTTCATTGCAATTATAAGAATAATTCAATTCATATGTGCTCTTTTAAGGCAAAATATGGAAAAATATACTGAAAGAATTTCTCCACCAAAACATAAATAAGAGTCTTCTTTAAAAATGAATAAAAAATTTAGATTTAAAAAGGTTTTCTCTTTGCTTTTACAAACTAATCATATTTCTATCTTAGATTTCTAACAATTCCAATATTTTGCAGTTTTATTTAAGTATATCAGGTTTCAGGTGTTGAGTTTGATAAACTCTTTATAGATTTTGGATGGGAGGGTGGGGGAGAGGCAAAAGGGGTGATGGACACAGAGGAGGGTACTTGTTCGGATGAGCACTGGGTGTTGTATGTAAGCGATGAACCACAGGAATCTACCCCAAAAACCGAGAGCACACGTTATACACTGTATGTCAGCCAATTTGACAATAAATTACATTAAAAAACAAATGTATCAGATTTCACAAAAAATTAGTAAATATGCTTTATATTCTACCCAGCATTCAGTCACATAACTTTGTGGTTAAATCTAGACTCATAAATGAAGACGGCTGTGCTCCAATCCTGTCTTCTCTCTTAGAAAAGTTACTAGAGGGACATCTGGGTGGCTCAGTCAGTTAACTGTCCAACTTTGGCTCAGGTCATGATCTCACGGTTCATGAGTTCAAACCCTGCATCGGGCTCTGTGCTGACAGCTCAGAGCCTGGAGCCTCTTCGGATTCTGTGTCTCCCTCTCTCTCTGCCCCTCCTCTGCTCACACTCTATCTCTGTCTCTCTCTCAAAAATACACATTAAGAAAATTTTTTTAAAAAAGTTATTAGAACTCTGATTCTTTATCTGTAAAATTAAGGAGGGTAATAATATTGACCTCACAAGGCAGTGGTGAAGACTGAATGAGTTACCACGGAAAAAAACAGAGAACAGTTCCTGCCACATAAGCAGTGTTTAAAAAAACAACTCTACTAACTCCCCATGACTTGTGATTCACTGGAGGTTAATACATAAATAAGATCAACAGGGAACACAGATCTACCTTAGATCTTGTTCCTACTGATTTTCTGAAGGGCACATCTATGGCAGGAATAATAAGCTCACTTAAAACCATTCAGTGACTTTTTCATCATGAAAATGTACTAATGATTTTTCTGAAATAATAAAATTAAACAAAAATATATAGTTAATAAAAAAATTCAGAGTAGAGTTGACAAAAAGATCTTTCTATGGTAAATGAGGGCCATAAACGATGAAAGTAAATTTAACTAACTAATCTAAATTAAACAAGCCAATATACAGGAGCTGAGACCAGTGATAATTTTCCCTGGGAGTAGAGTAGGAAATCATGATGGCTTCATCTTTCCACTATCTTCTTGCATTATTTGCCTCACAATTTGCAGGTGTTGAGCGCTTTCCAATGTCCTTCTTCTTCCTTTTTTTTTTTTTGAATATGTAATGGAGTATTTTCATAATTTTTAACTTGAGATATTGAGAAACATTATTTCCAGATCAAATGTCCTCCCAGTTTTTTCCAGAAACAAATATTCCATTTACCAATAGACATTTAGCTCTCGTATCCAAGCTACATCAAGTGAGGATGCACAGGTAAGGATTTACCAAAAACTGTCAATGAACCAACAATGTCTACTGACCAGGTTCACAGAAACCACAGGGAAATAGATTACAATTATGTTTTTTTAGGAAGTTAACAATTTGCCTTAAAGCAATACACATTTAAGAGTCATAATATTTTTAGGAAAAGCAATGGTCTTTAAGACTTGTCAGGCATTAAGAATCTTAATGTCAATGCCATCTAAGTGATTTAATTAAAGAATCAGTGAGGCCTGGGTGGCTCAGTATATTTAAGTGTCTGATTTTGGCTCAGGTCATGATCTCATGGTTCGTGGGTTTGAGCCCCACATCAGGCTCTGTGCTGGCAGCTCAAAGCCTGGAGCCTGCTTTGGATTCTGTGTCTCCCTCTCTCTTTCTGTCATTCACCTGCTCATGCTCTGTCTCTCTCTCAAAAATAAATATTAAAATTTTTTTAAAAGATTCATTAAATGTTCTTTTGTTTAATTGGAAATCCTTTTAAAGCATATTTAATAATAGCATTGTTTAGTTTCCAGCTAAGGCAGATGCCGCTGGTGTCCCATCCATATTTCCATGCATGCCAACCCAAATGTAACTGCCTGAGATTTCTGCAAGCCCTCCGCCTGCATACATGTTGGCCTGGGAACACCAGGGAATTAATGTCCCTCAGGAGCAATCATTAACTGTAAATACTCCGGCACATTTTCCTCTTGGAAGGGATAACTGTGATTCACATAATCTCTGCTAATTCTCAGAATTGCCCAGAGGATTAAACTGTACTCACTCAGAGTGGTAATGTATTTGATAATCCATCATTTGTTAGTTCTGTGTGTGTGTGTGTGTGTGTGTGTGTGTTGCTTCTCATATTTCTCTAACCATTTCCTAGAGATATTTTCTAAAATAAACCATTTGTACTTGAATCCTTGTCTCAGGGACTGTTTCTGGGGAAATCCAATCTAAGATTATACTAGCAGTGGTTTTAGGAAGCCAACCTCAGAATGAGATTGTAGAATTAAAATCACTCACCAGCCGTGTAGCAACAAATATTCCACTGGTGACTGGCTATATGCCAGTCATAACTAGTCTCAAGAAAGCCCTTCAGAGGCTGTAGCACCCAACTGCCAAGCTTTTCACCTACCATTCCGGAAATACGATGGCAACAGTAATTATAAGGGCTTGGAGTTAGTTGGTTGTCATTACATTCACTGAAAAAAATGATAACATCAAATCAGCCAACTATCAATTAAAGGCAGAATGTGAAAGCCTCAGTCTTCTAGGGTAAATAATAAAGAGATTCTTATGTCCTATTGTGAGAAGGTCAATGTATCTGAAAGAAGCAAAATGTGTGCTTTTGAGAGTCACATACTTAAAAAAGAAGGCTTCATTATCACCTGGTCAGGTTGCTATGTAAAGTCAGGGCACTGGTAGGCAAATCATGCGGCCCTAAGAGTATAACATCTGGGGAGATGTAATTGAGAATAGTGAACTTCCAGATTTCCTTATTCCCTTTGGATAGGCAGAAGTAACCTTCTTCCTAAAGGGTAGTAGTGTTTCTGTTCCTAAACACCATAAAAGATGACACTTGTTCTCCTGAAGATCTGATCTCATTTTCCCTCTTGGCTCTAGGCAACAAATAGGTCAGGTCTCAAAATGTCCTACCTGGAGAACTAGTCTCTACTCCAGGAAAACCAAAGAGAGAGCGAGAGCAAGAGCGAGAGCAAGAGCGAGAGCGAGAGCGAGAGAGAGCGTGCATTCAACCTAAGAGATTCAAGATCCGCCTAAAATGAACCAGCAGACACTGGGGGAATTTGGCAGGGAATTGATGCTGAGTGATCATGAGGCAAAATACATGTGGTCGTCAGCATGGTGTGGAAAAACACGTAACTTGAGATAAGAAAATATATGGACTCCTACACAGTGGCACATGGCTTGACTGATTGGCCAATGCGCCGGAGAACCAAGAGTAGAAGACTTTCCCCAAAGCATTCTAGAGAAAAAGCATGAAGATGGACCTATGGCATAGGCGTGAAGTGTGCGGATTTCTAGGTCTCACATCAATGACCACTAGAGACTATTTATCACTAGAGAGATGATCTGCTCACTGGAGTTCATCCAGGCTTTGTGTGTGGCAAATGTAGTGCATGCAAAATAGGTCCACAAATGCAGTAGCAGAGTAGGGGAAGAGGAAGGGAGAGAGAAAAGATACACATGGGCCTAAAAGCACAGGCTCTTTCTCATCTAGTGTGGTGCAGCTACTGGCACTGGTGAATGACCAACACATTGTCCGGTGCTGATTCTTCAGTATAGTATCATGTTTCAAAAAGACAACCAACAGCTTCATATCAAATAGATGATATTCAACTTTATGCCTCTGGATGGGGGGGGGGGGTGTAAAGTATTTTTTTACTGTTATTGACACATACTCCAGATGTAAGTTCCTTTCCTGTTCACAGTGCCTCATCCAGGTACACGTCCCACCTGATGGGTCACCAGAGGATAGTGCATAACAGCTGCACAAACAAGGACCTATTTTATGGTAAAAGAAGTCCACTGATGGACAAATGATCACAAGATCAATTGGATTACTATACACTACATTGCTTAGGAGCTGCTAGCATGGTAAAATATTGGGGCAGGCTCTTAAATGTTCAACTAAGCCTCCACCTTGGGAATGACCATTTTTGAGTTGAAATGTCCTTCTAGATATAAAGTTAACTCCAAACTATGGTGCTATGTTACTGATATGCTGGAGCCAGCTTGGATCTGCTCATGAAAAAACTGGTGTAACTTTCAGGGATCTTTAAAGCCAAGTTGGCCTCACATAGGTAGCTTGAAAGTGGCCACAGTGGGAATATTTATATCATGAAAATTAGCAAATGCTACAAATCATGTTTCTCCTCCCCGCACTGGTTCTGGCCCAAAAAGGCAGGATGCAGGAGTGTGGGAACCAAGGGAAGGATGTAGGAATGTTCTCTCTCACCACTACTCAAAAGTGATTTACTTGGGTCTTTGCAATTTTAGGCTCTGCTGAAACAAATGTTCTGCTTTCCATGTGGCAGTTGGGGGGTGGAGCTGAGGTGGTGCTCCTACCAGAGACACAGGAAGAATGTCACTAAACCTAAATCTATAGCCACCATCTGGCTATTTTGAATTTCTCAGGCCAGTAAACCAACATGCAAGAAAAAAAAAAATCTACTGTCAGAGTTCCAGATGACAGGAGATTATCATGAAGGTGGTTGCTACATAACGTAGGAAAGGAGAACCAAGAATGAAACTCAGGGGACTCATTCAGGTGCTTCGGTACTTGGTGAAAACTGTAGGCAATTGCAGAAGCCACTGCTACAAGGCTCACACAGAAACCATGGATTCACAGGCCTCTGGGATTAAAGTTCAGACCATCCCGCTAAGCAGGCCACTGGCTAACAGGAGTTAGCCAAGGATATAGGGAAATTAGAAAGGGTATTAGAGGAGAAAAAAGATGAATATAAATTATGGACTTGGCTCTAACTCTAGCAGCCCACCTTCCTGATATATTCTTGTGGAGTTTTTAAAAATTGTTTAAATCATAAGCAGGCTCCACCATGTCAGTGTAGAGCCCAATGTGGGGCTTGAAACCACAAACCATGAGACCATAACCTGAGCTGAAATCAAGAGTCAGACACGTAACTGACCTCACCACCTAGGCACCCCTATTTTTTTTTTTAATTGTGACCAGTCATCATCTTTAAGGATCAGGGACTGGATATAGTGGATACTCTTCAGGTTTCTAACTGCCTTTACCCACCACTTATGGTTTTACTTTCCCCTCTTCTGTCCAGAATCTATTCTGTCCACATAATGGGAAGATTGGTACTTAAAACCTCAGCTCCTTGGGCCTTTAGACAGAATAGCTTTGAAGTCCATATTCTATAAAGGCTTCTAGAATTCTTTAGTAGGAGAAAGTTCCTTCAAATGAAGTTAAAATCCTTTAATTGGTTCCCTCCTTCCTTCCCTTGACTCAATTCTACACTACTTTAACGGGCAGTGTTTCCTGGGGTCATATCCCAAATAAACTATCACATTTGAATCCATGGGTGAGGATCAGGAAGACCAGTTTAAGACACTGGCCATATTTAGGGGTGCCTGGGTGACTCAGGTCATGATCTCACAGTACATGAGTTTGAGGCCCATGCTGGGGTCTGTGATGACAGCTCAGAGCCTGTAGCCTGCTCGGGATTCTGCGTCTCCCTCTCTCTCTGCCTCTCTTCCACTCACACTCTGTCTGTCTCTCAAAAATAAATAAACATTTAAAAAAAACTTTAAAAAAAACTTTAAAAAAAAGACTGGCCATATTCAGTATCTGCTAGTTTAATATACATTTCATTACAGGCAAAATCCATATTGAATCTAAGTTTTTTAAACAACTTTCATTTTGGCTATGCTTTTGTAAAAACTGATTATGTTTTTATACAAATGAAACTAAATAACTTTCTTTCTGATTATTTTATTTGAGAAATCAAGCATTACCTTTTACTTGTGTTCATTCTGTTGAGTAAGTGATGAGCTAACACACAGGGTAGAGTGTGAGATTGGAATGGCATGAAACAGACGTTATGCAGTATCAAGTTTTAGTAAATGATATCAAGGATACAAACAAGTTCAAGGACTGTTAAAGGTTCAGGTCAAGCAGAGAAAGATCTGGACACTGAGGGTGATTTCCCAGGTGCTATGGGCTGAATTGTGTCCCCTCAAATTTGTATGTTCAAGTCTGAACCTTCAGTACCTCAGAATGTAATAGTGTTCAAAGATAAGGTTTTCAAAGAGGTGATTAAGTTGTAATGAGGCTATTCAGATAAGAACATAATCTACTCTGACTGCTGTCCATGTAATGATAAGAGGAAACACCAGGGGTTACATCTATAGGGATGACCATGTATAGGAGCAGCAATAGAGCAGCCATCTGCCAGCCAAGGAGGGACGCATCAGGAGATACTGACCCTGCCAGCACCTTGATCTTGGAGTTCCAGCCTACAGAATCATGAGAAAATAAATTTCTGTAGTTTGAGCTCCCCAGCATGTGGTATTATGTTATGATGGCCCTGAGCAACTGTAAGACCAGGTCGTTTATTACTGTCCTGGAGACACACATGTGGTCCACCAGAAAAGAAGTCTCAAAAAGAGGTTTCAGAGTTCTTGCATAGTGGGGATAGTTAATCTGTGAAATATCTCCAGTTACCTGGAGCTCTGGTTACACCTGCTTCCCTGACTACTTTCTTTCCCAGGGGTGCCCATCCAGTGAAAGGAGCTGCTTTAACTTCTTCCTCCCAAGTAGTTTCCAAGACAGATCTGTTCTTCTGTGTTTAATACAAAATGATCTCACCCACCAATCCTTCACTTTCATCTCTATCAATATACCCACTTCAAATGTGAAATTCTATCCACCAGTAAATGGTCATGAAATTTCTTGCCTAAATTCTATTCAAGTCCTCTGCCCATTATTTAATTGTGTTGTTTAGTATTCTGCGGGACTTTCTTGTGGTAGAGAGGTTTTGAGTTGTACAAGTTCTAAAAACAAAGAGCAACCTACTGATTGGGAGGAAGAAGATATTTACAAATGAGACATGGTGACATTCATTTTGTCCTATTTTATTTGTTTCAGAGTTCAACACTCTCTAGCGATGAGTAGGAAGCTCTAATACGGTTCTTGGGAAATAAGACTTTTATTTATTTATTTATTTATTTTATTTTTTTAAATGTTTTATTTATTTTTGAGAGAGAGAGAGAGAGAGACAGAGAGAGAGAGACAGAGAGAGAGAGAGCATGAGCAGGGGAGGGTCAGAGAGAGAGGGAGACACAGAATCTGAAGACAGGCTCCAGGCTCTGAGCTAGCTGTCAGCACAGAGTCTAATGCGGAGCTCAAACCCATGAGATCATGACCTGAGCTGAAGCTGGACGCTCAACTGACTGAGCCACCCAGGCGCCCTGAAATAAGACTTCTAAAAAAGCACATTGACAGCTCTATTGGTTCTTATGTTAATAAATAATACTTTGCAAACATAACACACATATTATAATTATTAATACATTATTATAATACATATCACCTGTGGCATTTTCCACATAACTGGAACAAAATAACACTAAAATTTGTATGAAACCACAAAAGACCCCAAATAGCCAGAACAATCTTGAGCAAGAACAAAGCTAGGAAAGCCACAATCCAAGATTTAAAGATAGAATAAACGCTGTAGTAATCAGAAAAATATGGGACTGTCACAAAAACAGACACACAGATCAATGGAACAGAACAGAGAACCCAAAAATAAACCCACACTTATATGGGCAATTAATCAACAACAATAGAGACAAGAATATACAATGGGGAAAAGACTGAGTCTTCAACAAATGGTGCTGGAAAAACTGGACAGCTGTGAGCAAAAGAATGAAACTGGACCACTTTCTTACACCATACACAAAAATAAACTCAAAATGAATTAAAGACCTTAAAGTGAGATCTGAAACAATACAACTCCTAGAAGAAAATACAGGCAGTAATCCCTTTGATATTGGCTTTAGCAACATTTATCTAGATAGATCTCCTTAGGCAAGGGAAAGCAAAAATAAACTATTGGAACTACATTAAAGTACAAACCTTTTGCACAACAAAGGAAACCATCAATAGAACAAAAAAGCAACCTATTGATTGTGAGAAGATATTTACACATGAAATATCCAATAAGGGGTTAATATCCAAAATACAGAACTTGTACAACTCAAAAACTACCCCCCCAAAAAGGCCCACAGAATACTAAACAACACAATTAAATAATGGGGAGATGACCTGAATACATTTTTCCAAAGAAGACATAGAAAGGGCCAATAGACACATGGAAAGTTGCTCAACATCACTAATCATCAGGGAATGCATATCAAACCCACAAAGAGATATTGCCTTAGACACGTCAAAATGGCTAGCATCAAAAAGACAAGAAATATCAAGGGGTTGTTAGGATGTGGAGAAAAAGAAACTCCATATGCACTATTGGTGGGAATGTAAATTGATACAGCCGCTGTGGAAAACAACCCAGAGTTTCCTCAAAACAAATTAAAAATAGAAATGCTGTATGATCCAGTAATTCCATTACTAGGTTTTACCCAAAGAAAACAAAAACGCTAATTCACAAAGATATATGCACCCCTATCTTTATTGCAACATTATTTACAATAGCCAAGACATGCAAGTAACCCAAGTATCCACCAAAAGATAAATGGATAAAGAAAATACGAGTTCACACACACATATATACACACAATGAAATATGGCTCAGCCATAAGACAATAATGAAATCTTGACATCTGTGACAATCCGGACAGACCTAGAAGGTATTACACTAAACGAAATGTCAAATGGAAAAGAAATATGCCATATGATTTCACTTTTACGTAGAATCTACAAAACAAAACAAATGAACAAACAAACAAAAAACAGACTCTTAAATACAGAGAACAAACTGGTCATTTGCCAGAAGGGAGGTAGTTGGGGGCAATGGTTAAAATAAAGGGGATTGAAAAGTACAAACTTTCAATTATAAAGTAAATAGGTCACAGAGATGAAAAGTATAGAGAATATAGGCAACAATACTGTAATAACACTATGACAGATGATGATTACACTTATCATGAGCACTGAGTAATGTATAGAATTGTTGAATCAATATGTTGTATACCTAAAACTAATATTGTATCGTAATTTTACTTCTTTTTTAAAAAAACATAATACATTATGGATATGTGTCCAGTGTAAAAAATGAGTATTATAATGAATAGAAAATTGCCATATAATCATACTGCCAAGTTGCTACTTATTAGAGTTACAATGACATCAATGAATACAGGGGTTCATTTCATGTCATCTGTTTCAGCTCCTTTGAGTGAAGGACAATAATTGTAGTGTTTTTTGTTTTTGCTTTTTTTCATATTACTTCAATTACTTCACTCATGGGGAAAGCCTTAGACATTTGACTTTGGCACAAAAATATAGGAGAATTAGTAACAAGACAGGACAGCTCATAAGATAGTTTTAAAATACAGATCAGAAATGTATCAGCCTATCAATGATAAAACACTATGAAGTATTTAAAACCAGAGGGAGATGGAAATTGCAGAAGTGATTCAGCAAAAATGCAGTCATCTTATACTTACTGAAGCTACATTCACGAAATCGTCATCTGAGAGGGTTTCCAACATTTCGGAGACAGATGTGCGAATCAGTTTAAGTGTCAACCCACTAACACTTCCACTCCTAAAGAAAATGGGTGAATGGATGTTAATGACCACATATTTAAACATCACAAAACACCCTGAGGAAAGGAAACTTTTGCACTAACGCTACCTCATTTATATAACATTTAAATATTTTGTCTTTAAAAATTAGTAGTAAAGAAAGTCAGTCCCCTTTTTGATAGAGTAGAAATAAATTATAAAAAATCTTGTCTTTCTTTCCTATCAGCATCAGAATGTATGTTTCTAACTACAATGATGAAAACTGTATAGCCAGGGACAATTTTAAGAAACTAGGGATACTTAGGGCATATATACTTATTCAGGAAAAACATACTGACTACCAGCTCTGTTAGCCAGGTTAAAAGGGGTTTCGTCTTTATTTTTCTTGTCAGTACATATTCTATGGTTCTTGGTGATCTCATCTAGACTCATCTCTAGGCAACTAACTCCTACTTCTACATCTCTAAAACTCTAGCTTCTCCCCACGTTTAGACCCCTGGCTGTTTATTAAACAACTACAGATTCTAGGTACAAAATGGGAAATTACACCCAAACATACTTTTTTTCTATTGATGTTCTTGGTACTAACCAGGCTGCATTTCAGTCACCCAATTTCCTCCTCCCTCTCAACCTTCCTTTCTCATTCCACTTCACAGCTGCCACAGAAGTGGCTTCCTCTCCACCTTCTCTCCACTCTGCCTCAGGTGCTTCTTACCGGAAGTCCCTGAGCTTGGGTAACAGCCACTCCATCCAGCTCTTTACTCTTCCCCATGCAAACAGGTGAGAATTCTGGAAACATACCTTGCTCTACTACTGTTAAAAGCTCACAGTTACCTACTAAGTACTCGACTATCACATAGCCCTGCCTTCAAAACTTTCACAATCTTTCTATCTTCCATTTGCTCAATAGAGTTCCCCTAGATGTTTTCACTTAGGCCACTTTGCTAATGTCAATTGTTTTATTGGAAATTCCATTCTCTTTCCTCTTCTCTCCCATGCCTACCTTAGGAAATCTTAGCTCTAAGCATTCAATTCTAATTTTATCTCCATAATGAAGTCTTCCCTGACACTTTCCATCAAAGTGCTCTTTCCTTTGGACTCCTAGTGCTGTGTCATACTTTATATCTATTACAATTATTTTAGTTACACAGTTTAGGAATACAGTTTACTTTCACTAATACACTTGAATTATCTTTGAGAGCTGCCTTAATCATATTTGTCTCTATATTATCACATTGTATACAGGAGACCTTCCATACACGTCTGTTGAGATCATCCTTAAAAATGGTATTTCAACTTCATATGTATTTTTAATATGCATGTAGGTTCTAAAGATTTTAATATGAAAAATTCTTTCTGGGAATTATATATCCAGTAAGATTATGATATATTGAATCACCATTTAGATTTATACTTAAAAAGAATATCAAGGATTACAATATGATATAAACTCCATAATAATTTAATTAAATAAGTTCTGATTTAAATATATCTTAAGAAATGAAATGAGAATTAACATGTAAGTTACATTTATAAAATCATTGATCTTCTCTTTCTCAGGAAATGTGATAGGTTTTTAACTGTTTACTTGAGATCATTTTTTTAAAAATGGTTTTAAAAGGATGATATTAGCTTGTAATATAGATTTAGCTGCATACAAAACATTGGATTCTGTTTCTTTCAGTGTGGCAAAGAATATAAGAAGATATAACTTTTACTCTCAAGGCAAATGAGCATTTTTTGAATTTCTTAGTATTGCTCTTAAAAACTAAACATTTGGGGTGCCTGGGTGGCTCAGCTGGTTAAGTATCCAACTCTTGGTTTCAGCTCAGGTCACAATCTCACAGTTTATGGGTTCAAGCCCTGTGACAAGCTCCATGCTATCAGTGTGGATTCTCTTGGGGTTCTGTCTCTCCCTTTTCTCTGCTCCCCTCCACCTCAAAATAAATAAACTTAAAAAATTAAAATTTTTCTATGTCCCAAAAATTCATCTTAAATCTTATTAAAGGATTACACACACAAAGCCCTTAACTTGAAGCAATGTAAAAAATAAATAAAATGATCAATATAAAAACTCTTGGAATTCCTTCCTGTATATCAGCATTCTCCTTGAAGAAGTCACAATATTGGCACTTAATACATTTAATATTTATCTATTTTGTGTCCAAATCCCTACAAGTTATTTGAATTATTAATGACTGTCAACTAAATGGTTCTTTTTTTGGTGTGTGTATGTCGCAAGAACTGCTAAGTTTTAGCAACCACATATTTTAATAATTTTTAAGATAGAAAGCAAAAAATTGGAAGTAAATAAATAATTTTGAATACCAATATAGATTCTTCTTATTTTCAGTAAGAGAATATTTGTTTTTTTTGTTTGTTTGTTGTTACTGTCTTAATATGGTTTCTTTGTCTGGATATAAAAGTCATCATACTGTTCTTTGTCTTTTTTTTTTAACCCAACCTATTTCTCATTACCATCATATTACTATTATCTACAAATCCTTCCTATATTTTCAGTATATAAATATAAAATGGTTCTCTACTCACACATCAACCAGAATAAGCATGTCTTTAGGTGATGCAGCTCCTTGGATGTACCTGAAACAAATACCATAGGAATATTTTCTTCTCTTGAAAAATATGAAACATTAATATGCTTTGATTTCATATTCACTGATTTCTTAGTTGTGGTGGTTTCCAAGCAAGGCCCTCCTTCCATTCTATCTCAGTAGACAATGTGCTTCCATTCACAATTCTACAATGTTGACTTTATAAAAGCTATATTTAACATAACAGAGATGTTAGAGGCATGGTATTTAAAGTATGTTTTAAGGACAGAACAAAAGATAAAGAGGTGTGCTGTAATATTACAAGCAAAAGAAATTAACTCTTGGATGTGAAAAACATCGATCTATCTAGGTCTCGTGAATTCTATTCTGTTGGCCACGAGTTTGAAAACTCACTTTAAGGACTAATAAGGTTATGTCATATTTTCAAGGCAAAAAATAAATAGAGAAATAGCTAAGTAGTCTAGGTATACAAAAAAAAGCAACTATCAACAGAAAAGAAATATAAAGTAATTTAAGACAGACTAATGTATAATATCATTACCAAGAATTGCAAATGGTGGCTCTCAAATTTTACAGTGTGTAAGAATCACCTGGAGAGCTAGTTTAAAATACAGATTCTCAGAGTGAACCTCAGCCCTGCATATTAAAGCTGCTCTCGGAGAGATCTATTCAAATAGTTCAACAACTGTAGAGGAATTAAGTTAACTGCAGGTGGTAAACGATGTCCAAAGATTATGCTGTCTGGCCACACACTGAAGATAAGGGAGAATGGGGCCTTACTTGCCCAATAGGAACAGCTGAATCTGAACTCCACTTTTTAGTTATCTCTAAGGCCTCTTTGCCCTTAGAGACGTGACCTTCCATACATAGTCTTTGCCCACGACTAATCTAACTTCTCAGAAGCCTGCCAAAAAGCCTGCCGATTCGTGTTCGGACAATAGCCAACACTCAGGACTATGTGTTCATGAAACAGAGTTTATAACATATACTCCAGTCTGTTTCTCTGCAAGAAGGTAAAAGGGGAAGGTTTGCCAGGATATTCCAATAAACGCAAATCTAATTCTTGTCCAGCATCTTAAATAGTCCTGGAATGCTTCTCATGGAAAGGTGAGAGAACAGGATATTGTCTGCTTTTTCAGGTGGGCACCTTGCTTCTAAGTCTCCCCACAAAACAACAGGTTCCTGAACCCACTATATGTGATGTCATAGTCTCGGGCTTTCCTTCAACAACCCATATCTCTAACAGCTGCCACACCTGGAGAAATATTAACAGGAATATGATGTGAGTTAATAATAACACCTGATATTGTTACACATGTGGGCCTTCATGTAAATTGCTATGGAATGTTTAACAGGACATTTTAAAAGTCTTATATATACATTTCTTTGACTCTACTATTGTGAATCAACCACTGAAATTTGTTTAAAGCCTAACAGAAAATTAAAAATAACCTAAATAACCAATAATAGAGGATTTTCAAAATGAGTTACCATAGAATCAGTCTTCTAAAATGATGTTAAGCACGTCTCTTATGTGTAAGTACTTACAGATATTGAAATGAAAGAGTGGATTACGATGCAATATATTGTATAAAATGTGAACTCATAAAAAAAGATATATCCACACATTAAATATACTTTTTAAAAAGAGAAATAAAATGCACAAGTTTAATAGTTGTTTCCCAGTGAATACAATTATGAGTTATTTGGTAGTTATCGAGATATATGTTAGGAGAATGAGTTGCTTTAGTGAGGAACAAAATAGACTTCCTTTTGTGAAAATGAAACCTAAGCTATGTGACCATAACTAGGGGCAGCTTTTACCTTGGGACCAGTTCTCATTAGTTCACTGCCAGGGGCAATCTACCTTCTACTCTATCTAGACACTTCGTTAGAGCTCTACTCCAAGCAAGCTGAGCACTTTTCAATAGAAAATCCCCACCAGCTAAAAGAGATTTAGAGATGACATTGAAGATAAAACTTAAAACTAGTCCATTTGAAATCATTTGATAAATCATTTCAACACTTTTCATTATTGTTGCTCACTTGAACTCATCATCTTCACTGAACTTTAACTGTATTTATTTACTAGAAGGAAAAAAAACCCACACTAGAGCTCTGTAAAATAAGTAGACAGTATTCATTCTAAAATGCAAAGATTCAACTTTTTCACATGCAAAAAAATGTAACCTTCTTTTGTCTAGGTAATCTTTCCATGACTATCTAAAAATCCTTACCAGGGCCTTCTGCGTACATCATAAAGATCAATCTTGTTTGGAGTTCTACTGTTATCAACCCATGGAGAAGCTACAAGAAAGAGAGAAATTAAATTAAAAATAAAAAAAATTAAATAAAAATATTAGATATTAGCTAACAAGATATTTAGTAAGTCACAAAACATCATTGACACTTCCTTGTTATCCAAAGCAATGTTAAAATGGGAACTACAATCTTTATGCCCTTAGTCTTTCTTTAAAATGGAAAACAACACAGCAATATTAAAGAAAGTTAACATAAGTCGATTTTCTTTTTTCAGATTACTTCATAAATAACCTGTAGACATAGGGATTTCCGAGATGTTAACCTACATGTTTACCGTGTGTCCTGAGGTTATACATTTAATTTCCCCTCTACTAACACAAAAATTGACCTTAAAAGAAAAATTATTTTCCAGAGATGAGAACTGTACTTTGAATTATTTGATCTTTATATTTTCATTCATTTATTCATACTATCTTGATCTATAAAAAAGATAGTTGTTTTTCCTGGATTGTTATTCATATAGTAACAATTTTAATATATTTTTAATGTTTTTTCTTTGAGAGAGAGAAAGAGAGAGACAGACAGACAGACAGAGCATGAACAGGAAAGACGCAGAAAGAGAGGGAGACACAGAATCCAAATCAGGCTCCAGGCTCTGAGCTGTTAGCACAGAGCCTGATGCAGGGCTCGAACTCATTGACCACGAGATCCTGACCTGGGCCAAAGTCGGATGCTTAACCTACTGAGCCACCCAGAGACCCTAATAGCATAATTTTTTAACCTTCTTATTCACATATTTGATAAAGGCCAGAATGTTTGAGATTATAATTAAAAAGTTAACAGAATTAAAATAAATCCACGAAAAACTATTTTCCTTAAATTTCTTTGAATCATTCAGGTAAAATTCGAGAATCTTGTGTTAGTTTCAGAGTCCTCATCATTTTGCAGCAGTCAGAAGAAAAAAAAACACTGTCTAACTTCATTGATTGTTACATGCGATTAATTTACACTTACTCTAAGTCTATAAATTAAATGCTTTACACACACACACACACACACACATCTTAGACCTAATGGAGAATAATAAGTGCTAATAAATCAGATGATAATTTTTGGCTGAAAAAGTCCTTCCTTAAACATATAACTCTTAGCAAAATTCCTATAATAATGCACATGACTTATGCCCTTGAATCTATTTTGCCCTTTTCTTTATTTAAAACTATGGAAATTATGGAAAACTGAACTGTGTATCAGGTTTATTAGCGAACTAAGATTATTTGGCCAATCAGGATATGTCAAAAAAAAAAAAAAAACCCACATACATACTTAATCAAGCCTCTTCTTGACTAAGAAATTTATTTCTCCCGGGTGACTATATTATAAAATGACTTACATCAATCAGTTTAAATATAGTACTACTCCAACAACCATTTACAATACAGTCAATGCAACTGAAATGATAAGTTTCCTTTCATTCCTACAATCTGCATTTGCAAAAACTTAGAGCCAGTGAGATCACATTTCATTTTGTTTTTCTTTCTTGCGGTAGCACTGGAATAAAGCAATAAGCATGCTGGGAGACATGCCAGATCACTTTCAAGTATTCCCCTATAATAGCCGACTCCCCCAGCAGAGGGTCAGAGTGGTAACTACAAATTTAAATGAATGATATCCTTTCAGTACAATGCTGTGCTGGTTATACATTTATTGCCTCTCAGATCCAAATTCACCCATTTATCTTACTCTATGGAAACGGATCTGGGCTCTTTAAATATTTTTCTTTTACCAATGAGTTCAATTTTAAGCTTTGTCAGCAGAAGATGAAAGAGAGACACCCAATGAGAAAAGGGTTTTTGCTTCCGGCTGCTGACCTGTTTCCTCAAAGGCTCTTGGGGCCCGTGAAGCTTTCCTGATTTCTGACTCCTGCAGGTTCTCCAGCCAACAATGGCCAGCAGCACCCCTGACTGCTTCTGTAGTGGAGTGCCTTCGATGACACATTTAGAACCCTCAAGGGTGAATTACCAGCAAACCATTCCAGCATGACACTGTAGCAACTTTTCGGTCATTTGGTGGACCGTGACTATGTCTTCTATAAGAAGATCTGGATCTCAGCCCAGAGGCACCTGGGATTGAGGTTACTTCATTACAAGTATTCCTGTAGTATTCAGAGTAATCTCTCTAGCCAATCCTTTATTACTCGAATCCCTGTTTTAAGTAATAATTCTTTATTTAAAAAATAACTTTTGGAAAAAAACCCCAAACTTTCCCATTCAAAATTCTGTTCTCTCTCTCCTGATTGGATTCAGACTGTTACAAATGATTGGGTGAGACCACAGAAGTGAGATCAAGTACCACCACAAGTGCCACAACTACCACCATGAGGTGCAAATGGTTAAATAGTGAATTTGATGAGTGACTTAATGAAATGGATATATGAAAGTCATGTTTACATTTGATTCATGAATTCTTTGCCAATGACATCTAGAATTTCTGCTTTCACTATAACTGCTAATTGAAATTAACTGTGATATGTAGTACTATGCTACATAAAATGGAGATCTTTCTTTAAAGACAGATAAAAGGTTTGCAATTTACAGTATGAGCCAGACCATAAAATTTTAATATGGTTTATACTCAAAAATATTAATAATATTCTTAGAAGTCTTCTGAGATATTTACTATTAGGAAATAACCCTTTATTATACCAAATTAAGATATTTATATCATGGTAAAATTAAACAATGTACTTTCTTCTGTGATATTACTAATTAATTTGTTGTAAAATCCCATTGTGGCATTTAAGGGGTACATTATTTATAGAGGCTTAAAATTACAGAAGGTCAAATAGTCAAAGGGATAATAACCATAGAATGAAATTCCCTGAAATAATCAGTTCCTTAAGGATGCATAATGAAAGCTACGTGTTTTGAGAGGAAATTGGAGCTTCTAAAATCCCTGTAAAAAGCACAATGGTGTTCATCTTAGATGTGTCTCTTGCTTTCCACTAAAATTTTGGGATGACAGGAGAAAGGAGTGGAGTGCAAAAAGGGACATTTTCCTGAATGTCATCTTTAATGGTGTTAATAGCCACTTATCAGAATGTTTTCTCCAATCAAAAATGAACTATGGGCATGTCTCTGACTAATCTACTAGACTACAATTTCATTTCACATGATATTTAGTGTGTTCTATACTAGTTACTGTATCACTGATTTTAAAAGGTATTTAAGGGGGGAAAGGGGAAGTGGGGTGATGGTCATGGAGGAAGGCGCATGTGGGGAAGAGCCCTGGGTGTTATATGGAAACCAACTTGACAATAAACTATAAATAAAAAAAGGTATATAAGTGTACAATTACTCAGAATACCGAAATAAGTCTTAGAGAAATATTCTTGAGAAAGTATGCAGATTGCCAAGCCATTTTCTAGTTAATATACTGCAAAAATAATATGAGAGTGTGGTTTTTTCAATTCAGCTGCTAGGAAATAATAAAGCACATAATGATGAATTGAGGGCTGATTCTCTTGGTGGAAACACCATTTCAAATGATAGCTAATTGCATTTCCAATTAACAAGCTCAAATGCATTTTTCTAATTCTAAGAGATGTCACATTTTTGGTCACATGAAAAGAAAAAAGTAAACTTCACATACTCAAAAATGCCTTTAAACCCACCCTGGTTCTGCTGGCTGGATCTAGTTGGTATTATGTGGATAATTATTTGAAGCTTGCCTTAATCATTTTTTATAGATTATTAGCAATGGCTCTGACTTGTAAGGCATGATAACAAATTTGGACTGTTTTTAAGCCCGAATTAATTTAGCAAAGGGGAGCTGTAGAGCTCGCAAAATTTCCAGGAATCTGAATGTTGCTGCCCAAATACTACTGTCCCTGAAGGAATTCTCCATACTCCGTACATACAAAATCTCCTGATTTTGAACTCCAGTTCAAATCAGGGCTTCCACATCAAAATCCTGGATGAGTCTCTCTAACAGAGTGAGGGCTATTGACCCACACAGAGATGCCAGAGAATCTAGACAGGCAATAGGTAGCCTTTTCAGATTGTGAGTTATGAGATATGAGACAGGCTCTGCTCTCCAGGAAAACTTTTAATCTAGAAAATACCCAATACATGGAAAAAGGATTCTCTATCAGTTATGGTAATACAAAATAACTTAATAAACCATTTCAAATCTTCTGGTTATCAGCACAGTTTATTTCTCACTCAGATAACAGTCCAAGTGCAATATTACTAGCGTCAGAGGCATAGATTCCGCTTCAAGATGGTGTTCAATGACCTAGAGCTGGGAACACTTTTGCATTCTTTAGCACTTTGCTTCGAAAGTCACTAAGGAAGTGTGGAGAAGGCATACTCAAGTCACAAGAATCTCAGACTGTTACTTTCAAACATATACTACTGGTGCTGCATAGATACAGAGGAGGTCTGACAAGAGGTAGGCAGTCATTGCCAAAGGCAAAATTTCACAATGTGACACAGGTATACAACTCTAGTAGGTGGCTAGCAGCCTTGGCTATCGGTACAGATGGACAACTCAAATTGGAGTAATGTCCACTACTGTAACATCAAATTTTCTGTTTTCAGCAATGTTTCAAGTAAGCTACCTTTAAAATGAGAGACAGGAGGAAGGGCTAAATTCAGAACCCAGTAAATACATAAAAGATATTGGACTTAAGAATGATTTCTAGACCAAATCTTAGAACTGGGATTGCTTGTACAAGAAAGTCACCAGAAGAAAATAAGTAGAAAACAATTCAGTGTTGTTTTTGATGTTGTTTGTGTTACCAAGGAAATCACAAGCCTAGTCTGTAGAAATCTGGTCACTTGTGAAGCTGAACGTGATTTTTGGGCTCTTAAACCTGCTCCATAAGCAAGATAGGAAAGCTGTTGAGCCCCAAGCACATCCTTCAGATGTGTCAGAAAGATAATAGACAGGAGGGTTACTCCCGTGGAGTACTACCCACAGCAAGCAGCTGAGCTAACCAAAATTTTTTCTTTACCCAAGAGTAAGCAGTCTTTGTTTCTTACTTGAGGAACTGTAATACATACTACAGACCTGTCAGTGCTCCATATTTTCTACTATCTTTTCTCAAATGGCAATTTTTGCTGTCTTCTGGATGACATCATTACATTTAAAAAATCTGGGCAATAATGGCCACAGGGCAGGAAAAGTAGCTGGTATTCTGCTGTATTACAGTTAAATTAGGAAAAGCCACATCCACGTGATAGAGAGAACTGTACATTATCCAGAGGTCATTGATTTTTATCTGGATTTACTAACTTATTTGGACTTTGGATCATCATCTACAGAAAGATGGTGAGTGCATGCTATGTGTGGGGAAAAAATATGTGCACAAATGCTTGGACGACCAGAGGAACAGCCTGTGACAGGGCTTTACAATACTCTTTTTTTTTTTTTTTATTGCCACAATGGGGCCATGTAATGAGATTCAACAGCCTTTAGAAGTAATTTTGGTCTTGCTGTTTGCCTTCCACTAAATTTTCCCCTTTTCACCTGAACTGTTCATATGGTCATGTTGATCCAGTTTGGGTCATACAGATGAAGACAACAACTGAAGGACTGGCACATTGATGGAACCCCCAGTTGCTAGATTTTTCATTGGATAAATTACTTCCCCTTTTTCAGTAAAATGAGAATGATTCCTATTTCCCACTTGCAAGGATTAGAGTTAGGATTCAATGATTTTCATACACCAACACTTAGAATTAAGTTGGCACATAATAAGCAATGTCTATGTGGATATTAGAAAACAGTACCACTGGGTCCCTGACAGTGCTTATTATAGAGAGATTTTTAAAAAAGATTATGATGGGGTGCCTGGGTGGCTCAGTTTGTTGAGTGTCTGACTCCTGATTTCAGCTCAGATCATGATCCCAGGGTTATGGGATGAAGCTCAGCATGGAGCCTGCTTGAGATTCTTTCTTTCTCTCTGTCCCTCTTCTCGGCTCTCTTGCAAATAAAAAAATAAGGAAACAATCTCTTTTAAAAAATAAAAATTATTTATTTTATGTATTAATATATTAATTAATTTATTAATTATTTTATATAATAAAAATTATTTTAAGATGTGCTTAGATTTTAACTGCTTATAAGCACATTCCTATGACTATGGCTTGAAATGTCATACCATTTCCCCACCCTTCTCCATCCCCAATGATGCAGGCTGCTGTCAATAACATTTTCTGGGAATCTAAACACTGACTACCTGAGGTCACCCCAGAAACCCTTTGGGGAACACTGGCATAGGTTAAGAGAGTAGGGTGAAACAGGTGTACAGGCAGGGACTAGATAATTGCAACACAATGTTTCTTGGCACTTTCCATCTGCGTTTTGCCTTTGTTTCATTTTATTTAGAAACTAAATTCTCTTAAGTTCTATTCTGATGCTTGTTTTCAGTTCTAGTACCTATTCTCTAAATCTGCTTATCCAGCTTAACTTAATACTTACTATTCATGATACGCAAGGCATTGTGTTAGGTGATGTGGGGAGTAGACACCTACACACACAGCCATCTCTACTTACTTACACTGTGATGCTTTTTAAAAACATACACAAAATAAATTCTGAAGGAAGATAAAACTTAATAGCTATTAGAATACAGACAAAAACCAACATCTCTGAGAAAACAAAGTAAAGAAAGATGGCTTTTGGGAAAGTCTTCCTGTGAAAAGTGGTGCTTGTATTCTATTTTAAATGACTGATAAGATGCACGTGACCAGAGACAGAGTTCTAGCATCAAAGCCTTAAGAGAAATGATAAAAAAAAAAAAAAAAGGTAGGCTGCAAAAATAAATAAATAAATAAATAAACACCTACAAGGAGAAAAAAAAGGCAACGTAAGAGTGCATGATCAAGCCTCAACTGTGTAGTAAATAAAACTGGAGACAGAGATAGGGTTAGCATCTTAGAATGATCCAGATAACTTGTTGAAAAGTTTATCAACTATCCCTCTGCGCTGCATTTTAATTTAATGTGTTTATAACTTTTTTCTCTCATCTGTGAGCTCCTCCAGAGCAAAATTCACTCTCACTAGTATTTGAATTCTTAGGATATCTCCATTTCTTCAGAAACAGGACTCTTGCTTGTTCTCTCCGCTTTTTCCCCTTCCAACCCATACTTGACTATATTGACTCAGTTAATGAAATAGTTTAAATTTTAATTTAGTTACTGAGCAATGAGACTTGATGTTCAGATGGTATCGCTATTTTGGCGTAAGAGTGCCTTTGATGTCATGACTATAATATGCCCAGTACATTTCTCTCTCTTACAGACAGCCAACACTAGTTCACATATAGACACAATGTATTATAGCCAATTATAAATCACTGTAGTTTTAAAAATGAAAGCACTTATTACAAAGTGATTTGCTGGTCATTTGTACATTTCATTTACCATAAAGGACTATTTGTCAGCAGGAGTAGCAGATAGCAAGGATAAGTTGTGAGGTTTAAGTGGAATAGTCAATAAAGTAAATGGCACACAAAGACTTAATCATTTAGATGTCCCATCAGGAGTTGTTAGCTGTCGCTCAGAAATAAGCTTGAAAACAGTAAGTTCTATAAAGAAAAACATGAGGATTTGCTGGAAAATGATTTCAGATATGTACTACATACAGAAAAATGTGAACTCAGATGGAGAAAAAGTTGCCCATTTTGTAAGCTAACAAATCCAATTGGGTAATATTGATATATTTATAAAATAAAAACAAAATTGTGATCCTACAAGAACAAGTTGCCTGTTTTTTTTTTTTTTCTAATTTTACTCTTTTTATTTATTTTTGAGACAGAGAGAGACAGAGCATGAGAAGGGGAGGGACAGAGAGACAGGGAGACACAGAATCCGAAGAGGGCTCCAGGCTCTGAACTGTCAGCACAGAGCCTGATGCGGGGCTCAAATCCACGAACGTGAGATCATGACCTGAACCGAAGTCAGAGGCCCAGCCGACTGAGCCACCCAGGTGCCCCACAAGTTGCCTGTTTTTTAAGTCAATAAATCCTAGACAATGTTGATGATGTGTTTAATGGTTTTATTTGTTTGTTTGTTTTTGTTTTTTTTGTTTACGGGCATCTGGGTGGGTCAGTTGGTTAAGCATCTGACTTCGGCTCAGGACATGATCTCGTCGTTTGTGAGTTTGAGCCCCGTGTCCAGCTCTGTGCTAACAGCTCAGAGCCTAGAGCCTGCTTGAGATTCCGTGTTTTCCCCTCTGTCTGCCCCTCCCATGATCATTCTCTGTCTCTGTCTCTCAATAATAAATAAACACTAAAAACAATTTAAAGTGTTTTTTTGGTATACCTAAGAGAAGTGCTTAAAAAGCTATGTGAATTTTTGACAAATATGTTAATTTTTCTTAATAAAATAGAATGAACATAAAATGAATTACATAGCAAAGATGTTTATGTGTATAAAAAGGGATGACACAGATATAAAAATTTAGCAATATATAAAAGAAAAAGGAACAAATGAGAGAGATCTTTTAGAAGTTAAAAAGAACTGAAGCTTTTTAGGAATACTTATTCACATATTTTATATGTAGTGTCATCCATCATCCAATTACAAGTAGTTTCCATTTTCATATTAGCATCCTACTTAACTACTCTTTCCTCTCAGCAATAAAACAAATCACTTAATGAATTAAAGCATGACTGGATCCATAGTTGATTACAAAGTGAACTATTACAACCTGTATGTGTGAAAAATAAGACACTTTTATTTAAGAGATGAGGTTATACCACAGGCAACAAATAAGGCTACGCAATCATCTCTATAAATGAGGGTCATTTGAGAATTTCAAAATAGTATTTTTTTAAGTTTATTTTTGTTTACTTTGAGAGAGAGCAAGGGAGTGTGAGCAGGGGAGGGACAGAGAGAGAGAGAGAGAGAGAGAGAGAGAGAGAGAGAATCCCAAGCAGGCTCCGAGCTGTCAGCTTTCAGTAAGGACACAAGCCTCAATCTCACGGAACTGAGAGAATATGACCTGAGCCAAAATCAAGAGTTTGACCCTTAACAGACTGAACCACCCAGGCGCCCCAAGAATTTCACAATATTATTTTGTGTGTGCGCGCATGTGCCTGTACTTTACTGTTGTAAATCAAACGTACCACTGTACTCCCCAAATAAAAATACTTGTGGTGTTTTAATTCAGCAACCACTGTCAACATTCTCACACCTTATGGTCACCACTAAACTCATTTATTCTTTTTTATTGAGATATAATTCAGATACAACTTATATGATGGCATTATGCTAAGTGAAAAAAGCCAAAGAGAGAAAGACAAATACTATATTATCTCATTTATATGTAAAGAAGCCAAACACAGAGTAGAATGATGGTTGCTAGGGGCTTGTGACAGGGGTGGGGGTGGTGGGCATGGGAGAAATGGGGAGATTTTGGTCAAAGTGTCAAATTTCCATTAAGAAGATGAAGAAGTTCTGCAGACCTAATGTACAGCATGGTGATTGTAGAATAATATATACTTGAAAGTCACAAAGAAACTGCATCTTCAATGTTCTAACCACAAAAACCTGTGTTTCTCCTTCCAACAGAATAAACACTGCTTGAACTACAGTATTCCACTGCTCAAAATGTCTCTGGTATTTCCCCACACATTAAATCCCAGACAAACTATTCTGACATTCAAGGCCACATAACTTGCCATTAATAAACCTTTTGATTTAATATCACCCTTCTTCTATGACAAACTATTAGATTAACTAGGCTTGCTAGCCTCTGACAGTACTTGTTCATCTCCTTGCTTTTCACTTTGTGTCTTTTCCCTTCTAATTAGCCTTTGCGTTTTCTTCTTCAACTTGATTTTTCAATCCATAGTTCATAAATCAAAGCTAGCCCATAAATCTGGTCATTAATTACCTTGTCTTTTTCAGAACTCCTACAGCCAATCTATTCTTACAGCTGTCTAGTTTATTTGACATTTAATCATTTAATGATTTGTATTGTAATCTAAATTTCAAGATGTATACATTTTGACTTCCTAATTGGGTTAAAATTTCCTACAGATTGGAAACAACTTGGGCTTTTAAAACACACATTTGCATAGAGTAACCACATCAGAGATGTTTTTGTCCCCAGTACCTTTTCCTTTCTTACCTTGTACAGCTTCTGCTCCCTACATGATCACCCTGAAGGTAACTGTACCCGTAAGACCACTAAATTCTGGTCAATGTCCCACAAAAGGAAAGGTTCTGTGGAAAGTCCAGCAAGTACACTCAAAAAGAGGGAGGGGGCACCTGGGTGGCTCAGTCAGTTAAGTGTCCAACTCTTGATTTTGTTTCAGGTCATCATCTCACGGTTTGTGAGTTCGAGCCCTGCATGGAGCTCTGCGCTGACAGTGCAGAGCCTGCTTGAGGGATTCTCTCTCTCTCTCTCTCTCTCTCTCTCTCTCAAAATAATAAATAAATAAATTAATTAATTAATTAAATAAATAAGCAAGCAAGCAAGCATTAAGAAAAGGGAGGAGGGTAGTGGAGGATACCATTCTTTGTCCCTTAAAAAAGAGCACAAGTAACACTGGTGGGCCTGAGGCTGAGGCCATATTCAGATGACAGAGAATTAAAACAGGAATGTGGACCCCTTATTTGTGAAGCTTCCCTATCAGCCCCCGTCTATATAATTGATTGATACTCTTTGACTTAAGGAAAAAACAAACTTCCATAGTGTTGAAATCAAATTGTTTTTGTAGTTGGTTGTATTCCTGATACACTAGATTTTAAGAACTATTATTATTTTAAAAATAATAGCATGTAGTCACTTCCATTTAAAATTTGTTTATGCAAGGGCACCTAGGTGGTTCAGTCAGTTAAGCGTCCGACTTCACTTCAGGTCATGATCTCCTGGTTCATGGACTCGAGCCTTGCATCAGGCTCTGTGCTGGTGGCTCGGAGGCTGGGGCCTGCTTCAGATTCTGTGTCTCCCTCTTTCTCTGCCCCTGGCCAACGTGTGCACATGCGCAGGCATACACGTGGGCTCTCTCACTCTCTCTCAGCAAATATAGTACCTTTATAGTTAAGCCCTACATCCATTCACAAATGTCAGAGTAAAAAAGAAAAAAAGATATTTTTTAAAAAGATAATTGGTCACGCAAAGCAGTACTTCTATAAATACTATAAATGTCAAGGGTCCCATGCTATCCCATTTCCTTTAGATTGGCTAGAAATCTATCAAATGCTACTTTCATAATTAACCAAAAGGAAAACAAATATTCTTTGGACTATCCTGTTAGCAGTTATTTAATGTTTAAAATATTTTTGAGCTATTTTTCTAAAAGTACTAAGTAACTCAGGGACAACTGACCATCCATATACTTCATACCAGGTTCTTCTGCATTGTATTCTGGCAAAATCTTAGCAGATATAACAACAAAGTTGTCTCCCAGAGGTGTATTTAACACTAATTCAACATATAATAAGTCCCGTTACTGTATTCCATGGTTTTGAAATGAACAAATAAAGGAGAGAAGAGAAAGAATAAGTGCTTAATAAGACATTAAGAAAATGTCATATGAAAATGAGTAGATTTTTAGCTTTTCTTGTTTTTTGGGGGGTAGGTTTGGTTTTTTTTGTTTTGTTTTGTGTGTGTGTGTGTGTGTGTGTGTGTGTGTTTGCAAATACAACTAATTAGCTAAAAAAGGAGTATTGCCTCCATTGGTATTTCAGGGAGCCACTGATTCCTAATTACAATCCCAATTATAGCAGGAATTAGAACAATTTCAGGCAATACTAACAGGTAAATGAATAATTCGTACCTAAGTTTTTATGATGGGTAAAAAATTCACAACGGTAATAGCTCTTGAAAGCAGTTTAATAGCTTTAAAGTTAATTTATCCCAATCAGTTAAGAGCTTCTAAAGGAAAGCACTCATAAATTAAACTGATTTTCCAGTTAGCACATACTCAGTGAAGATGTCACTAGACATGGGCTCTGGCTTCAGCTGTGCCAAATAGCTAATTGTATGACTAGGTCAAGTCACTCTTCTTACCGCACAAAGAATGTGGACTTAGCAGATGCAAAAGGCCTAACCACATAAGGAGATAATGTTAGTGTCTGAGCTAGAAATCATCTTCAATCAACCCAAGTAACTGGTAAAGAAACAGGCTCAGAGTTGTAACATGACTTAGCCCAAGTACACTACTATGCAGACGGCAGTTTTCACATGATCAAGAACTCCTCTTCACCTAGTACAGTGTTCCTTGTATGATTACACGGCTTATCCACTTCTAAGTTGGAGACATGAAACAGGAGGAAGGGAGAGGGTGGAAGAGCAAAATGAGGAGAAGGAAGAGAAGAAAAAAGACATACAGAATCATTTTTACAGTTCACTTCCATGCACATCAACCAAATTAGAAAACACAAAATTTATGCACATCAACCAAATTAGAAAACACAAAATTTATTGATGTTCAGTTCAAAGACACATGGCAGAGTTCAAACCCCCACTAATTACTAACCAACTCTTTTTCAGAACTACAGTGGTGCCTTTATATTATGTCAGCTCTGGAAAGCTCCTTACTTGGGGCCAGTAGTTTCTCCATGTCATTTAAATAATTTGATAAACGGAACCAATGAGACTAGCTAAGCAACACTGACTTTCTACTATAGGAGGCACTTCGCTAAGAAGCATATTTAATTATTATCCTCTTTTAACAATTCTACAATTTACACATTATTGTGCTCCTGTCCTTTTGGTTAAGTCTGTGGGTGTTTTTCAAAGGTTGCCACCACATCAAGTGAATGAAGTGTTATGCCCTGGCTATTGGATAGGATATACTTGCTTAACTGTCTCGCACCAAGTAGCCCTGCCCTAAATTGCATCTTAATACTGAACTAGAGTATTTTTTTAGAGTCTATTATGAATCATAGGGTCCTAGTATCTGACTTATTTTCAATAATTGTTTTATGTTCAATTATTATTATTATAACATTATTTTCAATAATTGTGGCAAAAATTTTTAAAAAGATAGTTGACAGTTTTTTTTTAAAGCATAAAAAATGACAGTTTTTTATAAATATAAAATTTCTACACTTAGATTAATATACGAAGGGGCACTGGGCGGCTCAGTCAGTTAAGGGTCCGACTTTGGCTCAGGTCGTTATCTCACGGTTTGTGAGTTTGAGCCCTGCGTCAGGCTCTGTGCTGATAGCTCTGAGCCTGGAACCTGCTTAGGATATTGTGTCTCCCTCTCTTTCTGCCCCTCCCCTGCTTGCAATCTCTCTCTCTCTCTCTCTCTCTCTCTCTCGGAAATAAGGAAACATTTATATATATATATATATATATATGAAATAGATCTTGTTTGATCCTCACAACAATTCTGCAACATAATGTGGAAGCTAATTTTTTTTTATATTACCAAAGTAGAAACTCCAAGCCCCATAGATAGAATTGGTGGATTTAGCTAAAAGAAATATATGACACTGAGTTAAATTTGAGTTTTGAGAAAGATCAGATATGGTTCTAGTGTAAATACTTCCCAAATATTGCATACCTACACTAAAAAATTCTTTATTGCTTATGTAAAATTCAAAATTAACTGGGCAATTGTTATTTTATCTGGAAATCCTACTGAGAAGTGACTTATCTAAAGTCATAGAAAGGCTAAAACCGTCATTTTTGGACCAATTCCACCATGTGATGTTACTGAGACATATTTTTGCTTAGTCATTTCTTTACAACTCCTTCCATATTTCTATTTCAACTCCCGTGTCAACTGACCGTAATCTCAATTATCCTTCCATTTTTCATGTGAAGAGAAAAATGAATTTAGGCCAAATTATTCTAACTGATATTCAGTCTCGTGATAATGCTACTGCTTTGTATTTCCAAAGTGCTTTCCAGTTTATTACCCCATTGACAACAACCTTCAGGGAATAAAATGAGGACTCAGTGCTTGTATTTTTCAGATTTGATGATCAAGGCTGAAAACAATTAGAAGATCCAACTGGTTTCTCATAGCTACTAGGGAGATCTAAACTTGAGGTACAAGTCTTGTTATATAAAAATCCAATTAAGTAAAAACATATGTTCTATTTCCATTCATAGTAAGATAATGAAGAATATAAAAGGCTCTTTTTGACCTTTACTTTAACAGACACTAATCAGGACGAGCCACTCTACATTACCCAGGCTTGTATCAAAATGGCAAGATCTAAAAGCAGAGAAAACAGTATGGTTTAATGAGGAATTTTTTAAAATTGTGTCACTTAAAAATAGTCTTTACACTTGAAAAAAGTATTAAATGTGCTGAAAACACCATCAATAGAAATTTCTTAGGTTGCTTTTAAATTATAATATTGTCTTGGGGCACCTGTGTGGCCCAGTGAGTTAAGCATCTGACTCTTGATTTTGGCTCAGGTCATGATCTTAGGGTTCCTGAGATTGAGCCCCATATCAGGCTCTGCACTGACAGCCTGTAGCCTGCTTAGGATCCTCCTTCAGTCCCTTCCCCATTCACATGGGCTTGTGAACTTGTGCATGCATGCTCGCTTGCTCTCTCTCTCTCTCTCTCTCTCTCTCAAAACAAGTAAACAATTTTTCTTAAATACTGTCTTAATGTCTTTGATAACAGAGACTTGGTTCTATTATACAATTAATTAAAAAAAAAAACAAGAGGAATTCTGCCAGTTGTGATAACATGTATGAACCTGGAGGACATTACACTAAGTGAAATAAGGCAGACACAGAAAGATCAATACTAGATGATACTCTTACATGTGGAGTTTAAAAAAGTAAAGTTGTAGATGTAGAGCAGAATGGTGGTTGCCAGGGGCTGGAGCAAGTGGAAAAGGGGGAGGTATTAGTCAGACGATACGAAGCTTTAGTTATTTAAGATGAGTAAATCTTAGAGATCTTCTGTATAGCATAATGCCTATAGCTAAAAATACTATATTATACACTTAAAAACTTGTTAACACTCTTATCACAAAAGCTATAATAATAAATAAGGGGGGGAGGAAACTTCTGGAGGTGATGGATAGGTTTATAATATTGATTACAGTGACAATATCAGAAGTGTATACTTATCTCCATACTCATCAAGTTATACCCATTGTGTGTGGCTTTTTGTAGGCCAACAGATAATAAAAAACAAAATAAAAAGAACATAGAGATTCACAAAAGTTTCCATTAGGTCAGTGTATTTCATAGTAGGCAAGAGAGCAATTGTAAATAACCTCCTCTAACAGGTAAATGAATTCAATCAATTAGTCACTGACTGAACCAATTTGTCTATCAAACTTTGTTTGAAAACTAAGTACTGGAAGAGAGCCGGGGGTTGCTTCCACAGCTAATATAAGGCGGGGGGGTGGGGGGGGGCAGGAATCATCAGGATTCAGCTAAATATTCAAAAATATTTTCCAAGATAAAGCAGACAGATGTCAACACATTTAAATTTTTTTTGAAAGGGTTAAGAAAAAATTACAACGAGTATCCTGGATTAGATTTAAAATCAGAGAATGTAGAGGTACCTGGATGGCTCAGTGGATTGAGTGACCAACTTTGGCTCAGGTCATGATCTGCCAGTCTGTGAGTTTGAGCCTCACATCTGGCTCTGTGGTGACAGCTCAGAGCCTTCAGATTCTTTGTCCCCCTCTCTCTCTGCTCCTTGCCCTCTCAGAGTCTGTCTGTCTGCCTCTCTCTTTCTCAAAAATAAACAAACATTAAAAAAAACTTCAAAAAATAATAATAAAATGAAAGAATGTAGAAGATAATTAGTAAGGTTAAAGGTTAAAGGTTAGCCACTAGTACAAAAAGAGCCATCTTTGAAAAGTGCTTATAACATAACCTATCTTTCTCTATTCCTCCTCTGGATCCCAGGTTTTCTCTTTCCTTTGTTACCCATTCTTCCCTCCATTCCCTTTACTATTTCTCTTAGAAACTTTGTCTCTTTTTTTCTTCTCAGTATCATCAATTTTCCTCTGGTACTGGGCTCTTGGTTTTCCATTATTATGCTCATTTTCTCTCTTTTCCCCACCTTCTTTCAGTTGCTCATATATGGAATTTTGTAATGAGGCAATACATCTTAAAAGTCTCAAAAGCTATATGATGCTATAAATTATTGATAAATGTATTCTTATTTGTATGTTACTGAAAAGGTCATCAGGTGTTTAATTACTATATTTCAAAATAATACTTAAAATGTTTTTGTTAAGATCTGATACAACTTTAAGGTTTATTATATCAGGTTTAGTATGCTTATGAGTAGTGCTGCTTTATTTTAAATGATCTTATATACTAAAATATCCAATCTCCTGATGCATGATATTTCATGTATGAGTAATTAACTCAAGAGCATTTAGAAGGGTTATATCACACTGAACATTTGTGTAAGTAGACAATTTTACTATTATCACAACCTATGTGGTAATACTACACACATATTAACATCATTTTATTAACTCGTGATTTTTTTTCAACTTTGAAAAAAAGAAGTAGGCCTTTCTTAGCCCACTGGGTTTCTACAAAAGAAATAACTATCACTGATCTTACCATCTGCCATTTTCATTCATGAAGAAGTTATGTTCACTACATAATCTGAGCGCTATTAAGTCTGAAAATGCCCACATACTTTTATTCATTATTATTGCCATACAAAGCTAGAGATTAGCTAATTTCTATTTCACTCCTTTTTCACTGTTTTAACTTTTTTATTGTGAATAATTTTATTTGTTAAAAATATTTAGAAAACTCAAATCTCAAGAATTCTTCTATATATTGCGATGGTTTGAAGCCAAATTACCTAGCATGTATTCTGTAACAGGCCATGACTTTGAGACAGACAATGCATTTGTGCTTGTCAGCTTGGTCCAAAATGTGAAGTGAAAAATATCAATAGACATTTCACTTAAAGTCTTTTCAACAGGTTCTCAAGATCTATACTAGTCATAAACCATTCTTTTTTGTTACAGATTTATTTCTCCTTACCGTCCTTTATAAGACTAAAGTATATTAAAAAAGTTTATTCATTTACTGTGTAAAATATATTGATCTTCATTGAACATATCACTAAGATACCCTCAAAATTAATCCAACTTGACACTTACAGTAGTTCTATTTTCTTTGAAATTTCATTTTATTTCCTGTCATACTCATTTCAACAAATCCATGCTCACTTATTATGGCAAAGCATCAACACTTCTCATATAAAAACACAAATCTGAGCGGTACCTGGGTGGCTCAGTGGTTAAAGCGTCTGACTTTGGCTCAGGTCATGATCTCATGGTTCGTGAGTTTGAGCCCCGCATCAGGCTTGATGCTGTCAACCTGTCAGCACAGAGCCCACTTTGGATCCTCTGTCTCCCCCTCTCTCTGCCCCTCCCTCTACTCGTTCTCTCTCCCTCTCTCTCTAACAACAAATAAAACTCAAAACAAAACAAAACACAGACCTGAAATCTGGAAAGAAATATTTCATTAGTTTCTAAAAATTATATTCCATTCCCTGATGTAATTCTACACTTTGCCCATGCTCAGTGATGGATCCTCAGAATTATTATAGGATTCATGATAACCTCTTGTTCCAGGTACACAGACCCTGGTCACAGCGTCACTGCAACCTGGCCTGATTCTGGGTGCCAGCAGCTCCAGCTGGTCCAAAGGTGTTTTGGTTTAGGATGGTTTGGGTAGATATAGAGCCATGTGAGGAAGAATACTCTTTCCTTATAAAAGTGGGGAGGTATCTTTTTCTTTCAGTACTGGAAAAGGTAACAGAGTGTTATCAAGAAATATTAGGTCTGGCACTTACAATTTATTTGATACCTACTGAGTTACTGAGCACTTACCGGGATAATATCGGGCCAGGCCCGTGGCACTGCCGAACACCTGCCACAACAACGAAGGATCTTCTTCTCGATTTTTTTTGAAAACTTCATCTAAGGCACTTGTCCAGTTGAGTTCATTTAACACAATTGTTGCTAAGAAAAACAAAAACAAAACCAAAAAAGAAAAATTCAAATTTATAATCCTTCAATCTATCTTCATTTATTTGCAAAATAATGTTACACATTTTCGACACTTTACCTCTACAAGTACTCTAATCCAGGGGCTATCAATGAGTTTAGACATGTAATTATTTCTTGAAACAAATTTTTGTATGATGGAGGCCATATTGACATTTGGGGCTTGGTAATTCTTTGTCAGGGGAACTATTTTGTGCTTTGTCAAATGCTTAGCAGCACCTATGACCTCTACCCAGTAGATGACCATTATCACCCCCTTACGCCCCAGTTGTAATAAGCAACAGGCTTCCAGACATTGTCAAAACAGAATACAAACAAAACTGTTCCCTGTTGAGAACCACTATGATGTATAAAACAGGCCAGAGCAGCTCTGGTGGAAGAGAAGAGGTGGGAGGCATTCTTCCCCTTGAAGCAGCTCTCAAGAAATCTACACAACACATGTGGACACAGTCTGATGGCCAGCCTCTCTTTAACTCTTGATGAATCTCTGTAATATACTAACATAATTTGGTCTCTTACCAAAATTGAAAAAAAAATAGATGTTTGTCATTCAGCATAGTTTATTAACTGTATTTATCCAAAAGCAACAAATGTATACATTCTGACAAAGAAAAACATTGATTCAGGGGCTTAACAATACAACAGCGTTAGAAATAGGGAGTATCTGATGCTTTACTGTCACCTTTACGAACAAGAGTTCTTTTTTTCTGGTTACTTCAATTAAATATTAGAGGATGGTGCTAAGAAAGGCCAGGCCATCGATGTTGATTCTAACTTATAACTACTGAATGATCTTAAATAGATATTAAAAATATACACTATTCATATAATGAAAGAGAAATAATTATAATGTGAGATTTAGCATATAGTTTATAATTATGGACCTCCATGATCATAGTATCTCAAGTCTAACATATTTAACATTTAATTAGCTTTGAATATTACTTTCCCTTTACACACAAAGATGACATAGATCATCTCACATCTTCCCCCCCCCCTTATGTGTAAAATATGTACCACGGCCCCCGAAGATCAGAAGATTGGGCCACCGTGCACTTGAGAATCTAAGTCCAAGCCTAAACAATGGAAATGAGTTTGGGATAAGGACTGGAGGGCATGCTTAACTCCTATTCTTTTCTGTGATCACAGCAAATAAAGGAAGCAAATGCAGTCATGGTTAAATCATGCCCGATATTTTGTAAAGGTAAAAGAAAAAAGAGCTTCTATTTAGAAAGATGCATGGCGTATGTGTTTATATTTTAAGTTTATAATTTACAAAAATAATGAAAACAAGAGTACTGTGAAATTGTTCTGGGACAAGCATCCTAATGCATTTCTCATTATTGAGAACTAACAAGATTTCCATCTTTATGGATGTAATTACTTGCAGAAAGATCAGTTGTGTGTGTGTGAATATTCATGAGCTGGGTCAGATCCATAGTGCATGTGAGATACTGGTGAATTCATATTCAAAAGCATGATCCAATGAACATTAAGTGGCCTGTTATATAAAAATTTATATTCACATAGATAACCTGAACTAATACTCACTCTTCATGAATATTTATAGTTATATATAAAACAGCACAGAAAAAGAGGAACATTGTACTTTTCTTTAAACATTCATGAGTTTTACAGTACTTTTCTACTGAACAATCATGTTTATTTATGATCCAGATACACTTCATTAATTGCCAATCTATCCTAACTTACCTCTTACCTCTTCAATTTCCTTGACTCATTCACATTAAGCAACTGATATCTAAGTATTATTTTTTAAAAAGTTTTATTTTTTTTTGAGGCTGCTAATTTTTTTCTTAGTTTCATTTGACAACAACTACTAAGTATCAGACTTTGATAGGCTCATTGTGAATTATAGTTTTACGTACTTGGGGGAGAAGTCAAGGTGTGAAATATTCTTAGTATGGTGATAGGTCTGAAGATTTGCTGTTTATCTATATGAAAATTCTTTTTCAGATAAGACATCACTGAGACAGATTTCTAAATGTTTTCCTCAAAACTTGTGCATGTGCAAATAAGCCAAGTGCATAAAGACTCTGTATCATAGGTGTTTGAACGGACTTTAAATTTCATTTAAGTCAAAGAAATGGTAGTGTATACCTATCACATGAGCAAGGCTTAATCACAGATTAAGGATACAGACGCTTCCATTTGCCCTTGTATATTTATAAAGATGTTTGAGTGCAATCATTATTCTATTACTCATTATCTTTACTTGAAGGTCCATAGCAAGAAATCAAAATTCAAAGAATCTGTCATGGGATTGCAAAGTTAGCGCAACCTCTTTAGATAAGAATTTGGCTGGGGTGCCTGGGTGGCTCAGTCGGTTAAGCATCGACTTCGGCTCAGGTCATGATCTCACGATTTGTGGGTTCAAGCCCCAAGTCGGGCTCTGTGCTGACAGCTAGCTCAGAGCCTGGAGCCTGTCTTCGGATTCTGTGTCTCCCTCTCTCTCTGAGCCTCCCCTGCTCATGCTCTCTCTCTCTCTCAAAAATAAGTAATAAAAAAAGAAGAGTTTGACTATAGCTGTCTATCAAAATTCACATGGTCTTTAATCCAAGAGTTCTATTCAATAGATTTATACCATGGAGAAAGTATGGATCTCTAGTTTTTAATCAGAAAACATTAGAGACACACTCATTCTATTATACTGTTCAAATTCCTCAAAACACCAAAACTACAAAGTAAATCAACTGCTGCACTAGGAATTCACTTTTTCTAACTGCATTGAAAAAGTTAAAACTGTAAAAAAAAAATGTATGTAAAGCATCAAAGTAGACAAAAAAGTGCTATTTTAGATCTTTCTTGGTTATTTGGCTATACTTTTTCTGATTCACAGTATGTATTACATTTGACTAAGTAACATACTTTATTTTGGTTTCCTACTTATCTGCTTAACCTTGTTAAAATTCAATAGCTTCCTCCAGAATTACTAAGGTGTCTAACATCTCTCCATTTCTACACTATTAGCGTAATTCAGGATAAACAATACTGAAATAACTGGGTAATCTGCAGATTATAGAATAATGAAGCTAAGGCAGGATACTGGCCATGCTAAAACAAGGTTACTTCATCTCCTGAATCTATTATCTTCCCCCTGCTACTTCCATTGTAATTACATACACATTTTTTTCCTCTTTCTCTTATTTAAATCTATAAGTAGACGTTATTTAGGAATATGTTTTTAAGTAATTCTGGCTACAACTGGGTAGAAAGCCTAGTGCACTCCACAACTTAAAAGTTACTATTAGATTTTTGGTTTCATATTACCAAAACCTAAACCTTACATGATGAATAAAAAATGAGTCCCAATTCTTCAGAAAGTTATTTTCAGCAAATAATACTGTTTAATAAGAATATGAAAGTATATTGTTCATTCTTAGCAAGACTCACTACTCAAAAAGTAACTGTGGCATTCTGATTCATTAAATTCAACAGACTTTCAGTGTCTATTTGTGAGTGCATATTACAAAGACATTTAAAAGCAATTACTTTTCTGTAGGTCACAATCCTTATTTGAACATCCAGAGCAAGAAATAAAAATGCAAAGATTTATTTAATTGCAGAAATATAGGCATCATTTGGTAGCCAAAAAGATGTTTCACATAAGAATTCCAGAACAAATTATCTTTTTACAAGAACTCCAAATAGTTCTTAGCCACAAACATAACTTCATTCTTCTAGATAATAGCTCTAATTTTTTATAAATTTCTTAATAATATTCAAAATCATATTGTATTCCACATTTCCATTATATATTGTATATGCATTGGATTATTTAATATATGCCATATTCACCTTCAACTTACTGCCCCCCGCATATTTTATATTCACAAAAACTTCTCATTTCTTGCTTGAACAGAGATCAGAAGTACATGAATGGCTTATTTTTTCCCCTTGCAGAAGATTAACTAGTCAAGGATTATCTAGCTAGCCTTGAACCTAGTGGCAATTACTAAGGAACTTAATTGTCTTATGGCTGCTTGAAGAGTAAAATTAGTCCTCGTTTTAAGTCCACTTTTAAGAAGTGAAGATTTTTATGTTTGTTAGAACATTAGGTTTTACAAAAAGTAAGTCTTTTATAATGTGCTAGGCTAAGCCTGTTAAAAGCAGTGAATGATGGAAAAGCAAGCCTTGACTCCAGGGCCTCTATTCTGAATGGTAAAACAGATATTCCCTGTTAATTGAATCAGAACATCAAGCATACACATCTCTGTTCTTCTTATACGTAGTTTTCAAAACATGGCCTTGGTGTTCAGCAATTCTCTCTTTTAGAATGTTCTATTGTTCAATCTGGCTTCTTGAGGGAACAAAGAAAAATCTAATTTGTAACAGCACAAAGGAAGTACCTTACATTTCCTGCTAATTCTTCCAAGATACACGACATAAAGCTACATCCTATTTATGACATGGATTACAGAATCATTGACACGTTCTCAAAGCCATTTTCCTCTGCCAATTTCAACCCACAAAGTGTTGCACTGCTGCTCTCTTTTAAAATTGAGTACATTTTCTTGACTTACTGAGGGTTTAGGGCCTCACTGTGCTTTGAAAGGCACTACGTGACTATTCGAAAAATCTTAAGACTATTTACAATGCCCATAAATGTCAACCACATCTTCCAAATCAAGTACAGAAAAGCTATCAAAATAAAGAAAAAACATAATAGTTACAATTTATTAAAAAATAATTTCAATATGTCTGTATCAAAAATGTATTTTATAAAACACAAGATAGGTCTGAGAAGTCTTTGATAAGACCTGTAGCTATTACAGCAATGAAACAAATTGGATACTAAAAATTACTTTTGTTTAACAATGCTTGATATGTTACAGTGAAATAAGTAAAACTAGAGAATTGGCCAAAATGTTTAATATACTATTTCCATTTAATAATACTGGTCTATTATAGCCTGGCCTTTAGATAAAATGGGCATTTTTATTTATACTGCCAGGTGAGTAGTATTTATTAAGCCTCGACTGTGTGACAGCAGGTGTTAACCATTTTCTATACACTATGTCATTTAACGTTTAGAATGACACCTTGAGTGAGATAGTAGTATTATTTTCTTTTTTAAATGACAAAAAAAATCTAGAAAAGGTATTCAATTAGACAGAAAAACAGTGAGAGCTGTAGAGATAGCACTACATTGTGTAGATTCTAAAATTTGTATTGTTTCTGAGCAATTGATTTCTAAGCTTCCATTCTATGTGGAGCTCTGATTATCTAGAATTTCAAATCTGGAAGAAAAAAAAACAGCTATGCCTTTGTAGCACAGTATTTCTCAATCCAGAGCAATGCTCCTCCCCAAGGAATGTTCAGGAACGGCTAGAGACATTTTGATTGTTGTGATATGTGAGAGGCTACTAGCAGGTAGGGGAGAGAGGCCAGGGATGCTCTACACATCTTAAGATGCACAAGATAACCCCCACAGCCAAGAATTACCCAGACCGAAAGGTCACCAACACCCAGATTTAGAAATCTTGCTCAAGTACAACTATAAACACAACACAGGCAATGCACTTTATAAAAAGCAATATTCACAATGAATGGTGTCAACAAAAATTCAAAACAAAATTTCTTCCAAGCTGAGAGTTAATGTCATTTAAAAATAGTACTTCATGATATTATGTTAATATTTTGGGCTACATTTTGACCCTTTAGGTTGGGCAAGTTTTCGTATTAGTCTCAGAAATTCTAACCCATGATTCTCATACCTTAAGGAGTAAGGATTTTAAAGCTACCTTTTGGTGCCATTAAATATCATGCTTTGTCATCCCCTGTGTTTGGACATTCACAGACAATTACAGTTTTGCTTTGTTTGTCTCTTAATGATTCAACACGTACTATGTGATTCTAAACTCACTGTATCTTTATAGCAAGTGTTCATTTTATCCTGTAGTACCTAAGGTAGTTAATACAAGTTATATTTAACAGATGAGCTGAGCCAGATGTCACTAATTTTATTCATCAGCTTCATCTCTAAAAAGAAAAATGTTAATAAGAAAGCCACTGATCCAATTAAGCACACACACACAAAGAATCCACTTTAAGGACTAGACAGTGTGCATAAATATTAAAATGAACGAATCTTTTCAGTGGATTTGGCTAATGGAATCTCATCTAATCCCAGTGTAAATGAAAAATTAATAAGGTACAGGGAGATTGGAAGACCAAATCTCCTCCTCTAATCGCGTCTCAGGCACCAGAATCCACCTCCCACTGCGGGTGGGTGAACAGAAGGCTCTAAGGCACACGTAGGCCCTGATGGAGAGATAAAGCCTTATTCCGAGAGTGTGTTTGGTACAAATATTAAAAGCCGCTTGTCCTTTTCAGTTATCTAGACCCCCTATTACTGAGACTTCTGGCCTTACTCCTTCTCCATTTAGTTTCCCAGAGATTGAGCACCTGGCGAATGCCCAAAACACAGCTGTTCTGGTTTAGTGAAATCTGCAAATTGTGGAGTGCCTAGGAGCTCAGAAGAATTCATTTTATCAACAGAGAAAGTAAGAATAATGCAAGGGAAATGGAAGACACTAGGATCTAATGTCATGTTTATTAATTGAAGGATTTTAATGTCACTTTCAATAAAATGGTAATTACGTGTAAGATTTTTCTTGGAAGCACCTAGGGATTCTGCTGAAGAAATACCCTAAGTAGAGGAAACAAGGTAAAAACTTTGTTTCATCCTTCAAGTATTTTAAGTTTTTTTTCTGTTTCTAATATTATCAAAACCAAATAAACCATTAGTAATTTTGGAAGCCCAGAGCCTGTATCACTGGCACAACATGCAACTTAAAACTAATCATTTAACCCCTTCCGCTGTTGTTTTCATCTAAAACAGGAACACACACACACACACACACACACACACACACACACATGCAGTAAGGACCTTAGATAATCTGCAGGATTATTGTGACTGTCAATAAGTTTATGAGTAAAAGGTTATCAGTCAAAACCGGCCAAGATTACAATCGTCTCCTTATCTGTTTAAAACCTCGTATGGTGTGGGGCGCCTGGATGGCTCAGTCTGAATTTGGCTCAGGTCATGATCTCACAGTGCGTGTGTGGGTTGGAGCCCGGCATTGGGGTCTGTGCTAACAGACTACTTGGGATTCTGTGTCTCCCTCTCCATCTCCCTCTCTCTGCCCCTCCCTGCTTGTGCTTCCTCTTTCCCTCTCTCTCTCTCTCTCTCTCTCTGTCAAAAATAAACACACACACACACACACACACACACACACACACAACTTGTATGGTACATATGTCCTTTAGCTGTTTTGCATAGATGAAAGCTTTCTTTTAGAGCTTAGCATATTATTTTAGTCTTATCAGTTATTGTCTTTTACTTGAACAGTAACATTTCTTTTACATACAGCAATTAGACTGTGATTCAATTTATTTCATAATAAAGCCTCATTGCTTCTAATTTATTTAGAAGCTCTCACATGATAAGATACTCTTCATTAGAATCATTTGGTTGAAATATTATAATTTTAAATTCAAAAACATTGCATTAATTTGTAAATAGAAACCAGGAACTTCAGAGTCATTACCTGAAGAAGACAATCCAATTGCTCCCATTGATACTACTTCACGAAAGGTATTTTTATCATAAATTAAACTATTTGTAATTTAAATTGTAAAAAAAAAAGTTAAATATTTGTTTCTATATATTAGCATTATATTTCAGGAAGCACAGAGCCTGTTGAATTTTGGACAAAAGAAAATAGCTAAAAACACTGTAAACATCTTTTATTTTAACTTTTTTCAAAAATTTTTAATGTTTATTTATTTTTGAGACAGAGAGAGAGACAGAGTGTGAACAAGGGAGGGGCAGAGAGAGAGGGAGACACAGAATCTGAAACAGGATCCAGGCTCTGAGCTGTCAGCACAGAGCCCGACGCGGGGCTCGAACCCACGAACCATAAGATCATGACCTGAGCCGCAGTCAGACGCTTAACCGACTGAGCCACCCAGGCGCCCCTAAACTTTTTAAAGTGAAATAAAATATAGGAATTTTACAAAAAATAAAAATACACAGAGACCATTCAGATGGAGTTGGAAGCCATGTGAGACTTAATACGCAATTAAGACCAAATTTATAAGACCTCACACTGAGTGTTTTCTTTTTTTAATGCATATAAAAGATTATGTTCCTGGTGGTACACTTTCCTTTGAATAATTGCCATTTATGAATTGAGTATGCAAATGTATGTAGTGTAAGCAAAGGCTAGTCTTGCTGACTGCCTTCCCACTCATAGGCCTCATGTCTTGATGCCACAAGAAACTACTTGACCTTGGGAAAGTGTTTCACCCTCTGGCAAACCTCATCTTCCTCACATGTACAATGGGGATAATCAGACCATCTGCCTCATGGAGCTGTGTTGAAGATGATACGTACTTAAAACACTGTTTGTCAGTAAGTGCACAATAAATATTACCACCCCTTATCATTATTATCTTATTTAGCTCTTGCTATCCACCATGCAAAGGATTTTTTAAGAAATATCTTGATAGAACAACTCTGATCAAGCTGTAAAATGCTAGATGGGGAATTAAATCTGGTATTCTCCCCTTTCCTGAAGGAACATTTTCTCTTACCTCGACCCCAAATTAATAGCCAAAGGCACTACTTCACTTTCCTGTTGTAAAGTCTCATCAAGAAAACAGTGTGTTAACTTTTCCAAAACTATTGCCATTATTTTGAGCAAATGCAACCTGAAAAAAAAAAATAAATCTAATGATATCATTTAGTGTATCATGTAATTTTGATGAGGAGATAATTTTTACAGTGGGATATTCCCAGTGGTCCTGAAATCAAACCACACTGGTGAACACACCTCTGGATATAGCACAGACACACTAGAATTCTGGTATGAAATATGAGAGACCTAATATACGCACCAGAGCCAAAACATGCACACATGTGTACGGAGTTAGGCACACACAGTTCTATTAAAGCTGAGAGGAAACTCTGGCTAAGAATTATAGACCAAATGAGACATGGAAATTCCCTGGCCTCTGCTCTGAGACTGTCTAACTGCATACAGAATTTAGTGGCTACCATGTAAATCTGGACTGCTGAATTCACTAAGAAGGATCAAAAAGTATCGGAGCCGAAATAACAAGATACGGTTGAGGAAGAAGGATAACAAGGCTCCCAGGGAATAGGGTGATACTGTCAATGAGGCACACGCTGCCTGGTACCTCAGGGTTTGAGTCAACCAGTTTTAGAACAAAGAGTTGCCTGGTGATTTTAAGGTGGAAAGATCAGATGCACTGAGACATAGTATGTGGTAGTAGCTGGCTATAATGGAGAAGAGCAATCCCTTGGTTTAAACACCACGCACTGCTCCACAGTGAAAATTAAACAAAACAAATCTATGACACTGAACTACATTGTTACTTACAGAGTTGTGAATGAAATCTAAGACATGAGGTTGAGGAACAGAGAATTGTCCCTATGCATATATATATATATATATATATATGCAGAGCACTTAGTACAGATCTTGTTACTTACACAAATAGACATCTATAAAATACAGCAACTGCCAGCTTTCAGGATGCTTACAACGTACTGAGCATGACTGGTTTACATTTTAATGTACTTGATGTAGTTATTGACACATGAAATGTATAGTTATCATCCCTGGCTACTGCATTGCTCAGCAAACAATTTAATAATAAGGAAATAATTATTTTTCCATCTTAATAAGTCATGTGTAGTAAATTTTCATTTATAGCTTAATATCCCACAAGAGTTAAGTTTATCAAAATCAAATTGGGGAAGAAGCTCAAGTTATTCTTACGTAGTTATAAAACAAACGTTTCAACACCTAACCAAAACAAATAATGTGCACATAAACTACTAGAAATGGCTTAGGGGGTTTTGATCTGGTGAAAGTAATCGAAGATGGTAAACGACCAGGTCTTGTTGGTGCTAGCTCTTAGGTACTTCTTTCTTATCTTCTCACACTCTACAGCCATAGCCACACTTAGGTCTTTAGCAATAACCTTCAAATAGTCTCCCTGCTTCCAATTTCAGCTCACTTTCACCCATTCTTCCCATTCTTCCCACTGTGGCCAGAGTGTTCTATTTGGGAATGCTCTCCCTAATTAAAAGTCTTCAGTTGTTCTCCATAAAAGCTGGTCTTATATGGTGGTCTTCCCAATCTCCCAACTCCCTCTATCATTGTTCTTCTATGTGCCATAAGCCCAAGCTATAATGAAAGTTGTGCCTTTCTCAGAGGAAATGGTGCTGATGCCTACCTCCCATGTTATTGCACATATTGTCTTCTCTCTTGGGACTTTATCTTCCATGGCCACTCGTCAACCGTCTTCCTTCTCTCTTAGCACAGAGGGCATCACCTTCTCTTCTTTGATTTTCCCACCCCACCTCCTCATTTCACAGAATAGGCTATCTCCCCACTCTCCTATAGCTTTTTCTATAGAGCTCTAGTACATGCTTCCCACATTTCAATATCCTTGTTTATTTCTATGCCTCCTATTATACTGTCTGTTACTAGGGTAGACAGTACTTTATTTATTTTTTCCTCCAATACCTAGAATACAGGAAGGGACCATTTTGTGTTTAATGAACATTCATACAACACTGGGCAAGCTATACAATTGTGTAAGATTCTAGATTTGCAGATAGAGTCTGGAGAAAACAGTACCTAGGGTATCTAGGGTTGTTAGGAAAGTGAAAATGATGCTATATTTAATGCATAATAGACATTCAGGGAACAGTAATGACATCTTTAGATAAACTTTAGATAACTATTTTATAAAAATCATTATAAATAAATGAAACAGTAAACAAATACATGGGATTCTCATGTGTTATGTCACCTTTTTAAGTTAGAGGTAATTTTCAGTGAAGGGTAAAACATTTTCAGTTCAATCTTCATTATACTACATTCTAAGCAGGTACAAATGATCCAATGATTCATTTTCCTCTCTTCAACCCTAAGTGATAGGTGAGTGGTATCATCATCTGAACTGGAGGAGCCCTACATTCTGGTCCTCTTTTTGGCTTCACTTCAAGCTTTATGATAGATCAACTGGTTTTAACATAGATGATTTGAAGAGCCTAGTATCACACTGTAGCCCAGTTTTTAGGAACGCTTTTAAATCAACAAATATTTCTAAGAAGCTTCCTATTAAGTATTTACAAATTTGTTTGCTTCATTTCTTAATCACCTATTTTCTATCATACACTCATCTAACAAACATTTATTGAACTCCTATTCTGTGCCAGGCACTAAGGGAAGCTCTTGGGCAAAAGTTGGCAAATTTTCTTCCTGAAGGACCAGCTAGGAAATATTTTTAGGTCTATGACCCACATGGTCTCTGTCAGAACAACTCACATTCAAACTGCAGGAAAAAGCAGTTAGAGGCAACACATTAACAAATGGATGTGACTGTGTTTCAATAAAACTTTATATACATGGCTAAAATTAAAAAAAAAAGAAATAACAAGTGGTGGAGAAGATGTATAGAAAAAAGAAGCATTGTACACTCTTGATAGGAATGTAAAGTGGTACAGGGACTAGAGAAAACAATATGCATATTCCTCAAAAAATTAAAAATAGAAATACTGTATCATCCAATAAGTCCACTTTTGGGTATTTACCTGCAAAATAACAACACTAATTCAAAAAGGTACATGCACTCCTATGTTTATTGCAGCATTATTTACAGTTGCCAAGATATGGAAGAAACCTACATGTCTATCAATAGACAAATGGATAAAAAAGATGTGGTAGACATATATCTACTACTATCACAATATGACTACCATATTGTGGTAGTCAATGAAATTATAACAGTGATGTATGGGAAGAGATTGTAGCTACACTAGAGGTAAACATAACAATGTATAAACTTGTCAAATTACTACGTGGTATGCTTGAAACTAAGATTGTGTGTCAACTATACTCAAACAAAAATAGATAAATAAATAGATAAAACTTTATTTACAAAAATAAGTAGTGGGGCAGTGGGGCAATATATTTATTATAGTTAGCAGACTCTTCAGAGCTACAGGGTCATCCAAACAGTCAGGCCTTGTAACATCCTAGTGGAAGTAACACACATTAAACCTGAATAAATAACCTATCAGGGTTGTTTAGTGCTCTTTAAATAATTAAAACCGAGGAGGCCATAGAGATGGACTAGGTGACTACTTTACATCAGGCTGTGAGTAATATTCGCTCTAAGGAAATATGTTAAGCTGAGACATGAAAGACCAAGAACTCTCCATAAAGCATTCTATGAAGACAATAGATACTAATGATACTGACAAGTAGGAAATTCACAGATAGCAATAGAATGGCTTGATGATCTAGTATGGTATTTCAAGGATAAAAATTCACAGTCTTCCTGTAACACTAAAATAGCCAAACAATTACATAAGGCACAAAGGAATACATGACAGATTAATAATGGTTTGGGTGCTTTTACTGTAATAAATGAAATCCTAGAGAAGGGCAGGTCTAATTCCAGCACTGTATTCAATCACTCAAAAAACATTTATTAATAATCCTTGACTAGCTCTTGGAATTAAAATCAAATAAATTGTGAAAATTCTTCTCAGGTTGCTCTAAATCTAATAGAGAAGACAGAGAGATAAATCAAAGAATCTTAGATCAAATTTTGCTTTTGCTTCACAGACTCTAGCAATAGCCAACTTGCCTGTGAAGCTAAGTAAATGTTTGGAGACTCAGAGGAGGGTCTGGTGGTCACTCAAGAGCTCCTGGAGCAGGTGGCACACAAGATTTTTTTTAATATTTATTTTGAGAGACAGAGCACAAGTGGGGCGGGGGCAGAGAGAGAGGGAGACACAGAATCCAAAGCAGGCTCCAGGCTCTTAGCTGTCAGCACAGAGCCCAACACAGAGTTTGGGCCCATGAACCCTGCAATCAGGACCTCAGCTGAAGTCCCAGACTTAACTGACTGAGCCACCCAGGCACCCCAGGTGGCACACAAGGTATTAAGAAGAGTGGAGAGATGGTAGGAAGGCTAGGTAGCTGATTCAGCGAATACCCTGTGAAGGACACAGAGGTTTTGTTTGTTTTTGTTTGTTTTGTTTTCATTTGTTTTTAAGAAGGCAATCGAGGATGTGGATGTTTTTCAAAATGATTGAATGAAAGGGGGGTGTGGGACAACAGTTGCAGGAATAGGATTAGGGACACATTGCTAGAATGATCCAGAATAATAACAATACATTTATTCTGAGAATTATAGCGACCTATAAGCTGAAGTGCAAAATAAACATATTTGCACTTAAGATTTCCCTCAGAAGCTTTTATGAATAATGCACTGGGAGCAAGACAGATGCAAATGGAGAAGACAAGATAGAAAACTAGTATCAGGCCAGTTAGGAATACTAATGGTCTAAACAACAACAACAATAAAACAAACAAACAGTAGTGGACCTGGGGAATTGGAAGGAGAGCTAAAAGATGAATAGGAGAAATCACCTGCAGATCAGAGTGACATGATGGGAAAAGGACAAAAAAAGAGTCCTGTTTTTCTGCCTTGGGCCCAGATAGCACTATTAAAAAAGATATGAATATATGAATATTAAAGCAAGGGGTGATATTTGGGGACAAGCATGATGCATTCAATTTTACATAATGGAGGGTGCCTGTGAGATAACCATTAAAAAGGGTTATTCAAGAGGCAATTAGAGAAATCAATCTGTAGCTTAGCTATGAAATCCACATGAAAGAATCAGATTGGGGAGCCACTATTTAAGTAACAGTGGAACCATCAGTTCCACCAGTTTGAATGAAGTTAGTTATTGACACCAATAAGCTCTATAGGTCCTTAAGTATTAAAGAAGCTTTACTTAGCAAAGAGAGACTGCCAAAAGAAAACAGTGTGGACCTAACCCTCATAATCAAGAACATCTTTCCCCATTAAAGTAATCAGTGGGCAGAATGCTCTCTCACGTTTTCATTTAACAAAAAAGCAAAATGTGCCTTTCAAGTATGACTTTCACATCTGCATTAAAATAAATGCATCAAATACAAATTCTATGTATCAATGAATGCCTCACAGTCCATCAAGAGATAATGTAAAGATATTGAAACCAATAAAAACCTATTATCTTCTAATGCAGTTTTTTTAAATGTCTTTTAAAAATACTTATTGACTTAAATCAAGTACCCAGGGATACAATGGCTGCACCTCTTGTATGTACAACACTTTAACTAATGCTCACTGTGCACTTGGAGAAGAAGCAATTTCCCTTCTGCCTCCCTTAGAATGATGAGTTAATCTATTGTGCCTTTACACTTACTGAGCCTCAGGAGACTGAGGCTTGATGATTACATGGGCTTGTAAGACCATAAAGTTCTACCACAGGAGTCGTATATGTATCATAAACACACTTCAAATTGCCGAACATGCTCTTCTCACCATTGCTGTGTGGCTCTCTTCCGCAGTTCACTTGCAACCTTTGACTTCCAGAAATGATGTAAATCTGCATCAGCTCTGAATGCACGAATGCCAACCACCCTTATTCATCAGAAGGCAAGAGTGGCAAGATTTAATTACTTAGAAACGTATCACATTTTTGTTCTGGAAAAGGAAATTTCAATCACCCTTTCAGTAAAATGTCCTATCAGGAGGTAACAAACAGATCAATACTTTTTAAATCTTCTACTTCATAAGACCTAAAATTGGGCACATGTTAAGAAGTAATAAAGTCCATTTGATGTTAAGCACACAGTTACCATTCTGATATAGACATTGATGGTTTACTGAAATGTATTTTAGCATTCTTCCCCAAATGTATTTTCTTTGATATTAATCTTATTCATGGTTTTAAAAGAAGCCGGTACTTTCTTATCACTCTGTGTTCCGTACCAAACTGATGGAAGCCAGAATCTTTTATATTATTTGTCAGTTTCTCTGACCTTTGAAATCAATCTGAAGCAAAGCCTTTTCATTTCTTTGATTCAACTGAAATTCTTGTATTTCTTCCATTAAAGTATCAATCTCCTATTTTTCCCCTTTTATCTGTTATTTCTAAATGTGACATTGCCAATAATTTGTGTTTATAACCAAAAGCTTGTGGATAAAGAACATAAACATAGATTAATAGAACAGAACAGAGAGCCCAGAAATAAACTCAAGTATATATGGTCAATTAATTTATGATAAAGGAGGTAAGATTTTACAGTGGGGAAGGATTAGAATCTCTTCAGCAAATACTGTTGGAAATACTAGATAGGTATATGCAAAAAGGATAAAACTGAACCAGTATCTTACACTAAAAATTAACTCAAATTATGAATTAAAGACCTGAATGTAAAATATGAATTTATAAAACTCATAAAAGAAAACATAGGTGGTGAACTGCTTGATATCAGTCTTGGCAACAATTTTTTGGATCTGAGTCCAAAGACAAGAGCAACAAAAGCAAAAACAAACAGGACTACATCAAAATAAAAAGCTTCTGAACAGGAAATCATCTATCTATTGAATTCAAGAACCTATTTGAAAATCATATATTTGAAAGGGGATAATATCCAAACACTTAAAGAACTCATCCACTCAGTAACACAAAAAAAAATAAATAAAAAAGAAAAGAAAGAAACTATCCAATTAAAATGCAGAGGATCTAAATAGACATTTCTCCACACAAGACATGCAGATGGCCAACAGAGCCATGAAAAGATGCTCAACATCACTACTCATTAGGGAAATACAAATCAAAACCACACTAAGGTATCTCCTCACACTAGTCAGAATGCCAAATATCAAAAAGACAAGAAATAAATGCTAGTGAGAAAGGTAGAAACATTTTATTTAATGCTCTATAACAGACCTCAATCCCCAGATATGTATTGTTAATTCTACTCATTCCGTTGGAATTGGCTTTATGGTAGCAAAATGTTTTGTTTATCATTGTATGTTTAGTAAACTCAGTTAAACTTCAAAGTCTGAAATCTGATGAACTCTGGAATATAGCATTTATTACATAAAAGGAGACTGCAAATTAAAAACAATGTTCTTCATGGCAATGAGAAAGAATGAAATCTGGCCATTCGTAGCAAAGTGGATGGATCTCGATGGTGTCATGCTAAGCAAAATAAGTCAGATGGAGAAGGACAGATACCATATGTTTTCAGTCTAACAGGAGAAACCTAACAGAAGACCATGGGGAGGTGAAGGGGGGAAAAAGAGTTAGGGAGAGGGAGGGAGGAAAATTGTGAGAGACTCTTGAATGCTGAAAACAAACTGAGGGCTGAAGAGGAAGGGGGAAAGGGGAGAGGGGGTGATGGTCATTGGAGGAGGGCACTTGTGGGGAAGAGCACCGGGTGTTATATGGAAACCCACTTGACAATAAACTATAAAAAAAAATAAAACAGCACTTATTAAAAATATGTTCTTCACAGAGGGGCAGATAATTCGTAAGAGACTCCTAAATACACACAAAAAACTGAGGGTTGATGGTGGGGTGCTGGGTGGGGGGAAGCGCTGAAGGGGTGATGGGCATTAAGGAGGGCACAGGTTGGGATGACCACTGGGTGTTATATGTAAGTGATGAGTCACTAAATTCTATTCCTGAAAAATACTGAAGAAAAAAAATGTTCTTCCAAGTAATTATACTTTCAAAGTTTCAGACTCACAATCTATTCATGAAAATATTAAAACCTATCTTGAAATTTGTTGAAGTTCATGTTCACAAGCTACTCACAATACTGTAATAACCTTGACCAAAGAACTATAAAAAGAAACTAATCAATATCAAATAATTCTTAGTTCACTGATATTAGAATTCTATAATTGATTGTTTTGTTGAGTATTAAAACATCGATTACTTTTAACCCAAAAAATGATTGAAAAAGAGGATGTGTATATGTGCTCAATTCCATGTTAAAAACTTTTATTGATGACAATATCTTATTAGATTAAGTTTAAATTAATTTATACCTAAGGTTTCTTAGGAAAACGAGGGCTGCTGATATAGATTTTTTTTTTTACGTTTATTTATTTTGAGAGAGAGCAAGAGAGAGACCCTGTGCATGAGTAAGGAAGGGACAGAGATCTAGGGGGAGAGAATCCCAAGTAGGCGTCACACTGTCAGACCATGCGGTGGATCTAAACAACTGTGAGATCATGACTTGAAAACAGGAGTCAGAAACTTAAGTAACTGAGCCACCCAGGAGCCTTAGGATAGATTTTGTTTTAACAATCATGTAACAATGATCTATGTATTTTATATGTGCTCTTTTAATTCTCTTAACAGTCCTTTGAGGGAAGTACTATGGTATGTATTATAATATTCTCACTAATGCCAACTTTATTATATTTTTGCTAAAAGACAGTTTATTTGAATATTCACTTGACTATCATCCTTTTCCTTTCATCATTTTAAACATTTCCTACCCCTTAATTTTTTATTTTTATTATCATTTTCCATCTCTATCAAAGATTCCATACTCCATCACTGTAGGATCTCTTCCCAATTTTTCTAATTTGGAAATCTGTCAAAATTTTCATGAGAATAAATATTGGACAAAAAAATTTAGACTCTTACAAGATTTTAACCATAGGACTTGGTTTAAAAAACAGACTGTAATAGAAGTAAAATACAAGTAAATATGAGCAGTTACTTCACCAGAACTGAAATAAATAGCATTCTTCACATGGAGATGATTATATACCTAAGAGTCGCATGGTCTTTTAAAATTATAAATGGCTATCATTCAATCTTATCAATTGGATACTTGACAAAAGCTTTGATTTCTCAAATATCTTTAAAGATCCTTATCTTGAATTATATTTTAAATCGATGACAAACATTTTGGCCCCTTCAGGAATTATTTTTCAAACAGTTATAAATCCTTTAGAAATAAGTGTGATGAAAAATTAGGCTGTTTTTTAATATGGTAATGTTTTTTAATTCTCTAGACTAGAAAAGTGGAATTCAAGCTAATTACAAGAAGGAATTTTAAGATCAAACTACCAGAAATAATTAATACATATGTAAAATTATCGCATAGAAGTTCTTTACATTTAAAAAGAAAGGAGAAAACATTTTTATATCAAGAAAGATGTTATTTTGAATTTGAGACCGCAAAAACTTCAAATAATAAATGACAAAAACACAGGGGATAAAAGATTTCTTTCATTAACCTTTCTGTTAGAAATGGGAAAATGTGGCATACATGTACTGAAAAATGATTTAAACACCAGCTCTTCTCGTCATTTGTTTCTCTGCTTTGGGGTGGAGTGGGTAGGAAGGGAAGGAAAGTCAGAAAATTAGGTGATTCTGGATTGGGGATGTTTTCCTGTGGGTCAACTATGCCCTCTGATTCACAAAAGATCAAAATTAAATACAGAAGTCATTTCAAGTATAAAGTAAAAATACTTTAATACAAGTATTAAAGATTGGTTTCTTTCAAAAATAAAGAAAGAAACTACTAACTATTTGTCTAACTCTCCTTGGGGGAGGGGGTCTAATATTCTATATCTGAACTGACCTAATCATATCTGATCATTTTCAAATGATAGGCAGTGATTAATAAGAAAGTAGAGAAACAATTGGTCTTCATAGACTGGAAGGCTAGTAATGGAACATTTCTTCTGTTGTGTTCCAGACTGGGAGAATATGAGACAAAGGGCAACAAGTGTCCATGGGAGCAAATATGGAACTTCTCAGTTTCCAGTTACTATCATTCACAAAAAAACTAAATAAAAACAACCTTTACGCAGGAATGAACCAAATAGTGAGACCTTTGGTACTATATTTACAACGCTATATGCCTTAAGCAATATTTTTCTAAAAGTTCCATGTATTAGTCATTAAAATTGTTTATGACTTGGTTTGCTCAATTGACAGTAAGTATTGACTAAATTCAGCCTCAATACTTTTGTAGCTCACAGCCCCTTAACTTGTAAAATATCATTTTTGTATCTTGAGACAGAATAGTCTTGGAATCTTTAATCCATTCAAAATCTTTCTTTTTAATAGGATTTTAGAAAGATCTTTTAAATGCCTTTTTATCTCTAGTGAGAAATCTGCTAAGATTTTATACATGAAGCAAAAGGCCAGATGATTAAAAAATTCTCATCTCAAATTCCAGACCTCCATTTTCTCTCCAATTGTCAATCCCTTTTTAATTTGCTGTGAACAATACTGTCAGCCTGTTTGGAAAGCTATTCTAATTTAAGATTTCATTATCTCTCTTCTTCAACCTTTGAATGGCTTGTCACTGGTTATACCCATCATAAAAAGCTAGCCAGGTACTTCTGATTTCCAGCTATCGAATTTACAGAGGAACTGAATTGTACCCACATCTTTTCATTCCGTCCCTCTATGTTGCTTCTCAAATTTCTTTTTAGAAACAAAGAGACAGTGAATTTTTATTTTTAGTTCCCACTAAACAGTAAGCAAAAGGGGAGCAATAACTGGTCATTTTTACAAACTCCTGGATATTCATGTTCATTAATAAACAAAAAATTGACATTATTTTCTTTTAACACAGCTTGCAATAAAATATGAAAAACAAATAGAAATTAAGGACATTTAATAAACACATTGTATAATATCTCTGCCTTAAAAAAAGACTCTGTGAAACACCAGCTCTGAAAATAAGTTATCAGAAGATCTAGGATATTCCTTAGTGAGTTACATGCACGCTAGACTGACTGCTGGGATTTATGTGATCTAAACATGGGTGTAGGAATTATTGGATGAGATACACTAATTCAATAACAAAATTAACCATATTTGTTGACAAAAAAGTTTTAAACAATTTTCTAAGTACTCAAAGAAAGCTTAGAGAACATTTTTCATGTAGCTCCTAAGAACCACAGGATTCCCTTTTGGCCAAATAACATACACCAATTGGAGGAAAATTTTGTAATGAAATACAGTACAAGAGACATACAGTAAAACATTATGAACTATCCAACACTGTATGAGCAAAGTTTGGCTGCCTTGGTAGCATCAGCTAACACTGGCATGAAGCATATAGGATGTTACTATTCTCTATTACCCTAGGTGATTCTGGGGAGGCAAATCTAAAATGCCTCCCAGGTCTATGGAAGAGACTAGTTTTAAGTTTTCTCATTGTATAAAGAGGTGTGTCTACAGAGTCAAGGAACCCAGGAAGAAATGTCTCAATAACCCATAAAATCTCTCCCCAAAAGAGAGTCAGTTTAAATTATCTACAAGACCCATCATTCACCCAGCCCTGCCCTAAAGCCACCCAGTCCAGAAACACACATCTTCTTTCCCTTCCCTTCCTTGCTTCCACCTAGTGGATGTAAAATTCAGAGAACTGCTAGGAAATGCCCCACCTTTTCAGCCCCTTTTCTAGGGTAGGCTTTTATTAGCTGTCATCTAGGGTAGGGGACAAGAGTTAGTAAATGCTAAGTCAAATTTGCAATTTTGGCTATTACTTGGGAATACACATTTTAATTTCTGAACTGAAAGTTTTAAACCTATGACTTAAGGTGACAAAGGCCACTTTATTATCATAAAGCCACCAGGAAAGTCGCCTTTGATAGTCATTCACTGAAAAAGTGCAGAGGGCTATCTAAATAAGCTAGATTTTTACAACAAACTACATCTCACACTTGTACAACAAAATTATTCATACAGAACAAAGTGAGTTATACATTTCATCTAAAGAATTATGCCCACTTGTCATTCATATAAAATTTTCTGAACAAAGAGATTAAATGAATTAAATGAAATATATACTTGTGAGACATTAATGTTATGTAGTCATATAAAATGGAAACTAGTGGGTCAAACTACTTAAATTTCATTCAGAACATGCCAGAAAAATTCTGCTGGAAATAATGAGTAGTTATCACTAACATGGTAGGTGTTATGGCTGCAACCACCATTATATAGGTTTACATTAAAGAGGTAAGTGAACCTTGGAATAGAAGCTATCTCAAGAGCTAATTTACAACTTTATTTTTAATGAGATCTAGGGATTTTTATAATTGCAAATATCATTATGGGTTAAAATATCCCTCAAGTTTCAATAAAGGGGGTGAGATGCTTTGCAAATTGAACCAGGAACAGAGTATTCAGAATTTAATCAATTTGTAGTGTGCAGAGAACATTATCTAGAAGACTGGTAAAAACAAAAACAAAGCAATTTGTCAGCACCATCTTGGACACTGGGGACCATGATCGAATGACTAGACAATCAGGTTATTACAATATTCTTCTGTCCTCTTTTAAATGTGACAAAACAAAAGCCAAACGAAATCACACTTTAGTAACTATAAAGCTTGGATATCCACTAAATAACTTAGGGAATTCTCCATGATCAATCTAATTGTTGCTATAGATGCTTAGAATTGCAAATTCATGGTCTTTCCAATTAAGTCTATTTTTCTATGGAGTGTGGTGAGCATTAATTGGTTTCCAGAGCATAAGAGCTTCAAGGGGAAGTACAGAAATCACGATTCTGAATTAAAATGAAAAAAAGGGGTCCTGTAAATCCAAATATAGCAGCCAAATATTTCTAAACCATTATATTTCAGTACAAAGTGTGACATATCCAGCTTAACTTTTTCATAGCTTGTTCTAAAAACCCTAAGTAGCTTATTTTAGTTATTCTTTTAAATGCTGAGTTTCAGACAATCACATTTTTTTCTTAGCAAATAAATTTGTGTTCAAGTCAGCCCTGACTGCCATAACAAAATACCATCTGCTGGGTGGCTTAAATGAGAAATTTAGTGTCTCACAGTTGTGGGGGCTGGGAAATCCAAGATCAAGGTGATAGGATTCTTGATTTCTTGTGACAGCATTGTTTCCAGGCTTGTAGACAGCCATTTTCTCCTTACATCCTCACATGACCTTTTCCCTGTGTGTGCATGTAAGAACCTCTTCTTCAGAGGCTACCAATCCTCTCGGATTAGGGCCTCACACACTGAAGCTCTTTTTACCTTCATTACCTCCTACCAGTCCCTATCTCATAGACAGTCATGTTGGGGGTTAGGATTTCAACGTATGAATTTTGGAGTAACACAATTCAATCCATAGCAATTTAAAAAATCTGTAACTGTTATTACTAATTGGTTTGTTACTCCACAATCTTAAATGAATCACAGGACCAGTATCTGTAAGATCAGAATACTGTATCCTTGGCCTTTGGGATTACCTGTGGTCTAATTTTCCCCATCAGCAAACTGAGTACTGTATCGCTATCTATGAAAGACATGTATTTCAGAAACACCATGAGAAAAGGGCAATAGAGTACAAACTCTACCTGAAAGAAATTGCTTCTCCTTATGCCACACTTATTAAACATGATCAAATTACCCTAGCCTGAAATCTACATTTTGTACTTCAGGCTTGTCCTCAAAAAGTCTTTTTTTTAGGAGTACTTACTATTCCAATGCTCTCCTCCTAAGGAGGAACAATGCTAATTATTTAAGTTTATCTTTTTTTTTTCTTTTTTACAATGGATGATTTCTTTGTTACAAAATCAACTATACTTTTAGGGAAATTCTTATGAGATTTCTGGTTCCATTATTGAGAATCAAGGCTTTAAAATTGAAAGAACATTTTAGAAGAAGGAACAGAAGCTATTTATTAATATTATGACCATGATAACACTCTACTGACTGCTCTTTAAAAACATTTACTTTTTCAGTCTTTCAACACATAAGTCTGGAGTATGGAATGATGCACCCTCCAGAATTTCAGGAAAAATATATTTTATATTAATATATACATTAACTATTATATATATTTATGAATTATCTAGCTAAAACAAAGCAAAATAAACCACGTATTACTGCTAAAAATATTCTGTGTCATTTTATCTCTAAAATGTGATTAAGTCCCACCTCTGAAAACAGTAACTCAGAAAAAAAAAAAATCAACAGATTAGAAATGATAGTAATTTCTGCACAGTCCTTAAACACCAGAGCACTAGGGGTACATTGAGAAATCTCATCATGGTGGGAACAATCATGATGGATGCTTTCAAGTCTACCATGACTAACCAGAAATTTTAATAAGAATGAGTTACCATCCTACAAAACTTAGACTAATTTGTTGGGAGTTTCTTTTGATCTCTCATGTGTAATTACTGAATCTATCAGTTAAAATATTAACTTAAAATTATTTGAATGTTAGTCATAAAAACTTAAATATGATATGGTTTAGAGTAACATGTTAATAATTTGAATCCCTAAAAAAAAAAGGTTCCTTTGTATTCAGCTTACCTTTGAGGATATTAAAAATAGGAATATAGAAACATTTCCTATTTGACAGATTCCTAACATTATTTAACACATTTAATTCTCACCATAACCAAATGAGGTATATTATCTTCTTTTGAGATGAAGGATTTGAGTAAGTAATTCAATGGTAGAGATAAGATGTGGATCCACTTCCTTTAGTCTCTATATTCTTGTCCATGTATCCCAATTGAAACTCAATGAAATGAATGCTTATTTCACACTTACCCACGATTATACATAGTGTTTAGAATTCTAGTATTTGAAGGTTCAGACTATGAACTTTTTTAATGTTCCTATTTCAGAGAGAGAGAGAAAGAGAGAGAGAGAGAGAGAGAGAGCGTGAGTGCACGCATGAGAAAGGGAGAGGCAGAGAGAGTAGAAGACATAGAATCTGAAGCAGCCTCCAGGCTCTGAACTGTCAGCACAGAGCTCAATGTAGGGCTCAAAGTCATGAACAGTGAGATCATGACCTGAGCCAAAATTGGATGCTTAACTGACTGAGCCACCGAGGCACCCCCGAAACTATTTTTTGTATTAATATAAAATGATTAGAATTACTAGATGTGAATAATCATCAAAATCTCCAATCATTAAAGAGTGTAAAATTTGAGTTAATTATAATCATTAAAAAAATTATGTGCTTGGACAAAATAATGATATGTTAATAGAATGTACATTCTTTTTGGAAAGAATATACTGAAATATATTCTAGTGTACACTGTCTAGATTTCAGATATAATCTAAAATTTTTAATGGTTTTTTGTTGAGTATGAGAGAGTTCTTATAATATTTTCTTATTAATGCTAATAATCAGGAAATAACTTACAATTATCTATATTATAAATAGCCTCCTTACTAAAATATTTTAATTCCTCAAAAGATTTTAAGTTGCTTCCCTTATAATTCTTGCACAGTTTTGACTGTATACTTCCAGTATTAATAGCTTATCTCAAATACTTGTCTTATTGTAGTGGGTACAGTACCACTATCATGTTGTGTAGCAACCAAGACAACAAACATCCATCCCTACTTTATTCTTAACTTAAAAGAGACTAATAATATACTGATATGAATGAGGTCTGCTATGGATTTCTAGTTGACAGGGTTTGGAAAATTATGAAAATTACTTCTATTCCTGTACGTGGAGAATTTTTGGTTCTGGCAATAGTATTTTGATCAGATTTTAATAAAAATAGGCCTAAGGGGTGCCTGGGTGGCTCAGTTGATTGAGCATCCAACTTCGACTCGGGTTGTGATCTTGTGGTTTGTGAGTGCGAGTCCCACGTCAAGCTCACTGCTGTCAGTACAAAGCCTGCTTCGGATCTTCTGTTCCCCTCTCTTTACCCCTCCCCCACTCATACACTTGCAAAAATATAAATATAAATAAATAAATGCCGAAGGCTTTATGGAATGCTTAAGATGCATCAATTGATATTTAAAACTATCAGACATCTAAGCCATGTATTTTGTCATCATCCGTTATTCCTCATCACTACTTGGTAAATGTTTTCTTTTGAATTTTATATTATTCACAAGATTGTACTATTATTTTTTCCTTTTATGGACAATTTTTATTTTTGTATAAGCAGTAGCATGTATTAATACTCTTTTCATATCTTAATGTGTTCTAGTAACCTTTTTTCAACTTCCAAGCATTTATTCCTTAAAAGTTTTATATAAATGACACAGCCTGAAGTATTATCTTTGGTCAGAAATGTGAATAGGTTTCCAATTTATTCTATAATTGGCCTACCACTGAGTCCATTTCGATTACTACCATCCATTTTCTTACACTTTATGATACCTTATTACAGGGGGTACCTGGGTGGTTCATTCGTTTAAGTGTCTAACTCTTAATTTTGGCTCAGGTCATCATATTGTAGTGAGTTCAAGCCCCACATCAGGCTCTGCATTGATAGTGTGGAGCCTGCTTAGAATTCTCTATCTCCCCCCGCTATGCTCCGCCCCTGCTTACTCTCTTTCTCTCTTTCAAAATAAATAAGTAAACTTTATAATAAAGTAGAAACCTGGATTGAGAGTAACTTGTTCTGCCAATGTTCAATAAGATGAGCAAATGTTTATAATAAATTTTTACTTGATAAATGAGCAATGTCTTAAAATATGAGATGTAATGCTGAATGTCATATGATCACAACTGATTCTGTTTCTCTCTCTCTTGCTGAAAGATTGGGGGTGATCATCTCCCATATTCAGATGCTCAGCCTCAGGCTGTGGGGTGTGGCAGAAATCAGTGATGTTTCACAACATTGGAAGGTGCCCACAACTGACACTAGCGTATTTTTTGTCACTTCAAAGCACCTATGGACAGCCCTTTGCTTTTCCATAGCAGAGTAAGCTTAGGAATGCTTTGCTTCATTCTAGGTCAGGCTGCCTGAAGTTATAGACCCTTAACTCTGCTGCCTTGTTGCCAGTTACACTGAATACAGCATATGACAAGAGTTCATTAATGCTCTACTGTAATCAACATCCATGTGAGCATATACAATGGCCACCATGCAGAAAAAGTTTCCATTGAGCCAACAGATAGCAGTGATTCCATTATAGATAAAGTTGTCCTACAACTTTCCAACAAACCTTCTCTCTTTTGTCTCCCTCACACCAGCCACGAAGGTTTTCAAAATAAGTAAAGGTTAATTTATTTTTCTTTCTATTTTGTATTTTCTTTATTATTTTGTATTATATTTATTTTTATATGAGTATTTTGGGGTTGTGGAATGAATCATCTTTACAACTCTCAGAGCTGTGAAGTCAAACAGCCTTATTTATTTGGAGGATGCTGATCAATTAAAGTATTAACTTTCTAAATCTATAAAAGAGATATTACTCGTTGTATTATTTGTTGGGATAATCAGATGAGTTGTTTAAAACAATTAAATGTAAACTATTAACCAGAATTCTATAATTAAATGATCTCCATATTTAGAAGAGATTAATTGTTAAAATTTATAAGAGATTGTGAAATTGCTACAATTGTTAGCAAAGGCAGGACAGTTTTTTTCCTCCAATGTTTATATTGACAGCATTTGAGATACTGTAATAATATTTTGAAAGACAAAATAAAACATCAAGATAAGTTGCAGGGGCACCTGGGTCATCCAGGCAGTTAAGCGTCCAACTCTTGATTTTGGCTTAGGTCATGATCTCACAGTTTCTGAGTTCGAGCCCTGCATCCAGCTCTGCACTGATCATGAGGAACCTGCTTGAGATTCTCTCTCTCTGCCCCTCCCCCACTCTCTCTCTCACTCTCAAAAAAAAAATAAAAATAAACATTAAAAAAATTACAATCCCAGTATTAGCATTTATAAGTAGTTCAATTTATAGGAAGTCTAGTTAGTAAAGCATAGGAGACTTTAAAAGGCAATACGATTCCTGAAAACTGTGTCTTCTTTTATCGAAATGGATACTCCTTTGTGATAAAAGTTTACTTTTCCATTTCTAAAATGGAAGTAATTTCTTTGCTTACATGACAATGTAAGTATTAGGACAAAAGTATTTAGTGACTGAAAATGTTATGCATCTTGGGACTTTTTAGGTACCCTTGTTATTGTATATTCTTTTACAACTATAATAATTTTATAAATAAATATAAATTCTTAATGATAAATCACTATCCACCATCCTATGAAGACAGTCCCTATACTTGATCTAAAGTGATTTAAAAAATTAATAGAGTTTCGTGATTAAACCCAAATTGTCTAAATAGTCAATCCTTCTCTTACTAGTTTCTATGTTTGTGTTTTTAACAGCCCAACAGGTAATATAGATCTGAAAATTAAGTATGCTTTGAATGCCCTCTAAAAATCTAAGTACCAAACAGTGAAATTCTCAAAAATCAACACTTTCAGATGGGGTTCTAATTAAATGTACTACTCTAAAACTTTAAATGTATCAACGAGCAGAAGATAATCACATTTCAATTCTTGGGACTTTAAAAAGTAATTGCCTTTGAGAAATTAGAACAGAAGATTCCTTCTGAGAATATCGCCACACAACTGTCTCAGTAAAAGAAGAGGCTGTTTCCTTCAGTTAAGCCTTCAATTAAAGTAAGCTTTCACATTTATTAAATTCAGAAACCTAGAACAATCCTGTAAATCTGATAGGTTCTGATGAACTGCATCAAGAGTACCAGTAATTATTAAATTTTCAAGATCTTGTTGACATTTCTGATTTTACTCCTGTGTCATTTACTCACATAGTTCATAACATGGGATATGAATTTTAAAAGAGTACAGGCCAGGCAAGGTCAGCGTCTTACTGATGAGATTTCAGCAAAGGAGGAGAAGCCAATATTAAGATAAATGAGACTGACCAAATAATCCAAAATAGAGGTTCTTTTTTTCTTTTTGTTTTTTTTACATTATGACATATTCTAAAGTATGCCTTATGATTTCTGAAAACATCTATTTAAATATTCTATCTTATTTTCACAAAGTAATTTTTATTCCCTGAGACTAATTAAAATCATCTTCTGCAGATGTGTACAGTTCATTCTAAATGGGAAAGGAAAGCATGAATAAAATTAAAAACTCTTTCGTAGGATACTAAAACAAAAATGAAAACAAAAAACCTGTATACTATGTCACAATATTCTTAAAAAAATTATGCTTAATCTTTCTTTGTGTCATTTTTCATGTCTGTTCTAGCATATAATTGATGAAGACTTAAACTATGTGATTTCAACTAAAACGAAAAAGAACTTCAAATAGAAGAAAAGAGTGGGGCGCCTGGGTGGCTCAGTCGGTTGAGCGGCCGACTTCACCCTCAGGTCATGATCTCGCGGTCCCTGGGTTTGAGCCCCGCATTGGGCTCTGTGCTGAGAGCTCGCTCGGAGCCTGGAGCTGGCTTCGGATTCTGTGTCTCCTCCTCTCTCTCTGACCCTCCCCCGCTCATGCTCTGTCTCTCTGTCTCTCAAAAATAAATAAATGTTAAAAAAAAAAAAAAAGAAGAAGAAGAAGAAAAGAGTAAGAAAATAAAGATTCTCATGCAAAGTGTATTATCTTAATAACTCCAATGGACCACTCTGCCTCCCAAATAATGTAACAAAGTTAAAATTAACTCAAAAGTAAAATATCAGGAATTTCATTTGTCATAGTAGTTAAAAATATTAAGATTGGAATTCGACTTTTCGTCAAGTCTGATCCCATTCTTAATAATATGGCTTTTCATTCAAGACTGTTTGAGTGTCCCCTTCTTCAAAATTAACAAAATTATAGTAAATAAATTAGAGATTACATTTTAAAAGGGGAGCATGGAGTCAACCAACTAAGAAACTCAAAAAACAAACAAAATAAGGGTTGTTATTAATTAACAAAGCCAATGCAATTGTGGAGTCTTCTGACCCTTGTTGTTCACAAAATGCATGCACAAGGTAATTAACTAGACAAGTGAATTAGGTGCTAATTATCAATGAAAAAATGATAAACGTATTTTTCACTTATTACTTAAACATCACCTCATTATAAAACTAGGCAAAGTCACTTTGTCTTTATTTTTCTGGGGAATCTTCTGAAGAGAAAGCTTTCTCTTACCTTCAGCCTTCTAATAGTTTAACAAGAGTCTCTAAGGTGAGGAAAAGGCAAGTTGAAAAGCTATGTGGAAAATCTCATTTGGGCGATTCGCTTCTGCACTTAAAGTAATTCTATAGGACTATGGCCCCAAACTGCTACTTATAGTTGGTTACGAGAGGTGCTCTTGCTGGCGACTTTAATTCTCTATGTTAAATGTGTATGCTTAATTAAAGTTTGTCACCAAGGCATATGATTTTTAGAGGGGGAAAAACTGTTTTAAAAATGTATAAAGTACCACTATCCTTCCTTGAGAATTTAATGAACAATTTGAGGGTTTCCTGATAATCCCTATTAGATTATCTGAACTGCAAGTAAGTTTTCTACGGAGTGGAAAAAAGATGGACTGCTTTATAGGAATGTAAGTGGGAGGAAGTATGAAGAGCCTCATTATTTTATGTACATGAAGGGAGGGAAACTGGGCTGAGAAACCCACTGAGTACTCAGCGGGGTACACAGAATCTATGCCATCCTGGATCTGAAATGGTGTCTCATCCCCCATCTAGAGCAGAAAGTAAGCTCCAGGCCATATAGAGGCATCCCATCTGCCATGCAAATCAGTAAGTATAGTCAAGGCATCCTCTTTCTCAGGTTATCCTAGCCCAAGGTACCCATGTACTGCCAAGAGCTGTGCAACAGACCACTGGCCCTTGCTACCATACCAAACGTGGGGGCAGGGGAGTGGTGGTGGTGGTGCATAGAATCCACACTGAGGCAAAGCTCTCCAAAACACTCATCCCACTTCCCCAAATGGCCAGATCCACAAGCAAGCATATTAAAACCACAATACCATTAACCTTGTTATTTTTCTTTCCTTTGTGAACGGCCACAATCTATGAACTTGCTCAGAGAATCTATCTTAACTACTGAAACAAAAAGAAGACTTCCCCTTCAAGAACAGAAGGAATTAAATAGGCAGCGTTCTGTTCAGGTCATATTTGTTTCAGTCATAGTAATTCTTGCTTTAATTTCTTTCACGTGCAAGTTTTTCATTTAATATATATTTTAAACAAAGTGTTACATAGATTATTTTTTAAAAAACCCACTGACTTTGAATATCTTCTTGATATTGATACTGATTTTCAGGAGTAAGGAAGATAATCCCCAAATACGAGGCAATAAAACAGAAACACAATCATGAAAGCTTTCTAACAAATTGAAAACAATGAAGTTAGCCGCAAGTTGCTTCAACTCAGTAACGCAGGTCAAAAAAAACAAAACAAAACAAAACAAACCAAAACAAAAACAGTGCCATGATATCCACAGAGAATGGACAGAAAAATATTTTGACTCAAAAATTCTATATCCAGACAGTGTGTTCTTCTAATATGAATTCAAAGAGATAATCTTAGAGAATTAAGATTATTTTGTTGGCATACCCAACAAATAATAGATGATGAAAACTTTGAAATAAGGTAGACAAAATAATTTTTAAAAGATGAGAAACACAATCATATAGGTCAGTATTGTCTGAATACTTGTAATAGCTACAAGATATAATTGCAAGTATCATGATATTTCTTTAAAAATGTACACAATTAGAAAAAAAATTAAGTATATAATGGTCAAAGTTAAAAAAAATATGTGAACCTAAATCCCAGGTAATTCCTAAGAGGACTTGGAATTAACAGTAGTGCTGGATGGCAAAGAAGTCTAATTATGTTTCATTCTCATCCAACAACAGAAACTACCCAAACAACCAATTCGGTTTCTATTCAATAGAGAAAAGTCATACATATAATATCTTAAAAGAATTGATAGGAACAATATATACTTTAAAAATTAAAAACAGTAATGGGGGGTGATGGTCTTGGTGGAGGTCACTTGTGGGGAAGAGCACTGGGTGTTATATGGAAACCAACCTGACAATAAACTATAAAGTTAAAAAAAAATTAAAAACAGAATGACTAATTTGATCAAGATGAAATTTATGTTATAAAAAGAAACTTACATGCATTTAAATAATCTCACAGGAAATCCAAACTATAAATTATAATTTATATTATTAATCCCTGTACTTAGTTCCCTCTACTTAAATAAACTTGAATTGTAATCAACAGTAACAACAAACATTTACAATGCACTTACTACTAGGCAGGCACTATTATGAAAACGAGTGTTTTAACTTAGTTTATCCTCAAATCATCTTTTAGATTAGTCATCTTAAGCTATTTTACAGGTGAGAAAATGTCCTGAAATTTAAATGATTTACAAAGAAAAAAATGCAAACATTAACTATCAACTCAGGCCATCTGGCCAGAACCCAGGGAGCTCTGGATATCCAATTCACTTTACAAGAGAAGAAACATAGTTTTAAAAAATCTCAAATGGTCCTTTCTTCTTACTACTTACTTATGTGAGAAGGCAGAGTACAAACTGGTTAGAGACTGGTGAACATGGAAGACCAAAGCTATGACAGAACAAAGACCCTCCTTGCTGGGTCATGGGTGGTCCTCATAGATATAGACTGTCCTTAGCAGAATTCATAGCCAGCATTCTCAGGCTCTGCCCTTATTAATTCATGGTACAAGCTTCCTGCCCTCTATCTTCCTAAGCAACTTATTGCCCTTCCCTTCTCTCAGGGAAACCTTCTCAAGCAAGTCATTTCATGGTTCTTTATTTCATTAGTCTTTCCCCAACATTTCTTTTTATCTTGAGTCCACAATATATTGAGAGGCAGATATTTTTTACCTATATCCTAGAGTAAGGGAGGGGTGTGTGCATGCACACTCACACACACAAACACACACACACACACACACACACACACACACACGATGAGACCTGCCAAGTCTAAAATATATCACTCTCTCCCTTTACAGTTTATCTTAAGTATATTTGCATTTGTGCACACTTGTGCTATACTGTTTGGATTTTTTAAAAAAAATTATCTATTAGTTTGCAGTTTTGATGACAACTGGGAAGGCAGAAGGACCTATTCAACCAGAGCAGAAGGACATGTCCAGTGGATACAAACTCTCCCACAAATATTCACATAGTGCAGCTTTCTGAATATAAACTGCTAATGGAAATCCCATTTCTTCTCTTACAGAGAGTTTACCACAGACTTTTCAACAACATTGCAACAACACAGGACCTCACATTTATTCCTTTTCTCCCCCAATAGGAGACACAAAAGACAGACAAGAGCATGGTATTCCAACAGTTGTTCAAATTCTTTTACTTACAGCCCTCATAGATGTCAGTGGGGATATGGACCGCTGCATGTTGATAGGATATCTGCCGTCCAAAATTAGCATCGTCAATAAAAACAGGTTTTATCCTTTGGCTGCCTGGCTCACTCTCATTTTTTTCAGGCTATATCAGAAAAGATAGACAATAAAAAGAACGTTAAACTTAAGATAACAAATACTCTCACATCCAGGTCTTCATTTGCCAAATGTATCATGTTCCCGCCCCCAAAAAAGATCTACAGGAGTATTTAAAAATATAGTACCATGATGACATGTAACTACTAGACTTACTGTTGTACCCTTTTTGCAAAATATACAAATACCAATAATTGTGTTGTACACCTGAAACTGATAGGTTATATGTCAAATACATCATGATAAAAAAAAAATCCAGCTACAAAAAAAATGTTGTAAAAAATAAGTAAAACATAGTACCATGTGATATCAGAGTCACAAATTACATTCAGGTATTAGCATTAGCATTATCTTTATATTATTCACATTAAAATATAACTTCTCGCATTTCCTCAATGTTGGATTACTCAGGATCATCCTGAGGGGACCAGAGGTTTTTCACATGGAGTACTTATTAAAACATGCATTTATAGAACAGGATAAATTCCTTTAAATATAATTGAATTAAAATTATCCATTGATATATACTTCAATATCTATACTGCTAAATTTGTATCATGCAGTTGAGGGTAATTCTTGGTTTGACAACTATGGTAAACATTTGCCAAAAGACAGCAATGAAGGATTATTTTATATCATCTTCCCTTAATTTTTGCAGGTTTTCCAGTTAAATCAATTTTTTGTTTTAAAAATAAAGTATACTAGAAAAGATGTATTATAACTAAGCACAATTAAATCCTAACTACAACCATTTTGTCTCCTGAAGTAGGAGGTAAGATCCAATCAATAATGATTCAATAAAGGCCCACAAGACTTTAAGTCTGAAGATTCATTTTAGATCTACTCAAACTAGGCTTTTGATATGGAATTACCTTATTGCCCTCCCCTGGCAGGAAACAGAGAATTTCACTTATTAATCCAAAAGGCTTCTCTGTACTATTTTTGTTGTTGTTGTTTTGCTAATCTTGTTAAATACTTTTTTCCAGGTCAAATATAGTTGTTTTAAACTCTTTCCCATTTATAAATTAAGTTCAGACTTCTATTTTTAACTCAACGTTAGAGACTCATTTTGCAATATATACAAATATACAAGAATATGTGGAATATTCCATACTCCTAAGGTAATCTCCTCAAAGCCAAACTGAAAAACAAATCACATTTGATTCTTTTTGGCAGCACACTGCGGCAAGGCAAAGAATCAACAAAGAAAAGACTTACTTGGACAAACAGAAAATTTCTAAGAAGGCTGGTAGAAAGTACCAACAACATCAAGTCAGCAGGTTTACAGAGAACTGACCGTGTCCAACTTTCCACCCAGGTCTGAAAACTTACATGACCAAATAACACATTGGTATCTAGAGATACTTTAACAAACACACACGTTTATTTTTTTTTCCTAAACGTTGGAAATATTTATTTTTTTTAAAGTTTTCTTTTTTAATGTTTTTTTTATTTTTGAGACAGAGAGAGACAGAGCATGAGCGGGGAGGGGCAGAGAGAGAGGGAGACACAGATAGGTTATATGTCAAATACATCATGATAAAAAAAAATCCAGCTACAAAAAAAATGTTGTAAAAAATAAGTAAAACATAGTACCATGATGATGGACTAGTATCATAGTACCTGCCTGAGAAGCAGGCTCCAGGCTCTGAGCTAGCAGTCAGCACAAAGCCCGACGCGGGGCTGAAACCCACTAACCCTGAGATCATGACCTGAGCCAAAGTCGGACGCTTAACTGACTGAGCCACCCAGGCACCCCACGTTGGTAATATTTAGACATAAATATGAATATGGTCTTTAAAAGAATTGGATCCCAAAGGTGCAAGTCCAACCCACCATTAGGTAATGAAATCAATTTCACAAGTTCTATAAATCAAACTATTCTTTAATATTTATGTTTAAATGAAACATTCAAGTTGATTAGGATCAACTTTACAATAAACAATTTTTAAGTGAAGCATTTAAAATATATATAAAAGTACACTCTATATATTAAGATGAAGAATTATTTGGGAAACTTGTGTTTTAGTTATGACTACATACGAATGTGTAAGTGCGCATGTGAGTATTGTGATGTAGATTATAAAAGCTGTCAATGATAAAAAAATATTTTACAACTCATCAGTTTTTTATTTATGCGAAAGCCATGATTATCTAATAACTACCCCATAAGCAAATGGAATATAAAAAAAATAACCAAAGACAAGTGTTTAAATTCTAAAATTTGGCAAAATACCTTCATACAGGAATCACTAATCACCTTTGCACAGGTGTGTGCAAAATGAAGGAGAGAGAAGAAACAAGGAAAATAGAAAACATAGAGCAAAATGAATTCTGAACGTAACATACCAGCCTTAACTGTAATGGTTAATAAAGAATGAAAAGGGTACCTGGGATTCAGCCTTGGATTCAACCATGGCTTTTAACACATTTGAAAATTCACACTTCATTGTTGGCTCCTGGGCACTATTGACTTGTGAAAAGGGGACACATTAAAGCAAATGATTTTCAATAGGAAGAACGTAAAGAGGCCACCAGCCAGTGAACGACGTCACTATTTTTCTCAGCTGAAAATATTCTGAAAAATCTCAACATTTCTTTTAAAGCAATGGTTTCTCAGAGTATGGTTCTTGGAGAAGCAGTAGCAGCAGGCGCTGAAATTTTTTAAAATGTCTGCCCTCGGGTCTCACCCCAGACAAACTCAGCTGAGGAGGGAGTGAGCAATCTGCAGGATAAGAAACCCTCCAGGTGATTCTGTTAACTTGCTAAAACTGGGGGCCCACTGCTTAAAATATCAACAGTTGAAGTTAGGCATTTTTATTTGGAACCTACTCATGAAAAAGTTAGGGTTGATTAGTAATAACCAAATTAACGAACACCTAGATTTTTTTTACCTTCCATGTAGAACACAGTTTCATTACAGAGATGCAAATGGCAGTATGGTGAGTAATAGTTGTCAAAAGATGTTTCAAAAGACACTAATCCCTCAAGATACTCTATGGATCAGTGCCATGCTGACTTAGTTGGGGAAATGTTGTTCCATTAAGACAGTAACAAACCCAATGGCAGATCAAAGGCTCTACACAGAGGCCTCACTCGAGTTTAACCCAGCATTCCCAAGTGGATGCGACCCTGAGATTTTTTCCCCATATAATACCACTTGTAAAGAATATACTTAACAAAGTACCATCGAAAAGCCTATTGGAAAGCAGAGTTGTCTAGAGATTCAGTTCTCTTCTGCTGCATTAATAACCTTTAGTACCTAAGCCACTCACCATTCCTTGGCCTTCAGTTTTCTGACTTATAAATAAGTGATGTTGGGGTACAGGTGTTTTGTTTATCTTATTAGGCACATCAGAATCACCTTGCACTTGCGGAATCTCAGGCCCCACCAATAAAGACATTGATTACACAAAAGTGGATGTCCATTGAAAGAATTTCTCAGCTGATTCTAATATTCTCTAACTTAAATTCATCTCTCTCAAGCTAAAGAAACTACAGTCCTTTTTGGACCTGAAAAATTATATTCCCAATTCTACAGTTTTAGAAAAAAAACACATTATTTTTCATAAGCCTATCTTTCCCAGAAATTCCATTTACGTCTATTTCTAGAAAGTTTTACTAGAAATATATGAAGAATAGAAGGATCAGATGATAGATAATAGACAGATGGATAATGAGCTACATGTGTGAATTAGGAATGGGAATATATGTATGCAAGTATTTCATTCAGTCACTTGAGACATATCTGTTGGCAGACTGGAGGAGAGGATTTATTGATATTAATGTTCATAGAAATGTCATTTAATATCTAAACTAGAAATAAGTTCAGTGTTCAACAACAGCAAAATGTCACAATAACTGTTACAGATACAATTTTATATTGTTAAGTAACATAAAAGAGTAATTACATTGGGAATATACATATAAGCTGTGTTTGTTTAAAGATGATTTTAAGCTTATAAAGTAAATGTTGAGAAAAAAGAAGGGGGGAAAGGTCTATTACTGTGAGAGAAAGAGAGATAGAGGGAGAAATGAATGGATGAGTACATAGTAAATGTTAAAAGCACTACATTGGTTTTGTAGTTATGCAACATGCACGAAGTTATGTATGTTTGTGTTCTCTTGTTTTTTCTAATACAATGAACATGCATTGCATGTGTAACAAAACAGAACATTAATTTTTGTTTTGAGTCCTTTTTAGAGTGCTACTAAGCATTATATGATTATCTCATAAAGTCAAAGTTGCTTATATTTCTTCTGAATCCTCTCACACTTAAAAAAAATAAATTTTAAATACATTTTATGGAGATTCGTACACTTTAAAATCACCATATACAGGGCTTTGAGGGACAAGTTTAAAATAATATGTAGTTCTCAAAAAGAAAACTAAAACAATAATAATGTAATTCTCAACTTGTATAATCATGTATCAGGATGAGTTTTAATGCACAGTTGCTAAGTATATCAAGAAGAAAATAAATCGAAATAATTTCATGAAAATGTTAATTTCTAAATGCAACTCATTTACCTCTCTAAATTTATGAAACTATTGTAACTTATGATGATCCTGTCATAAGCTATGTCTTTGCCCATCTTGATATATAATGGCATTACACAATATAATGAAAAATATAGCAAATTTTAGGCACAAAGTGACTGAGAAAAGGAATTTGGAGAAAAGCTACTTCACATATATTGTTTAAGATATTCACTAAAAATTTCAAACAAAATCTCCCCCTGGAATTAAGATTTCCTTGTTTACCAGAACACTCAGGAGAAAAAATAAGCATTTCTCTTTCCAATATTTTCCCCCCAAATTCTCCAGACCACACCATATAAATGTGTACAGAGATAGCAACCAGGTCTATTTTAAAGGCATTCAAATGCATTTATTAGAACACATAAGTGAAACATGAGAAGTATGTTTGCATAGTCATCATCACAAACAATTTCAATTATTGAATAATAGATTAGATCACTCAGAGACCAAAGTACAGGCAGATGTAGGATTGGGTAAGCCATTCAATTTTATAAGCAGTACACAGCAGCAAATTTAATTTGGAAAGTCAAAACGATAAGTCTATGAGGCGCTTGCATATTTAATATATCTCGAATGAAACTCAGAATAGGCATTTATGCTAAAATATGTTTTTAATATTTTGTTAATAACTGAAAACTTAAAAAAAATTCTACTGATACCAAAATGCTCAGAAGTTAAAAGTCTATATAGTTTATCTAAACTGCACTAGAAACTACATTAATCACTGTGTCACAATTCAACTGAACATTCTCAACTAAAAACTTCGTTCACAATCACACTATGCCCAGGTTTAATTCCTCCTGCTCTCTGTCATTTTTTGTGTTTAATAACACTGTGACAAAGTTAGTTCATCATGAATAAGAATGGTTTCTGAGACTCTCTACAGAAGTACCACAATTGGTATCTCTACCTCACTAATAAAAAGAGTTAAATGAATGGCGTCTTGTGTAATGATCCAAATTCTTTAATAACTAGAGGCTATAGCCTGGTATATAGTTATCCAGTATGTATTTTAAAACATCCACCTCTAAACACATCCTTTTCTTTTTCACAGCTATTTCACAGGTATTATTTACACCAGGGATCTGCAACTTTGACAATGTAGCCATTACTGATTTTAGTTCTGTTTTTTTTTTTTAGTTTCACTGGTAATCCCAATATCTGATAAAATCTTGGATACATAATATGCCTCTAGGCATGGCATTATCATTCCATATAAATAACGACCATGCATATAGTATATTTAAAATAGACTTTCTTAGTCACTACATCTGAGAAGTCTGTGTAATCACTAGTTCACCCTTGGAATGAATGTAAGCCTTCTGGGATGCTCCATTAGTTAAGGCCGGTTACCTACTCTGACCCAACAGAGGAAAGCCTCCTTTTAGTAAATCATTTGCATCACCTAGAAATGGAGATTCGACAAAGCCTTGCTGCCAGCTTGCCAGGTCCCATTACTGAATAATGAATAGAAAGAAAAAGGTGCAGAGCCTTATCCAGCCTTAATTGTTGTGGTCAGGTGGTAAGGTCAGGCTGAATATTCAATAATGAATCCAGTCACAGTGGCTGTAAGAACGCTGTTGCATCTCCTAAGTTAATTGGTTTACATTGCTATTTTTTCCTTGAGGATGATCTGATTCAGGGAAGTACTGAGGGGATGCCCAGTATTAGAAAGGAAATGAAGTTGGAGGACACGGACTGAACGACACAGTAGAGACTTCAATTTAATACTGGAACTTTGTTTTACTGAATCATAGCAAAAGAATAAAATTTTTAAATTATCAATTTAATAAATGGCCATATTGGCCTTACAGAAACATATTAGTTTAGCTAATCATAATATGTTTGATGAAGAAATAAGAGATTTTTTAAGGCTTTCACCTGAAAATAATTTCACCCGGTAATTAAAGTTATAATCCCTTCACTTTACTATGAGAAAAAAAACTATAGCATTAATTCTTCAGGGGCAATTCATTTAATATATGATTAAAAGAATATTGTGAAGTTAACATGAAAAGCAAATTTATAACATTAGCTTTCAAGACCATATTTAAGAAACAATTCTAGTTCTGTTTTTTTAAGTTTATTTATTTTGAGAGAAAGAGAAAACCCAAGTTGGGGAGGGACAGAGAGAGGAAGACAGAGAGAATCCTATGCAAGCTTCGCACCATCCTTGCATAGCTCAATGTGGGACTCTAGACACATTTTCTAAATAGGCAGTGAGTCAAAAGCAAGTATGAAAGTGAAATAAAACACATAAAAGTGAACTGAATTAACTCAAAAAGGGAGACTGATCACTGCAATAACTTATTAAATTGCATTTTAGAATTTTATTTATTTTGAGAGGGAGGGAGGGAGAGAGGGCAAGGAAGAGGGAGAGGGGAGAGGGGAGAAAGAATGTTCCAGTGAGCTGTCAGCATGGAGCCTGATGCAGGGCCGGAACTCATGAACCATGAAATCATGACCTGAGCTGAAGTCTGATGCTTAACTTAATAAGCCACACAGGAGCCCCCAAATAACATTTAAAAAATATATTTTTTAGGTTTTTATTTATTTTGAGAGAGACAAAGGGAGAGTGAAGGAAGGGCAAAGAGGGAGGGAAAGAGACTCCCAAGCAGGCTCTGTGTCACCAGCACAGAGCCCAGAGCCCTATCAGGGCTCAAAGTCTCGAACTGTGAGATCATGATCTGAGTGGAAAGTAGGAGGAGGATGCTCAACAGACTGATCCACTCAAGGGCCCCCCAAATTATATTTTAAATGCAAAAATAAATGCACTGAGGTTGCTTGCTGATGAAGATCACCATAATATTCAAAAAAGTTCAAATATAAATCTGAGAACATCCTCAAAATATGACTGATGTATTTTTAGTTTGCAGAAGTGGAATGCAGGCAAACCACCTATCCCAGGACCTGGCACACAGGAAGAATGAGAGCCATTAGATTTCCAGTACAGGTAAGTGTGATCACAAGGGTTGGAGGCTGCTTCAAATGCTATATGTTGGGGCACCTGGGTGGCTCAGTGGGTTAAGCCTCCGACTTCAGCTCAGGTCATGATCTCACATTTGTGGGTTCTAGCCCCATGTCGGGCTCTATGCTGACAGCTCATAGCCTGGAGCCTGCTTCTGATTCTGTGTCTCCTCTCTCTCTCTGCCCCTCCCCTTCTCATGCTCTGTTTCTCTCTGTCTCCAAAACAAACAAACAAAATTAAATAATAAAAATAAATGCTATGTGTATTATGAAATTTTTGGGGTGCCTGGGTGGCTCAGTCAGTTAAGTGTCTGACTTCACAGGTCGTGAACTCATGGTTTGTGAGTTCGAGCCCCGCATCAAATTCTGTACTGAGAGCTCAGAGCCTGGAGCCTGTTTCAGATTCTGTGTCTCCCTCTCTCTCTCTCTGCCCCTCCTTTGTGCTCACTCAGTCTCTTTCTCTCTCAAAAAAAAAAAAACCAAAAAAAAAAAAACATTAAAATGTTTTAATTAAAAAATATGAAATTTCAAATCACCAGCATTAGAAAAGCATGTAATACTACTGTATATGTATGTATATATTTATACAAATCTTTTTTATCTTAAAATATATATATTTATATATAAAAATAACTAATTTGGGAAAAGGCTGATAGGATATTTTTCGCTATTAAGGTATTATGAAATGGTATCCTATGTATGAAAATTACTATGTTTTATGCAGGGTTAAGTATACAATGCCCACATCACGCCAGTGAATTTTCCAAACTCAATGAATGTTCATTGAGTTCTAAACAAATGCACCATACACTACTTCTGAAAAGAAAGAACTGAATGTGGAATCTGAAAGAGAATTATACATGTCCCTACTCCATGGCAACTGAGAACCAGCGTGTAAACTATCCTTGCAAAAGGAGCATATGCCCAAATGCATAAAGCGTTAGAAAACTGTCAAAAGAGATGCAAAAATTTTTGAAAGCTTCAAACACCAAAAGGCAGAACTCCTACAAGAAATGGAACCTAATCTAATCTACCTTTTTACTAGGTTCACATTTTGTTTTGTTTTGTTTTTTTCCCAATGAATCTTAATATGGCTATATTTCACACAGTGGAGCATGCATACTTTTAAGGCATCCATGGTAAATATCACTGGGGATAATGGATCAGATCAGCACAGATTTAGGCTGCGAAGTCTATCTTTTCAGTCACAGAGACTTTATTTTACCTACTGCAAAATTTAATAACTGTCGATGAAGCCGGTTGGATAAAATACAAGCTGAATAATTAAATACAGACAAAATAATGAATAGCCATAATGCATTAAAATTTTAAATAAAACCTCTCAAAAACTGTTAGCCTTAGGTCTTGACTTTTAACAGCTGCATCATAGGTTGCTCCCATCCCTCCCAGGTGCCCAGGGTGCAGGCAGGGTGGCACAGCATTGTGACGCATGGCTCTTGCTATAGATCATGTCAACGGCGTGACATTCAATTCCATACACAAATACCATGTGTGACACAGGGCGAGTGTCTTAAGCTCATTACTGTGCTTGTCTCAACTGAAAATTATTAAAATACTAGTATGTGCCACAATGGGCTAGTGTGAACTTTAAATGATACCCTGTATATAAAGAATTTAGTGCCTAGTATAGAATAAGTATATAGGGGCACCTGGGTGGCTTAGATGGTTAAGTCCAACTTCTGCTCAGGCCATGATTTCATGGTTCGGGGGTTCAAGCCCCACGTTGGGCTCTGTGCTGAGAGCTCAGAGCCTGGAGCCTGCTTTGGATCCTTTGTTTCCCTCTTTCTCTGCCCCTTCCCTACTTGCACTCTGTCTCTGTCTCTGTCTCTGTCTCTCTCTAAAATAAAATAAACATTAAAAAGTTAAGAAAAATAATAAGTATACATATTTAAGTATTGTTATAATCAAAACATGTAGCATCCAAAATATTTAAACCATTTATTTTACATTCACACGCAAAGACGGCAATTCAGACCAAACCAATCGCTCTACAGAAGCATTAATATTGATTGCTATGCCATCACCTATTTGAGGATTCAATGTCAGTCACTAACAGAGCCCCAAATAAAGGCTGCCTATTACAAGATAGTGTAAAAAGATTACAAAAGAAACCCAGACTTTGATTCTTCCTTTAATAATCAGAATAGATTTCCTTGCTGTTTAAGGCATACCTCTACTAGTTCATTCTAGAATCACAATTATTTCTCTAAAATAAAATAAAATCATGAAAGATTGGGCTTTTAAAAAGACATTTAGACAGAACATTATGTTGGAATTCATTTTAAGGTAGACAGGATTCTAAGAAAATAAATAGCAACATAAATATGCAAGGGAACTCAGGAGACTAGACAAATGTCGCAGACAGGTCAAATTTTTAACGTGATCAATACAATAAAATGTAGCAAATAAATCAACTCAGTTTATCGTCATGGGAATTCTGGGTTGAACTTACTTCATTTGGATTTTAGTCAGAAACATAGATCTTGGAATTAGGTTAATAAGGGTTTGTAATGATCTGCCTTCTTTTTGCTTGCTCTGGGAATTAAGAAAATAGCGCAGCTTGCTGGTACAACTCAAGCCTTCTGGGGAATCTGCTGCACTAACCTTCAGAGAATTTAAGGATTTGTTGGGACAGATGTCTCTAAACGCTAAACTAAGAACCTCAATAAATTTCAAATGTAAGAGCATGAACGTGAAATTTCATAAAAAATTGTTGCATGTATAGCTTTTCAAAAAATATTTTTGACATTTAATTTTCCTTTCGAATCTGGTTATACAAAACCTACAATGGGATGAAGACAAATTTCTGCATTGTGTTCACATTTTTTTAAATGTTTTTCGAGGGGCGCCTGGGTGGCCCAGTCAGTTAAGCTTCTGACTCTTGATTTCAGCTCAGGTAGTGATGTCAGGGTTGTGAGATCGAACTCTGCATGAGGCTCTGTGCTGAGCATGGAGGGTGCCTAAGATTCTTGCCTCCCTCTCCCCCTCCACCTCCCCTACCTGCACACAGAAGCATGCTCTCTCTCCCTGTTGCTCGCTTTCTCTCAAAAAATGTATGTTTTTGAAGATTCTACTCTGATTTTTATTTTGTTATCCATTGTCTTATGTATTTCACACAAATGCAAGGATTACATTCATGACAATAAAATGAAAAGTAGCTCAATCTACTACCCCTTCATTAGTGTTAACAAATACATGCATACAAATAGGCTCCACTTGGAGCTAATCTCATTTCAAATAAATCTTGAATTTATTACAGTCATATTAATAATTATTACTTTTCAAAATTCTATTCATTAGCATTCCTAGATTGCCTACTCTAAGATGGGAAAATTTTACATGCTTTGTATGCGTTAACTAATTTTCACAGTTAACTGTGTGAAGTAGGTATTCTATTACCTTTATTTTAGAGACCAAGAAAGTGAAACACAGAGAGATTATATGACTGCCAATACCACCCAGCCACAAAACGGCAGAGCCAGAATTCAAATCCAAGCAGTGGCACTCCAGGATACAATCCCTTAACTATCACACTCTACTACTTCCTCTATGTAACGTGTATATAGTGATTATACATGTATGCCTTATCATCATTAAAAGGGGGAAAAGAAGTTGCAAATAGAAGTATCTAGGAGTGAAATGTCATATCTCTAATTTATCTTAAAATATTTAAGCAACTAATAGATGAAATGATTATGCAGCTATTATAGTATTTTGTCTTCTATGTATTTAAAATATTTTTTCCTGGTAAAATTTAAAAAAATATTACATTGAAACATACGCATTCTAATGTTATCACCTCTTTGGAAATGAAATTCAAAAACTATTATTTATTCTAATTATAAGAAGAATCAGACAAAACTTTAGTTTGATAGAGTAAATACAGTAAGCCTGATTTCATGTTTCACGGAGATTCACAGTCATTTAGCATATTGGATCTGCCCAGGCTTGGAACCAAAAATCCTGATGCTTATGGCACTTGTAGTAATCACAAACAAATATTCTAAATCTGCTACTTATTCCCATTGTGAATCAGTTTTTGACATGGGGGAAACTGCACTGTCTGTGTTGACATTACTCTTAGTCTTCATAACTGTTTCAGGGGCCAAGAGAGGAAGAGGTGGATGCAAGAAGATGAGAATCCAATGTCCATAGTCAAGGCCAACTTTGCCATTCCCCCCTTAACTTGCAACCCAACCTTGCAACAAAACAAACATTTTCACTTCTATCATGCTTGCGAGAGATTTCCTAGCTACTTTGCAAATGGAGCACCACTTTAAAAAGCAAACATGTCCTTATAAATGTTATGCAAATAATGAGTACTGAAACACATAAACACGTACCCAATTTAACATGCATTATCTCAATAGTTACTCCAAACTAGTACTATTGCTATTGCTCCAAAGTAGTACTAGTACTATTGAATAAGATCCTTACCTCAAGTTACTAAAAGTTTAGTAGAAAATACTGTCCCTCTATACAAATGCTATAGAGTAAGGTACTATACCATAAAACCAGATATGTGTAACAACTTGTTTACAACACCCATAGGAAAGACATAACATTTGCTTCCTAGAAAAACCAAGAAGTCTTCAAGAGAAAGTAGTACTTGAATTGGCTTTTAAAGAATACTTAGTATCTGATTAGAAAAATTGTAGGATATCATGATCAGGTAATTAGAGGAGTGGATATGTTAACATTAACATCCTGGATACAGGAATGATTGTCTTAGATTTCCAGGAAGGCTATGTCCCTTACATTTTTCCATGGAACTGTGGTTCACCAAATAATCTACCCCGTTACTCTAGCACTTTTAAGTTTCAATTGGGAAATTTATTTAAATGACTATAGTCATAATTTTTTTTATCATACTACACAGTATGAAGGGACATGAATTTTCCCCTTTATTCCAGCAACTGCTTCAGCTATATCTGGGTGTCACTAAGTATTTCTTTTTAAACCCACAAGGTGAATATAAATACCACTGATTAAAGTAAAGGAGTATAGAAAGCATAAAATGCCCCTGAGGAATTGTTTTATATCACAGTACTTGAAAAGCTTATAACACAATAACTCCCCACAAACTGACCAATTCTGATATAGCCACTTGAAAGGTTGTATTCCAAAGGAATAATTGGTCACCCTTGAATGTTTGTTTTCCCTTTAACTGAGGCCATGTATCATCATATAATAAACAAAATCAATAAACTACACTTGAATATATCATTCTGTATTTCCAAATCTTAAGTGGTAATAGAACCAGAATAAACATGGAAGAAGAACTGGAAACAGGAGATTCCAAATTTAATCCTGAATCCCACATATACTAAATCGATGGTCTTCTTTGTATGATTTATGTATCTTCTGAAAGCTATTCCTTCAGTTCCAGCTACTCACATTCTATACTCTCTACCCGTGCCTGCACCTTCCCTTATACGTTGGTATGCTCAGATTCTACCCTGTACATTTGTATTTTATTTTTTATGCAGTGTACATAAAAAGCAGGCTGGGAGTTAGACAATAGGGGAAAATGGGGTTGTGGCAAATTGGAGAATGTATCACGTCCAAAAATATTCAGACTCTCTTTGATTTTAACATTGTGCCAGAATACCAAAAAGTATCTGTCATTGAATCTGGCTTTGGGACACCTGTACCTTCACACTTGGCTGGGGAAATTTCAGCCACTTGTTTTCAAAGTCTACTCATAAGCTAAGCATCAAAGTATTTGTGGCCAAACTAAATACTTAGATGCCTACTAGAAACACCCTCTTGAATATCCCTGAGCAAGTTTTTGGTATAAAACTTCTTGACTTCTGAAAATCTTGGCTAAATCCTTTAAAAGTCTTTGCTAAAAAATATTCTTGCATCCAGTATCCTAGCTAATGTTAATATATTCACTCCTCTAACGAAAGAAACACGGTAGTCTTTCAAATCTACAATTACAGACAGATTTCTTTGCATATCTGAATGCTTTCTTCCATTAAATCTTTATTATCTCTAATGCATATGCTTTGACTTGATCTAAGGGAACACATGATTTATGACTTACATCTCTGCATATCGTCTTCCATATGTTATCTTTCCTTCCATAATTTTTTTAACCTTTATGACATTCTGGGAGTGTTGCCTGCTTCTTCTGTGAATCATTGTTGGATAATTTGCATTGTCAAATCTGTGAGTTCTTCCAATGGAATTTTTATTTTACCAGTTTTGATTACGATGATTTTATTTCAGTCTATTTGTCACAGATCACTGGTTGCTTCTTTGGAGACATCAAGCATACATTTAATGTTGTTTTCCATGAGGTATCTGAAATATCTCAGAGGGAAAATGTCCTCTGGATCTTTAATCCTACAGTATTTCTACTGTGCTGTTATTGATCTTTTCGTATTATTCCTGCAGTGACTCGTTTCTGTTTGATTGGTTTTAAATGAAGAAAGATCTTTCTTGTCTCAGGATTAGGAAATAGTAAAATGGTACAGATTTCTTTCCAAGCATTTGCTCTTGCTTCTGTCATAGTTGTAACTTGAAAGTAGATAATGACATAGAACATATGCTATGGTTTCTGGTCAACAGCAGGCATTTGTGAAGGGCAAGGATTTTCTTCAGGGTCTTTCAATTCCAGTCCTTCACATTACAGAGACTCACACAGGTCTTGGCTGAAACTGGGAGTGTTGGTGAAAGGACATCCTTAAAAATGACATGAAGTATGGAGCACAGAAATGGGATGCAGTAAAACCTTGGACTGTGAGTAACTTGTTCTGTGAGTGTTCTGCAAGGCAATCAAACATTTCTAACAAATTTTAACTGGATAAACAGGTGATATCTTGCAATACGAGTAGTATGTGATGCTGAACGTTACATGATTATAACTGAGCCAATGGTTCTTGAAATTCACTTTGATATACAAGTGCTTTGGATTACAAGCATGTTTCCAGAACGAATTATGCTGACAAACCAAGGTTTTACTGTATATAAGTAGGACACTGGTATACCTCATCCAGTTCATATTTGTGTCAAGTGAAGATTCTGTTGGAACTTTGATTCACTGACTTAATGGGAAAAAACCCTCACTGAGTGATCACAATGTGCTGGTTACTCTAAGAGCTATGACACTTGTTGTGAGTACAAGAGCTGCCCTTCAGGAAGTTATACTCTATGGAGGGATCCCAAGGGAATAATTTATAAAGACTGGTTGTGCTTCCAAGAGGAAATTGCCCACACTTCTTTACAAAATTCATGATGGCTTAGGAAAGAACTAAAAAACTTCATCAGTGTTAGGGTGCCTGGGTGGCTTGGCTGGTTAGTGTCAGACTCTTGATTTCAGCTCAGATCATGATCTCCTGGTTTGTGAGATTGAGACCCATGCCAGGTTTTGTGCTGACAATGCAGAGCCTGCTTAGGATTCTCTCTTTCCCTCTCACTACCTCTCCTCCACACATGCTCTGTCTCTCTCTCTTTCTCTCTCAAAATACATAAACATTAAAAAAATTTAAAAATGTTTCATCAGTGTCCTAAATACCAAACAAAGGCAATGATAACTGATGTGAAGATCTTGACAATGAACAAAGAATTAGATATAGAATATTTTAGAAATATTTATATATTAATAATGTATAATATTATTAAAGGTATATAGATAATTTAGAAACAATATAAAATGTGATACCATTTTAATAGCTCTTAAATAAATGTTTGAGAAAAATGTCTAAAATCATATCATTGTCATGGACATGGAAATGAAATGATTGATTTAAGAGAGATAGAAAATCAAGAAAATGACCACTATCCCACTAGGCACAGTAATGGAAAAATAAATCCTCTCCCACAAATGAAGAACTGGGGGAAAAGTTAAAAATAATAACCATAGGCTCAGAATTTAGAATCCTTTAGTCTCCTTCAGGAGGCAGAACATTTAAAATGAAAGTTTATTTAGCTTTCAAACATTTGTATTACCATTCAAATAAATGAGGACACATTTATTTAATGGATAACGTCTTAATATTTACTATTCTAATTAGTTCCTTTGTTCATTAGATATTAGCTGCTGATGTGTGTGATGATAAAATGCACATTCTACAATTTCCAATCACCAGATTTTAATAATGGATGTGGCTTTATGGGTTTGAACAATAAAGATATGATACACAATTAAATCAGTATATAAAAAATCCAGGACAAAGAACAGACATGGAGAGCTATTTCGAACCAAAACAATGAGATGGCATTATGATGTGAACACCTGATATATAAAGTATCAAGCACTACATGTATAAAGTTGTGAGTCAGAGCCAATTAAATCCACCTATATTGCAAAACTTTTGGTAAGGTTTGTAAATTTCATCATCCATGGAAGTCCAACTTTATCAGATAAGCAAAAGTCTTCAAAAAAAATGAGTAACTATTGAAAACCATAAATGGACTATCAAAGTGCAACATTTGCTTACATTTCTTAACTTCTTTCACTGTAAGATAATAAATATTTCCCTTACAGAAAACAATTTGATTGTGGTGATCAAAACGCATGCATTCGGGAAGACTAAAAAATAGTCAGTGCAGCATATAACTTTATGTCCATTTTCCTGTGAAAAGATTTTTTGCCTCAGTTCCAAGTTTGAGAATTTAACTATCTTTAAGTGATAGAAGTACTTCAGATAAGTGAGTAGAATTTTGGAATTAACTTCAATATGTCAAGAAGAACAAATTAAAGATAAGTTCATAAGCTGCTAATTATTTTCCAATTAGTATTCTCCCTATTCTCTCTTTAGTAATTGAACCGTGTATTTTGTTTGGGTGCATGCCTATGTTGGGGGAGGATTCTATTCTACATCCTGATCCAACTCGGCAAGGCTAGCCCCTAAGGTGTGGACACTGGACGCAGATAAAAGTGATGTGTACAATTTCCAAACATATCCTTAAAGGCAAAAGGCATGTTGTCTACTGACACTTGCCTCCTCCTTGTTATCTAGAATGCAAAAATCAATGTGTATACATCAGTCTTGGATCCAAACGTGGAAGAGCTACACTAAACTGAAGAGAGCAGAAACTTGAGAGAAGGACCCAGGGGCTGGAAGACTGAGGCCTGCCACATTAGGCCTTACCTCCAGAAAGTTTACATGAAAAAGAAAGAAATTTTTTCTTCCTCTAGCCACTTTTACTTAGGTGTCTCTATAACAGCCAAACCAGTACACTAATCATTAAACATGGTTTATTTTATTCAGTGTCTAAGGGTTTACAAGAGCAATAGTATTCTCATATCTAAAGCACTTTCAAATTCCCCAGTAAAAATTTTAGTGAAGTATAAAATGAAATTACCTTACAGTTCTTAATAAATTCTCAAAAAAGTTACATGAAATAGTCCAGTTCTAGCAAACTTGACCCTGTTGCTAGTATTCCAAGAATATTCTGAACTGTAATGAAATTTGTTGATCACCTAATCACCTGCAGCATGTCTTACCCGAGAGGCAAATAGTTCAAATTTTAATAAATTTTAATGCTCTATGGGTGAGTACAATTTTAGGGGTGGAATGGAGTATGAATCATGAATCAAAGTCTCTGATTCCTGTTTTAGCCCTCTTTCTACTATATTCTTTGAAAATTATTCTGGCACTGTTATTATTTATATATAAAGAAGTGAAAATAGTTTCTCAAAATCCTAAGCATCAGTTTAATTTTTTTTTTCTGAGCATCATTTTTTTTTCCAAGTTTGAAATCTGAAAGATGATATTTTGCTTTTTAGAGAGTCTTGATTTAACTTGCTAAAGCTCATCTCTTGGCCCAAGAAAGAGAATGCATCTTTTTAATAGGTTTATTTATAACCTATGGTAATAGTATAGACTGTTTGGGATGGGAGAAGGCAAAAACATGACAAGTTCAACAGGTTCACTTGTATTAATCCTTGTCTCTCTTACATGGACTTTTATTTTAATATATGAATAAACTTCTGTGCAAATTATGTAAACCTAAGGACTGAGCACAACTCAAGCGTTACAAGTACACAAGCCATGTACACTTTTCCACTTATAATTGACATACTGCTAATTTGGCAGCATAATGATAGCAGATGATGAGTTATACTACTGTACTATTCAATGGTACCACTGAATATTAATTGGGATGATACTCACTAAAAAGTTGTATCTACATGTGTGCATACGATTGTTCCAATCCTGAACAAAAAAAAACCTCACTATTTCTATGCAAAATAAAAATATAACTTTCTAAATAATAAGCAAACCTGACTTAGTTGCATAAAACTATTTTCCTTGACATCAAAAATATGACTTCTTTAATTAGTTTAGAGGAAAGAAAAACCTAGATGCAGTATTGGTATCATCTTTAGGTAACACTCAACTGCCAAACTGGAATAAAGCATGTCAATCCATCCACTTTACTTTTGATGAAATCTCTGTTACAGTTTTACAAACTAAATGTTTTAAGAAAGCTGTTAACTACTGCACTACCAGGAAGGCTGATACAGATTTTGCATATCTATTTTAAAAGACTGTATCATTTTTAAATATCAAATACTAATCCTAAAAGTGAAACAAAAAGTCCAAAAATCATGTTTGCTTTAATACCAATACTATTAAAATGTTTTGTGCGAGCTGTCAGTTGGTCTTTAATATACCTCCTACATCACTAAAATGACATCATATATATATATATATATATATACATATATATATATATATGAAATCATAATGATATATAATTATCCTAAGAGGATAGGTAGCACTAGCCAAACCCCTATGTCAAGTAAAAAGAAAACACTTTTTAAAACAATCCAAGTTCTTCATTTATTAAAGGGAGAAAACATAATCTACTTTTTTCAGAGTATAATTAAATAGAAGAATTTGTGTGAAGTGGTAAGCAATCTGCAGACAAACATAGTGCTCACCAAACTATGATGTTCAGCAATTGTAGTCCTGGTGCAATGTGAAAAGGTGTGTGGGTATTTCAAACAAACTATATCTATTGTGGGTTTTTTTTCTGGAAGAAAATTCTAAATGATACTACAGAAATATATTTTTTTGATTCAGATAAAAAGATGGTGAAGAACAAGTAATAACTTTTTTTATATTTGTTTGACTTGTTCACTGATACATGGCCTAAGCTCTTAGAAGAATACTGAAAATATAAGAAGCCCTCAACACACATTTTTGGATAAATATGTTAAGTGTACAGAGATATTTCTCCTGATAAAAGAGTCAAATATATGAGAAGTTAGATGGGTTTAACATATTTCTCCTGATAAAAGAGTCAAATATATGAGAAGTTAGATGGGTTTTAAGTGTCAAATTTTCTTTTATAATTTTGCAAATGCTTCCACCATACTTAAGGCATTAAAATGTCTCCCTAAAGTCTGTCCATATATGGCACTATTAGAAGCACCTTCTTTGTGCTAAAATAATCCATGTCTGGAAATCACCTGAATATGTACACTATGGTCATTTATTTACAAAGGCTTACTGAACACCTACTATGCTTCAAAGATTGTCCAGGCAAGGCCAGCTGTTGTACAGCTTACAGGCTATCATTCACATTGTAGGTGAAATAAGTGATCCCCAATGGTATGGGCAGTTCAGGCCAGAGGAGACCTGCCTAGTAACACTGGTAATAACAGCCGGGCTTACAGAGATGAATGGGATCCAACCTCTGTCTTTCACGCTTCTAATGGATACAAAGTATCATAGTCAGTACAGAGGACTGAGGTCTGGACAGGGTGCAGTGAGAGTTCAGATCCAGAGAAACACATGGCTTTTCTACCTAGAAGGATGCCAATGATGATTTGTTAATGCTCATGTAAGCACTATAATTCATCATTACCTTGTTGGGTCACACCAGTAATACTGTTTCTGCTATAGATCATTTTCTGAAAAACTGAACGTGCTAGGTCAGCTTGTACTGTAAAGCCAGTCATCCAAGGATAATTCAGTTTTCCTTGGAATTTAATGTAAAACTTCCAATACTCACATCAAGATCATCCTTTGCATTGTAGTAGACAACTTCATTGCTCTATAAAAAAAGAAAAGAAGAGTGCTTTATTGATTTGAGTAAAAATGTAAAAGTATACTGGATCAAGCTCAGCATACATTTTATGCATATTTTAAATAATAAATCCCTCATGATATTCTTCTCACAATATACTCCACAAAGATCCATAAAGATTAGCCAATATTTTAAAAACCATATTAAAATACCATATCAGTGATATTTAATAGTACATCTTGCATTGAGGAAAAAGTATATATAGGTGTGAGAACCAGTTAAGAAAAAATGAATTCATAAAGCAAGAAAGTTATACATACACACACACACACATAAATCATGAAATCATAAAGAGAATAATTCAAGAAATATGTAATAATGTGGCTTGTTAATACTTTTAAAAGCATGGCTTTTAAAAAATACATAGATCACATGTTGAAATTATTGAAGAAAAGCATACCTGCACACTATTGGCAGAAATTCCCTTCAGAAAAGGGATCAAGAATAATTGAATTTAGACAGCAAAAGCAGGGGCACCTGGGTGGCTCAGTCAGTTAAGCAACAGCCTTTGGCTCAGGTCATGATCTCGTGGTTCATGAGTTCAATCCCCACATCAGACTCTGTGCTGACAGCTCAGAGCCTGGAGCCTGCCTCAGATTCTGTGTCTCTTTCTCTCTCTGCCCCTCCCCCAGTCTGTCTCTGTCTCTGTTTCTCTCTCATCTCTATCTCTCTCTCTCAAAAATAAACAATAAAAAAATATTTAGATAGCAAAAGCAATCAGATTATCTAACAAACTAACACTTTCCTATTGTACCAAAGTAGTGGACGAGCTCTTGAAGAACATATGTGTACAGACGTTTCGGCTAGCCATCCATCCTGTTGAAATATGCCATAACTAAATTATGGACATAAATTTTATCACAGAATGAAAATGGAAAGAAAAAAATGAACAAAACAATTGTCAAGGAATTTAAAAGTGTCATTCTTTGAAGCTTCAAAACTAGTTCTATACAATGTTAGAATAATCCATTTATGTTGATTTCCTTTTCCTTTCTTTTCCTGAACTGATTGAAGATAAACTACATCTTCCATAGGTCTTCAGTACTATCTGGAGCACTATGTAAAAACTCATTTTTCTGTGTCTCTTCAACATTTAAAACATGGGTACTATAAAATTTTATTAAAAGAAAACACACTACAGGGGTGCCTGGGTGGCTCAGTCGGTTTAACATCCCGCTCTTGGTTTCAGCTCAGGTCATGATCTCATGGATTTGTGAGTTTGAACCCCACATCAGGCTGACGGCGAGGAGCCTGCTTGGGATTCTCTGTCTTCCTCTCTCTCTCTGTCCCTCCCCCACTCACAGTTTCCCTGTCTATCTCAAAATAAATAAATAAACTTAAAAAAAAAAAAAAGAAAGAAAACATCACACATGTTAAAAAAAAAAAAGAAAGTAAAAACTTCAGTAAATTAGTGCTTCTTAAAATATATACCCCTTTCACCCCACCCCACCTTCAAGATATTCTATGGTCTTATGACATTAGAATAAACAATAAAGTTAATTAAAGTCATCTCTTTTTGACTTCAGAGTCTCCATATATGAACGTGCATTCTAAATCTCCAAGACTAAAACAGATCTTGTTTTGTTTCTCAAATTTATTTGGAGCAAAATCTGCTTCCGTTTTCTCATTTGCGAAATATATCACGAGCCTGAAGTTCTATAAAAGACATCTCTCTGGGACACCTGGGTGGATCAGTCAGTTAAGCCACTGATTCTTGGATTGGGCTCAGGTCATGATCTCAAGGTTTGTGAGTTTGAGCCCTGCTTTGGGCCTTTGGGCCCCACACTGGCAGAGAGGAGCCTGCTTGGGATTGTCTCTCTCCACCGCTCTCCCCCCAAAAAATGAATGAACACAGTTTAAAAAAAAGATCTCTCTGAAGATGAAACAAACCAAAAACTATATTAATTAATAAATGATAGAACATATAATTCATAATAGTGAATGAAGCCATGGGTTTGAATTCATTTTGTTTTACACTTAACCGAACTTTAAAAAATTACTGTTTAATTAATTCTTTTAGAAATAGTTAAGTAGCTAAAGAATCTTAACATGCATAAAAGTTCTAATTCCTGAACATTTCTTACAGCATAAATTTTGTAACAAAGTCAAAATACAAAATCATAATTCATCACATACACAACATAAGAGAATCTTTTCAATCCACCCAAGTCCCAGATCTAATTACTAGTTTATTGATCCTTCTTGCAAACTCTGTAATTTATACTTCGGAGACAATTTTCGACCTAAAATGTGGATTCCATCCAAAGATAAAATATTGAATAAGTTTATCTTCATTTCTGCCAACTCCTTCCTTATATTTACAAAATTGAAATGTAGAAAACAAGGTGAAACTACATTACAAGTGGAGAAAATCTGTTTGAGAATTTCCAAATGTTTCTCCTTTATATTACAGTTATCATACTGTATCTTATACAAAATCCTATGATTTTCTTTTAGAAACTCTATATTGCTTCTAAAACTTATTGAAAATGTGTATTGCAAGGTTTTTTTGAATTTTATGTATTTGCACAAGGCTTCAGAAGATAGGAAATCCCCATAATTGATTTCTTGTAGTAAGTAAACTGAAAAGAAAAACCTTAGTCATAAATTAATACTGCATATACAACGATAATATTCATTGTAACTGGGTATTTTCTAATTCTACTTTTAAAAAGCTTTTTTTTAATACAATGTTCATTTCTTTCATGGTAAAAATATAAATGCAAAGGAGTGGTTCCTGGGTGGCTAAGTCAGTTAATCATCTGACTCTTGGTTTCAGCTCAGGTCATGATCTCACCATCTTGAGTTCTAGCTCCGTGTCAGGCTCTGTGCTGACAAGCAGAGCCCGCTTGGGATTCTCTCTTTCTCCCTCCCTCTTTGCCTCTCCCAACCTCTCTCTCCGTGTCACCCTCTCTCCCTCTCTCCCTCTCTCCCTCTCCCTCTCTCTCCAAATAAATAAATAAACTTAACAAAATAAATACATGAAAAGGAAAACAAAAGTGTGATTTTTAATAGAAAAATAGCAAAGCTCTTAAGTACTTAATCAAATATGTGTTCGTAGACATTTTGTCATGATTTAAAAAGAGAACGAAGACCATAATGCAATGTGCAACTGATTACGCCCACTGCCTTACAACAAAATTTCTTCACTAACACATGTGATATGGTTTTTGGCTTAGAATTATTTTTTTTAATAAATATACTTTCTCACATCCTAAACTTTGAAGTGATAGCACGCACATTCCATTATTCCCTTATTTTACCTACAGAAAAGCTCAGTTGATCCACTGTGGTAAGCATAAATCTGTGTAGGGTATCAGGATTTGGGGAAACTGTAACTGCATTTAATTTTTCAACCAGTGCACTTAGGTGGCACCATGATACTAAAATAAATGGCAAACATTCACAGAACATTTAATTTGTATAACCATACATAAATATTTTTTTCCACTCTCAGTTCCTCATGCCTTCTTAGAGAAAATTACAATGACACGCTTTACTGTGGCTTTTGTTTAGAGTTTCACAACGGCTCAGGAATCATTTTAAATATAAACTAGACGAAAATCCTAATTTGGTGAAGTCATAATTCTTCTCCCGATCACATTCATTTATAGCCAGCTCCTCTGCTATATAAAAATATATAAGATGTGTATAGCTATGTTACACTAAATCAGCCTGAAATCAGATCAGTCTTAAAGGGATTGGGATAAAAGACAATTCTCAGGAATAAAGGACAAGTCACACCAAACCAGCCCAAATTTTGTTTCCCGGTGTTTTTTATAGGAATAAATTTTGGTTAAGGTTAACTCTGTACTAAAAGAAAATTAGGAGATGTAATTGTATAAAAACAGTTAAATGTTTTCATAATGAGGGGGTCAGAATAAATAAAGAGGAAGTTTCAGCTGAATTCCTTCTTCCTTTACCCTGTCCCCTGCCTCAATCCTACTTTGACTTTGTGCAGGAGACTTTTTGGGGTCTCCCAACCAATAGGGGGAGCCACACCTCACTCATTCAACAGTACTTTGGCAACCTTAACTTTGTACTGAGTAGGAGACATAAAAGTGAAGACTGTCTATATCCTGACGCTAGAAAGCAAGTTCTGGCCTCCTGACTCCTATGTGGCAAGAGATTGAAATAGCTCAGCCACTTCCTCTGTTCTGCTATAAGTGAGGAATATCTCTATCATTGAATGCCATGACCACACAAACCAAAACTTTTACACTTTTCAAAATAGGGGAGTTAAGAACTTCAGACAGTTAAAACACCCCTCCTCTGTTTACAATCAACCCAGGCGTGTGCGTGTGTGTGTGTATTTCTGACTCATTTACCCATCCTGTCACTCAAAATTCCCTCAGTTCCTCCACCAGGAAATATATAGCTGTACCAGTATCTTTTAATATTGTGAAACTATGGCAGATCAGCTAATTATCACAGGCAAAGAATACAAAATTGGGTCATCTTGTTTCTCTATTCTTCTGGCTAAATGTTTTCATGCAAACTATAAACAACATCATCTTGCAAGGTATTTGCACTCAGATACAAAGATTTTTAGTGGACCGTAGGGTATTACATGCCGTGTGGTAAGATAAAGCCAGCAACAGCCTCAAACTAGATTCCCAGATTAGCTAGACCTTTAGAGCGTTATTTTCCATCATTTAAGCACCACCAGATGACAAGAACAAATTGTTTTTGCTTCTGATTTTTAACCAAGTAGTTGAGTTATTTATTACCTCCTTGAAAAAAATTTACCCAAATGTTCCATGCTAATATACTGTTGCTACTTACTGAAATTTAAAACATCCCCTAGCAAGTTGAGAGATAAATTACTTTAGTATCCCTTTGTCTACCGGGAGTCAAAATTAAATCTGGGCAAAATAGACCATTCCATCTTCAAAATGTATATTGTGAGTGACAGTCCCTTGCATGCCGCTTTCCTATAAAAGTTGGCCTCTGGTGAATAGAATGAATTTATGTTAACAATTGGAGGCATAAGTACAAAGATTCCACATGGAAGTCAGACGGTGCCAACGAAAAGATTTAAATATTGGAACTGAAAACTGGGATTTTATAGCCAACATCTGAAATATATGACATATTCAGAATTCAAATAGTGTTAACTTCCTGTCCAATTTACGAATTCTCTTTTCTTGGCTATACACTTGACTCTGCACTTGATCCACAGCCTGACAAATTCTGAGCAACCGTACTGTCTGCTACCGTTGCTTTTCAAAAAATCACACTCAATATTTATCACTCTACAGTTCCAAAAATGAGGTCAATCAGAGGAATATTATGGATTGTTATAATGAATTGTGTTAATGGCTCCTGCCCAAGATCCATAACGTTTAGCCCAAGTCAGTTATAATTTATATTTCTGATTAATATATCTTTGTAACAACCTGACCTGGTAAACACACATGCCATTGCCATTGACTGTGCTCAAGTCAACCATGGTACGTGGGATGCAATAATCTGCACTGTGGCACTGTGTGAATAGAAGAACTTAGGAACCTATGTGTGTATGTGTGATTGTTGTGCATGCATGTGTGTGTGGGTGTGGGTGGGGGGGTGAATATGAGCAAATGTTTCCAACAAGAGCTGAAAGTGGTTAGAGCTGTATATTAAAGACAGTGGCTCTTGGGGGAAAAAAGTATCTGTATGTCATTGTATTTGTTTGAGGTTTGGACACGAGCACACTGTTGATGAAAATAAAAAGGAAAAATAAAGATGGAGACCAGAGTCCCATCAGGAGATCGGAGGTACCAGATTACTGGACTGAAGACATATGATAAGCCCACATTCACATCATATGACAAAGAGATAATAAAAAAGACCTTCTATCTTCATCCTCATACAGTCCTCTGTCAGCTGTCAGCTGACTCCTCTGTGCTGACAGCTCAGAGCCTGGAGCCTGCTTCAGGTTCTGTGTCTCCCTCTTTCTCTGCCCCTCCCCTGCTCATGCTCTGTCTCTCTCTGTCTCAAAAAATGAATAAACATTAAAAAAAGAAAAAAACATTTTAATATTTTTCTAATAGTTCTGATAAACTAAAGGTAAATAAATGTTATTGCTAACTTAATATTTAGTATATTAGCAAGTAGTTAAATTTTTTAAGATGATTTCTATCAATTTCTTTACATCAGCTTCTCGTTACCCTTTAAAAATTAGTTGCATTAGTGGCTCAGTTGGTTAAGTGTCTGACTCCTGATTTTGGGTGAATCTCACGATTCATGAGCCTGTGTCAGGCCCCATGCTGATAGCTGGATTCTCTCTCTCAGTCTCTCTTTGTTCCTCCACCGCTCACAAGTACACACTCTCTTCTTTCTCCTGCTCTCTCTCTCTCTCTCTCTCTCTCTCTCAATAAACTTTAAAAAATTAGTGGCATAATAAAAATGGAAAAACTATATAAATTTTGATTACATGCTTGAATATAACAACTTATATTCAAGAGACAGAAGTGTAATACTATTGCTAAGATGGTGTTCAATGAGTATAATAGAAAACTACAAATCATCTATTCTTTCTCAGACTCTCAGCATTCATTCATAAGAAGAAATACATACTGAGCTTTATGCGCATGCCTAGTCTCATGCTGGAAATCTAAATACATGTGCTTTTTTGAGACTGGTTGTTAAAAAATAAACTAGTAAAGGGGTGCCTGTTTGGCCCAGTTGGTTAAATGCTGACTCTCGGTTTCAGCTCAGGTCATGATTTCATAGTTCGTGACTTGGAGCCCTGCATCAGGCTCTGCACTATCAACCTTGAGATTCTCTCTCTTCTCTTTTTGCCTCTCCCCCACTTGCATTTTCTATCTCAAAATGAATAAATAAAATTTAAAAAACTAATATTATCCATCTCAATTTTGCATATTTGAAAGCTAAGAAGAACAGCAGTTGACTTGACTCTAAAACAGGTGTTCTTAATGCCCCATCAAGTATTAGCCCCTCTCATGCGCTGCTGTCATGAATACATAATAATCTACTTTTTAGAGACATCAAATTCCAGGATACCCTATGAAGTTTACCTAATAATAAAGAGAATGTCTAATAATCTTTGAGACATATTCATTTGTCTTGTCTGTCCTTTTAATGTTGCCTTATAATCTGTTTTAAAATATTAATTTAATTTTTAACTTTATTTATTTATTTTGGGGGGCATGAGTGGGGCAGGAGTAGAGAAAGAGGGAGAGAAAGAAAATCTCAAAGAGGCTTCACACTGTCAGCAGAGAGCCCAATGCTGGGCTCAAACCCACAAACTGTGAGACCATGACCTGAGCCCAAGGCAAGAGTCAGACATTTAAACGACTGAGCCACCAAGCTACCTCTAAAATGTGAATTTAATTTAACACTACTTTCTTTAACCTAATGGAGGATGAATTACCTGGAAAATAACTTCAGCCTTTTTAAAGCTTACCTCTGCTACTTTTCACAAATAGCATTTTACATGTATTCATCAGGTCATTGCTATTATGTATTTGTAGTATGATAGTTATGTTTTTTTAAGTTGCCATTATGTTGCTAGCAAACTGAAGTATTCCTTAATAACTGCCACAGCACATTAACCAATCAGTGAGCCAAAGTTATCTACGAAGATTTTTCACAACAAAAGATACTAGACCCAGGCGTCTTTACTATGTTTCCTTACTTAATTACAAAGATGCTCAAGTACTCCAACCCCAAGACATACTGTGAGACTGCTCACAAAATTGAAAATATCACCCGACATGGGAAAAAAATTATAATATTCACCACTTCTACATAAAAGAAACCTAACAGTAAATTGAAAAAAAAAAAGAGGGATTAAGTTGTTTTGATTTGAATAGAGAGAGCATTCTATTATGTGCCTACTCAGTGCTTATACAAGGACTTCAATGTTGTATGAACTACTACTGAATGGACAGATAAATGAATAAATGAATAACGTAAGCCTAGAAGGAATTATTAAAAAATTATAGACTAAAAGTAACAAGAAAATACACACAAACATACATATGTGTACCCATACAATGCATCAGAGTAGAGAAAAAGTACATAGCTCTGAAAAAGTTTCAAGTAAGCTGTAGACCACTTTCACTCTAAAGGAAATCAAAAAGTTACTCCAATGGACTGTGATTTCAAACTTCCTTGGTTGTTGAACTTCAAAGATCAATTCCTACCAAACAGTAAGAGCTGTAGCAATTTATTTCTTCATCTGACAAACTTTAATAAGAATCTGCCTGTAAGGTATTTTTAGTGCTTCAAATGATATTGATAAATATATGATTTAAACTGTAGGAGAAAAGCAAAAGTAGAATATCAGGAGATAAATATATTATTTTCTTCAGCAACCGAAGCTCCCAGGTAACTCAGCCTAGAATTGGACAAACACATTCATGATGCTGAGGAACTTTTTTCATCTTCTTTAATCTATAACTCTAATGTAGCTTTGAGTATAATCATCTAAAACATTAAAATTTAATCCACCAACATATTTTATTTTCTATGTTTCTTCCTACTGACTTTGACAGCTCACAGATTTTCTTGACTCACGATCAAAGTTAACAGCTCTTCATCATAACAGTATATGATGTCCTAGTAATAGAGTCGTGTTAATTTTATCCAATTGTATTAGCACTGCACTGCTTTTTCAAATTAATCATTATCAACTTCCGAAAATTATCATACTAACACAAAATATAATGACTCACACTATGGCCATGAATTACTGAATATAAAGTAATCTGGGCAAAATCAGACCTTCAAAGAACGTGAAGCTGGTAACCATTACATCAATTTATCTTTCACTGGCCTAAGGGGCTATATAGTATCAGAAAGAAGGAAGAGAAGAGATTTTTATCATGTGTCCATTATGTGAAAGGCATTTACATATGTTACATCATTAAATGCTATAAAATTCTCTGAATATATGACAGATATGATCTTATTGAAAATAATAAGTTGATAAAAAACTTAACCTTATATCATGGTATCAGTTTGCTTGTTGATTTCCCTTCCCTTCCTTCTCTCCATTCCAACTCCCCACTATTGAGATACTGGGTTTGGCACCATAAGGTGAAAATTTGGGCTAATACATCATTGGTCAGCCTGGATATTTTATTAGGTTTAAGTTCTATCAGGCAATAGTCTTAAAAGTCCATCTTATTAACATAGGAGATTTCTAAATTTAAAAAAATAGATAACTTTATACACAACAACAAAACTAGAAATACTAAACAATAAACTAGAGTTACAACTTAGCATATGGAATAAGGGATGTTCCTTCCCATGAGGAAAGAGTTGCTGAGACTTTCCAGAGTTGGGGTGGAAGAGCAAAGAGAGAACTAAGAGTAAAATATATGTGATCTGGCTTTCCTATTTGGGATTTTGGAATAAAGCCTTTTCATACCTTGTGTGTGTTCATGTGGCTTTTTATGTTGTGGACAACTTTTCCAGCTTTCCCACTACAAATCAAAGTTTAGGTACCTCTCATAGGACCTTCTGATACTTTCCTCCTCTATAAATCAGGGACGACAACATTAGGTAAGTACCTCACTGGTTTGTTGTGTGGAATTAATGATCCAAAGATCAGCTAAACCCCCTCCCTCAATCCTGGTACTGATCATACTATATTGTGTTCACTCATCTGAGCTCTGTAACAGGGATGAACAATATCTTAATCATCTTTGTGCCCAATGTCTGGCTGGAGGTCCATCAAAATTCAGGTTACAGGGATTACCGAGCAAACCTGCCTTCCACACAGAGTTGCTGAATGAGCAGCTTAGTTGTCTTTATCCTCTACAGACAAGGTCTTTGAGAACAAGTTTCTACCACTTCCTTCAGTTTGCTTCCCCAGATGCAGACACTTGCTTAGGATTTAAGCAGAGATAATCCACGTGAGAGGTGACCCCAGGACACACTAATAGAAGAGTGGAGAACTGACACGTGGAAACAAAGGAATTCAGTACAAGGTGTGTTAAAGAGCAAGTGGGCAACGGGGGCTCAGTTCTTCTCCGAAATGCTGTCTCTCAAGGGTAGTGTTCACCCACACCAATGGTTATTGCTTGAAGGTGTTCATTTCAGCAAATTCCTGTCCCCACTGAGGGGCCCCAAGCAAAGATTTGCAGATGCTTGAGTAGGAAGCTATAAAAGTGTGTATATGTGCCGAGGAGATGTGGGCAGGGAAGCGGCATCTATCGCAGGCATACAAAGAGTGCTGTAGAAATATTTACTTAGCCCTTGGCTAAATCAACAAGTACTGACTAGTTAGCAGTGTGACTTCCTTGGGCTTTGGTTCCTCAACTACAAAACGATGAGTCGGTTGATAAATACGGTCTCTATAGTCATTCCACCTATATAGTTTGGCATTTCCTCTGAGGAAGTGTTTTGCTTTAGATCACCCAGGAAGATGCAGTAGCTGTGTTCATCTATTGCTTTCAGCTAGTCTGTGATTACTTTCTCTTCTCAGGTGAACACTCAACAGAATCTAAAGAGATATCTTTCAATTCTGAAAAACAGAGGCAAAGCTTATTCTTTTTTTTTTTCACTTGACATTCCTCTGACATATTTCTATAGAAACACGTACAAGTTTAAGAAGAAGCTTTACATCACCATTTTTCTTTATATCTTGAAAGATCAGGTCAAAGTACATTCATTTGTCGCTGAAAAATAATAACTTTTTCTGAGGATGGACGTGTTGAAATAGAAACATCCACAAACTGGCTTAAATGACCCCTTTAAGATGTAATATGAAAAAAAATACAACCCAATTAATCCTACCAAATAACAATCTGGCAATCTCTTCATTATTACATGAATTAGCCATTCTAGAGCAACTGCTGCTAATTTTCATTAATGTAACGAAATACTGTTAATGTGTATTTAACTGAGGTCGAAATCACAGTTTTTTTCCAGGGGCTAGATTACCGTTTCATGCTGTACTACCTCACTGTGAAAATGGTTTTGCTAACAGTACAAAGAAGGCTGCTGTAGAAGACATAAATAGAATAATTTCTGACATTTTAGAAACCCTCCATAACATCTGAATAATATATAATTTCTTTGGAAACAAATTCCTAGTAGCCTATACTTCATTAGCCTACTTTTAGTAACTGTATTTAATTAAGTTGTATTTCAAAGAGCTTTTTTAAACTCTAACTGTTCACTCAGATATAACTTGCCTCTAATTAAAACATGCATAATTGTTAAGTGTTAATTTATGAAAGCCACAATCCAAAATTTCTCAAGGAATCCATAAGATTCTCAACACACTCCTAGTTACGTTGTATACTACATTTTGTCTGCTGTCCAGACTTTTTAAAAAGGGGGACAGAGAAAGGAAATTCTGTGGACCATGCTTCAGTCCTCAGACATACTTTTATACATTATTCATTTTAAGTTTTATAATGTGTAATTTTTTAAGAAAATGTAACCGTATGAGTATTAAAGATTTTTTTTCAAAATATTACAGACAGAGTTGTACCAAGCAGCAGCAATATGATGTAATACAAATGACCATTAAAAATATCTGAATTATATTCCTTGGTTCAATTATTAATTTGTTGTGGCAAACAAGTTAATCTATCCAAAGTTGTTTGTGTTCTCATTTATCAACTGGGCAAAAAACTCCAACTTCAAAGGGTTGCAGTGATAACTTAGTGTTATAATTTAACTGAAAGAATTTTGCAAATTTTGAATACAGGTATATAAAATATTATTATCTAGTATTCAAATTACATTTAGACTGTTTTATACAATTATAACCAAGGCCATTAAATACCCAAAACACATATTTGTTCCGGTGATATAATTTTAAAGAATAGAATAAGAGAAAGTTGAAATATGAAATAAAATTTTCCTACAATTAAAATGAAAGGGATTTACCTTGTCTAAGTAATGACATACAGAGAGTTTTTTTTTTTTAATTTTTTCTTTATTTTACATTTATTTATTTTTGAGAGACAGAGAGAGACAGAGCATGAACAGGGGAGGGGCAGAGAGAGAGGGAGACACAGAATCCGAAGACAGGCTCCAGGCTCTGAGCTGTCAGCACAGAGCCCGACGCGGGGCTTGAATCCACAAACCATGAGATCATGACCTGAGCCGAAGTTGGATGCTGAAACGACTGAGCCACCCAGGCGCCCCCAGAGAGTTTTAAACAGGAAAGTGAGGACAAAGGAAGATTGATCAGGTAAAGAATTTGCCTAAATGAAGTTATTTCAATCACAAGAGGCTGTTGTCATTTCAGTGGAGAGCAAAAATCCGGCAGAGAAGCCAGGACAATTATAGAGTTGTCTACATTTTAAACCACTCTTCCCAATGTGTTACTGAACAAAGGAACACATCAACATACTCATCTTTTGATCACAATGACTTATTTCCTAATACATAAGAAAAATCAGTATGAAAATAGTCTACATTTAAAGAATCAAGAAATTTCAAAGTCAATATCCAGGTGAGAAGTGGAAAGAGGAGGTATTAGCAGTCAATTAACCTCCGCAGACACAATTTCCTCTCTACAAAATTAGAAGGCTGTGTTTTTTCCTTCCATCTGTGGTATACTTTGGCCACTTAAATGGATTATTTGTTTAGTAAAAATAAAGCGGCCCTACAAACACCCTAGAAAAATGAGTAAATTAAAAGGAGAGCTAGTGAAATTATTTTTATTTTACACGTTAAAGGTAAAATTTTCTAACTAATATACAACAGAGTACACAAGAAACCTAAAAACGATCAAAGCTGATAAATGGTCCTTTCCATTGAGCAAGTGATACAAAAATCACAATAATGCAACCTAGTATTATTTACAAAATACTTAATATTGCTCAGAAAAAGAAATTATATCTCAATAAATATAGAATGTTGAGGAAAGTTTGAGCTAAGAATTTTTACGTATGAGCTCTGGAAAATGTTAGTATTTATAGCGTTATAAGATAATATAGAGGACAGAGGATACCCAATTAAATATGAATTTTGGATAGTGAATTTTTCTCAGTAAAAAGTATGTTTCAAACATATAAAAAAGACATATTTGTTGTTTATCTGAAAGTCAAATGTTATTGTGTATATTATGTCCTAAATCTAGCAACCCTAATTTGTAAGATACCAATATATCACTGAAATATATTTTATATTATTTCCATTTTCTTGCATTTCCAACAATTTTAAAATTCACTAGTGTTGCAGGTGTATTTTGGAAGGAAGGAAGATACTGTATCACTGAACACTAGCTTTGAAATTAATCTGGAACAATGAACTCAAAGGAGTGACATCAAAATTACAAACTGCTCTAGCCTTTAGGAAACTTAACTACCTAGAAAGGCCAACAAGTATTTATTTTGCACAGTTGGAATAAATCTTTAGTCAAATGCACTCTAGGTTTCAATGGTATTTCTAATTGTGCATACAGAATTATCTTGCATTGTTCATTTAATTATCGTTTTGAAATATACTACGGCATTATCAAAATGATTGCATCGATAATTTAGCAGTTTGTTATTTACTGGCTGAGAAAAGTCACAAAAGAGAAAAATGCCTGCCGTAACCTACCATCCTGCAGATCACCTATGTTGATAGCCATGACCTGAACAGCCAGGATGTTACACTCTTCTATTCAAACCTTACTTATGTGATTCTTCTAATTTCACAACTAGGCCAAATGGCACAACCTTCCAAGACAGAGGTCATTCCTGATATCAAAGGTACAAGAAATGCTGACACCTCGGTAAAACCCACAAATTAAGAATTTTAGGTGACACTTAAGTAATGTAGCTCCTGTTGCCACTGGTTAATTTGTTGAGATGATTAAAAGTCTACTTCCTTGGGAACTCATGAAAAGGATGCAGGACTATCTGCAATAAAACCTATAGACACTTTAGAATTTCTAAACTAAAGGCAAACCAGTCATATATAAGCCAAACAAAACAGGCTGAAAAAAACTAAGTGATAACTTACATATAATTTAAAAATATATGGGTTTCTTTTTAAGATTTTATTTCCCTAAAAGTTAGTTTAGTCATTGTAGACTTAATTTCCAATTTCCATAAGTATCAGATAATAGCTCAATCACCTAATTGGAGGTTGCTCATTTCACTATTTTTCTCCAGTCTTAATTTAAATGACCCGTGGATCGATATTGGCATCTAAAAATGCCATTATGTAAAAGGGCATAATAGACCATCAGATCTCTACATGTATAATATAAATTTATTTGTGATAAAACACCACTTTCATATATTCTGATGCCTTAAAAATTTTAACAACAGTTTTACTGATGTCATATGACCACTTATTGATATTTAACTGACAGGTCATTGATTCATAACGGGACTGGGGATAGGAATATCGAGAAAGTTATATTTGAAATTGTCTGGTGGAGATTTTTCTAAAGTCCTCTCTCCATCCACCAATGTCCTTTAAGCATTATTGTTCTAAGGTATATGATTCCATTCTTAGAGCAAACTACAAAACACCTATTGAATAGGCCAGTTAAAATAAATATTTTAGCAACAACAGTTTTCTAAAATTTAGAAGGAGGAGGGGCACCTGGGTGGCTCAGTTGGTTGGGCACCTGTCTCTTCATTTCAACTCAGGTCATAATCTTATGGTCATGGGATCCAGCCCCACATTGGGCTCTATGTTGAGGGTAGAGCCTGTTTGGGATTCTTTCTTTCCCTGTCCCTCCTCTGGTCATGCTCTCTCTCAAAATAAATAAATAAACTTTAAAAAATAAAACAAAATAAAATAAAATGTAGACGAAGGAAAAGGATAACTGCTATAGAATCTATAATCCTGCAATTAAGCATTAAATTTAGTCATGAACTATTTGACAGACTAGGAGAAAGGAAATCATGTACAGTACCATCGTTCTCCTAGTCCGATGAAAAGGACAAATAAGATTTTCCCCTTGAGCCATCAGCTTCTTCTTGTAACCAAAGGCTCAAGGACATTGAAATAGACAATGGCCATAGCTCTTTAAAGGTGTTTTCTCAACAAACACCAAAAAATTCTTCAAATAGTCAGTCTCCCCAACACCTCTGTCTCCATATACCTTCATACACGATAAGTATTATATGCTTGTATACAGAGACACTAGAAAACAATCTAATATCATTCTTTCTTTTAAGTTATTTTTAATCCTTACCAGCACAAAATTTTAAGTGAAACACTTTAAGAAATGTATGAGCTTTGTACATGTACAGAGGAAAAAGAGACCCTAAGATTACCAGCACTCATTTTTCTTCCCAGAGAGAATACAGCTCATGAAACATACAGGCATGCTCTCATAAATACTGAAAAAGACTTGCACTGAACTTAATGAGGTATAAAATAGGAATCAAAAAATAAATGCCGGTTGATCTTTGTAGAGCTGTATTTTGTAAAACAAGGTATAAACAATAATGTAACACTATGTTCATTTATTAATAATTTAGCATGCAAAACTATACTATCTCATGTAATACTCTCAATTACCAAGGAGATGTATACTATTATAATCTATAGGTGAGGAAACAGAGGTTCAGGAAGGTAAGCCAACTTTTCCAAGTTTCTTAGTGAGTAGCAAAATACAATTTGAATCTAGATCTATCTAACATGAAAGGTCATGTAATTTCCTTTAGAGCAAATGAATGTCCTCTTTCCATTTAATAATATCACACTAGTATACTATATATTTGTAAATATAATAAATATAATGATAAACGATACAAGCACCCTTACTATGGGAATACTAAGTCTTGTATCTCTCAGTTTCTAAATAACACTATTCCCTCCTGATTGGCTTCTAAAATGCTATTTTCTGGGGCACCTGGGTGGTTCAGTTGGTTAAGCGTCCAAATCTGGCTCAGGTCATGATCTCACAGTTTTTGAGTTTGAGTCCCACATCGGGCTCTGTGCTGACAGCTCAGAGCCTGGAGCCTGCTTCAGATTCTGTGTCTCCCCTCTCTCTGCTTCTCCCATGCTCATGTTCTGTCTATCTCTGTCCCTCAATAATAAATACATGTTTAAAACAAATTAAATGGTATTTTCTGCCACTAGTAAAAGAAAATCAGCTCATTGAAGCTAAAATTTTCTCTAAATTGATCTCTGTGCTTCTTCAAATCTCCGTGACTGGTTATTGTCAGCAAACCCAAGTGTAATGCACTTGACATAAAAGGAACAATGAACGTCTAAGGGTGAAAGGGTATCTATGGAAGACAAGGTTTCATCTGCCAAAAAAAAGCGTGTCAGAAATTACTGTTTCATTATTGTATTATTTCCCTAAAAGGCAATCAAAATAGACCGCTCAAAGATGAGGTAAACGCAGTCAAGTGTGTTGGCAAAATACTATCATCTTTGGATAGAAATATATTGAGCATGGAATATTTGCTTAGATAATGTCAATATTCATGTATTAATAATATTTTATTCACCATCTCATCTAATTCTTAGAACATTCAACTTACTAAAAACAAACAAAAACAAAAAAAAAAAAACAAAAAACAAAAAAGAAAACAAAACCAACGTTTGGAATGTGAATAAAACAGTCGCAGAGGCTTCACGGAAAAACAGGTTTAGAACTACAAATGAATTTTTATATCCTTAAAGACTTGGTGTCAATATGTAGGATTTAAAATATTAGGGGCAACAGGGTGGCTCAGTTAATTAAGTGTCCGACTTCGGCGCAGGTCATGATCTTGCAGTTTGTGAGTCAGAGCCCTGCGTTGGGCTCTGTGCTGACAGCTCAGAGCCTGGAGCCTGCTTCAGATCCTGTGCCTCCTAGTCTCACTGCCCCTCCCGCACTCACGCTCTATCTCTCTCTGTCTCTCAAAAATGAATAAATGTTTAAAACTTTAAAAAATATTAAACACACACCAAAAGGTAATTGCAAAATATCTAATGGAGTAACTGAAAAAAAATAAATTTACACAAAAAATGTTGCCACACTATGCAGTCAACTTAATTGTCCACACTTCTGCTATAACTCAATAAAATTTGTTTTATATTTAGTGACAGCACAGATAATGCCTATTGAATTATCTGTTTTGTGGACTTCTGTTTACTTTTCCTTTCTATGTACTTTTGGTATCGGGTATCACAGCAGGAAACTTTTGTAACCGAAGGGCCCACACAAACAAACCTGCAGGAAGCTTGAGAGCAGTTTAAGTTAAACTCCTGACATACATCAGTTTCTTCAGAGAGAAGCTGGGAAATCCAACCACAAGCACCTCAGAAGTCAGTTCTGATTTTCCTGTGAAATCAACCTACACTCTAATCTCACATAATATATTGCTACCCTACTTTTAAAAGAATTATATCTGTCCTCTTACATTAACTGCACCTCTTTAAAAGTATATAAATAATTAAGAAAAAATTGTAATTTTAGTATAATAGTAAATAAACTCTCATTTTTCTCCCCAGAAAGGAGATGTTCATATATACAATCTCAAGTAACAAATTCATATATAAAACATCAATAACCAAACTATTAATCACTATTAATCTCTTACATCTATTTTTTTAAGTGGGATAGAAAGGGAATTGAAATGGAAAGCCAAATAGATCTCTCTTTTTCACGAAAATGTGCTTGAACTTTTTCCTCAAAGGTTTTTGTAAACATTCTATAATCTATTGTGAAAGTTGCTTAAACTTCAAGGTCCAGACATTACCAAGTTGACTAACATTAATGTGATTACACAGACTCCCTCTTAAACCACACAATAGATGTTTGATACCCTTTGAAATCAAAGTATTTTTATGAATTTAATTTGCTCAACAGTAACCTTGAATTTTACATCTCCTGAAGAACTTTAAAGCGGTTGGAAGATAGGGCTTTCTTGGCAGTCTCAGGCAGAGCTATGAATTATGGTACAACAGCCCACCTTTATTCTAAATGCACAAAGCTTTCAACATAGCCAAGCAGAGCTTTTGTAGTTAGACCTTGGCTTTTCTTGTCATCGCTATTTCTTCCCAAGAATCACAAAGCATGAATCAAGACAGTTTATAACCTTCAATGAGAAATACCCTTGACATTTGAGAGTACTAAGAAAAGGAACAACAGCAAGGAGGTCATGCAAAGGTTCCACACCAGAGAACCCGATGTTCCAAGTTCCACAACGTTCTGTTGGTGTTTGCTCCATGTGCATCAGATAAGAAAATAGAGAGTCTGATGAAAATGGCATACAATGTAAATATTTATCTTGGGATTAAAATTATTCATGTTTTCCTCCATTATCTCTTGCAGCCACAAACTAATCACTAATTATGCATCAGAATATATAATTAATTAATTCTAAAGAAATTTTTGATATTAAAAATCTAGGTTATCAAATCAAAAAGATAATTTCAAAGGGGCGCCTGGGTGGCTCAGTCAGTTAAGGATCCAACTCTTGATTTTGGCTCAGGTCATGATCTCACAGTTTGTGAGATGGAGCCCCATGTCAGGCTCTGCACTGACAACATGGAGCCTGCTTAGGATTCTCTCTCCTTCTCTCTCTACCCTTCCCTGCTCATGTCTCTGTCTCTTTCTCACAAAATAAATAAACATTGAAAAAAAATAATTTCATGAACCAGAATTTCAAGGAAAGTTCAGGAATAAGACAAACGTGCCAATTCTCACCACTCCTATTTAACAAAGTATCAGAACTCCTAACTAGGGCAATCAGTCAAGAAAAAGAAATAAAAGGTATCAAAATTAGAAAGGAAAAAGTAAAATGTCTCTATTTGTAGACAACATGATTGTATATATAGAAAATTCTAACAGCTCGCTCAACCAAAACACTGCTAGATCTCTTCAACAAATTCAGTAAAAGTGCAGGATTAAAATTAACATACAAGAATCAGTAGCATTTCTATCCACCAAAAACAAAATTTCTGAAAGATAAAATCCACTGATTCCATCTATAAGAGTATCAAAACAATAAAACATTTAGGAATAAATCGAATTAAGGAGGTGACAGATCTCTATGCTGAAAACTACAAGACACTGATGAAAGAAACAGAAGACACAAGTAATGGTATCCTGTGTTTATGGATTGCAAAATTAATATTGTTAAAAGACCAATACTACTGAAAGTCATTTAGATATTCAATGTAATCCCTTTCAAGATTCCAACTGCATTTCTTTACAGAAGTCAAAAAAGCATTCCTAAAATTTACATGGAACCACAAAAGACCCCATAGAACAAACAAAATTCCAAGAAAGAAGAAGAAAGCAGGAGGCATCACAATTCCTGATTTCAAGCTACACTGCTACACCCATCAAAATAGCATGGTACTGGCATAAAAACAAATAGACCAAGAGAACAGATTCAGAAATAAAAATTCAGAAATAAACCCAAGCATCTATGATCAATTCATATTTGACCATGGAGCCAAGATACCCAGTGGAGAAAAGACAATCTCTTCAATAAGTGGTGCTGGGATAACTGGATAGTCACATGTAAAAGAATGAAACCGGACATATATCTTATACCACTTACAAAAACTAACTTGAAATGGATTATAAACCTAATGTAAGACTGGAAATCATGAAACTCCTTGAAGAAAACATAGGAACAAACGTCTCTGACATGGGTCGTGGTAATGATTTTTCAGATGTGACACCTAAAAGCAAAGCGACAAAACCAAAAATAAACAGCTGGTACTACAGCGAACTAAAAAGTTCTTGCACGGCCAGAAAACAAAATCAAAACAAACAAAATGATCAACAAAGCGAAAACACAATCTAAGGAATGAGAACAAAAGTATTTGCAAACCATATAGCTGATAAAGGGTTAATATCCAAAATATATAAAGAATTCATAGAACTTGATGGCAAAACAACAACAATGAAACACACAAAAACCAAAAAAACAAAAAACTAAAGAACCAAATTTAGAAATGGACAAAGAATCTGATCTCCAAAAATGATATTTGAAGGGTCAACAGGAATATGAAAAGATACTCAACATTGCTAATCATTAGGGAAATGCAAATTTAAACCATAGCAAGGCAACCCCTCATGCCTGTTGGCATAGGAGTCATTGCAAAGACAAAAAATAACAAACACTGACATGGATGTGGAGAAAAGGGAATCCCTGTGCACTGTTGGATTGCAAGCTAGTACAGCAAGTGTGGAAAACAGTATGAAGGATCCTCAAAAAATTAAAAATAGACCTATTGCACGATCCAGCAATTACAGTTCTGGAAATATATTCAAAGGAAATGAAAACACTAATTCTAAAAGATATCTGCATATCGTCTCCCCCCAAGTTCATAGCAGCAGTATGTACCGTAGCCAAGGCATGGAAAACAACATCAGTGTTTGTCCATGGCTAAATGAATAAAGAAGCTGTGGTATGTTCAATGGAATATCATTCAGCCATAAAAATGAGGAAGTTCTACTATTTGTGACAACACAGAGGGACCTTGAAGGCATTATGGTAAGTGAAATAAGTCAGAAAGAGAAAGCTAAATACTGTTCAATCTCACTTACATGTGGAAACTTATAAAAACAAAAACAAAAAACTCATGGAAAAAGAGATGAAACTTGCCATGTTACCAGAGGCAGGGAGTGAGGGGAAGGGGAATTGGAGGAAGATGGTCAAAAGGTACCTACTTCCAGTTATAAGACAAGTAAGTTTGAAGGACTTGTCTTATAGTACAAGTAATGTACAACATGGCTGTCTGATAAAAAGAAATTGTTAAGAGTAAACCCTAACAGTTCTCATCACAAGATTTTTTCCTTTATTATCTTTTTTTTTACTGTAATTATATGAGAAGATAGATGTCAGCTGAACCTACTGCAATAATAATTTTACAATATATGTAAATCACCATGCTGTATGTGTTAAACTTATACAGTGATGCATGTCAATTATTTCTCAATGAAAATGGGAGAAAAAGAATTTCAAAGAAAACCTTATAAAAACTAGAGATATTTCCGGGGAGCCTAAGGAGTAACATCTATGTTATTAAAAGAACAGAGACATTGATAGTCTCTGTCAGATGGTTTCATTTCCCTTTTAGCCAAAGAACTAGGCTCTAGTCATCTTGAATACATCATTTGGTCATTTTTACTCAGCACAATGATTAAGGAAAAAAGAATTTAGCAGTTGAACCATCAAACATACATTTTAGATTCACTTCAACTTGGATTCTGAAATCTGTTCTCTCTCGAGTGTAACTAATACCCTTTATTTATAAAACCAGAAACACTTAGAACATAAAAACATAAAAATGCTTAAGATTTTCAAATAAAAATGTAGAAATGTAAAATTGATTAGGTTTTACCAATCACAAGCTGTAAGACAATGGGATTCCAACACTGATACGAACACTAAGAGTGCAGAAATGCTTTCAGGACATTTTAACAGCTTAAAATAGCTGTGCTAAAATGTGTGTGTGTGTGTGTGTGTGTGTGTGTGTGTGTGTGTGTGTGTGTTTCTACCCAAAGCAAGAGTATAATTTATCAGAATTGGTATTGTGCTTCCGTACAGCGCTTGTGTTTTTTTTAACAGATCACAGATCTTTAAAAATATGTTTCAGAGGGGAAACAGCACGTTTGTAAGCAAAATCAATCTCAATGAATGTACTGATTACATATGTCTTTTTGATGATTGCAGGTTGTTGTACACTTTGCAGATTCTACCCGGAAGCAATCAGGAGGAATATAAGAAAGGGAGGAAAAAAGACTAAATTTGATTGCTAATAAAATTTCAGTTACACTTGTTTAGCCAACTTTCAATGTCATCAATTTCTTAATAATGTGACATCACTTATGCTTTTAATTTTTAATTTTTTTTTTTTTTTTTTTAGAGAGAGAGGGAGAGAAAGAGAGAGAAAGTACGAGCACATATGCATTAGTGGGGCAGGGACAGAGAGAGGGAGAGAGAAACCCAAGCAGGCTCTGCAATGACAGTGCAGACCCCAACATGGGGCTTGATCCCTTGAACCGTGAGATCACTACCTGAGCCAAAATCAAGGGCAAGACACGACAGACTAAGTCCCCCAGATGCGCCTATATTTCCTTTATTTAAGCTTAATTCTACTTCATAAAGACCTGTGTGAAGGCTTCCACTCATGATGTCAATTAAGTATCAAAATAACCCTGTGTTATTGGTACCAATATCATTCCCATTTTGTTGGTGAAAAAAACTACAGTTTAGGGATTGAATAAATAGCCCAAAATCACACTATAAGAAATAATGAAACTCTTTCTGGGATCTTGGCTGACAATCCTATTTGTCAGAGTAGGTCCATTTTAACTGTAATAATTTGTGACTTGTTTAATGACCCAAAAATAATTTTAGAATTAATATTAAAGTAGTTAACAAAATATCCTATTGAATGAACTGGAATCCGAAGCACACTCTGAATTAATACTCTGCATGTGCAAATGGTATCCCCATTAGGGTGTCTGTTTAAATATCAGATTATTTATTTTTGGCTTTAGAGAAAGCACTAGTTTACGTTTTATTTTACTTCCTTCACCATGTTCTAATAATTTGTTTAAAAGTAGAACTTAAAGTACTGAGCTGATATCGAGGCAATAATCAGATATATTTTTGTAGGAACACTTGTGTTGGACATTCCCTATTTTGGTTTTGAAAATGCAATTAATTTTAATACTGCCTAACATTTTCTACTTTTTACCTAATAAATGCTAGCTGTAGAATGTGAAAGGAAATAAATCCTAGTAGGAAAGAGAAATGGCAATCATCATTTTACTATACGAAAAGCCATGACTTAATTATTTTTACCATAAGTCTCATAAGCCTCTTGAACGTTAAAAACAGTGTGGAAATATGCAAAGTACAGAACATATTCTGGACGGCCATTGAGACTATTCACCTTAGTGTAAACCGCCAACTACCTTGGGATTCTCTCTTTTTAATTTTCCCTCATCATCTTCCAACAAATCATTAGTTTATTCAGAGATTCAGGAATCCATGCACAGCCATCATCTTGGAAAGGGGAAAGAAGAAAGAAAAACTAATGAAAGATATGCGAAACTAACATAAAATTAAGAATTAAGACCACGGTTCTTCACAGTCCCAGAGAAATTATAGACCTATTCTTTAAAATAAGGGGCAGAGAGGGAGAGTGTCAGGAAAATAATGAAAGAAAATAAAAGATAAAAGAGTTTTTAAAGATGAGATTATTTATAAACTGGCAAAGGAGCTGCCAGAACCGACAGAAAAGGGGAGATTCAAAACAGTTATTTAGAGAAGACAGCTACATGAAAAAAAGGAAGGCACAGATGCATATGAAAAGACCATCATTCCAGACAGGCTTCAGGAAATCATGCCAAATGAAATGAAAAAAAAAAATAATAATAAAAAATAAGTTTCCTTTAAAAAGACTGTAATAGACCAAATACCAGTTATGGAAAACAGAAAAGGTGGTCCCATTTATATTAAGTGATATTCTTGAGGAAAAAAATAGAGCATTAAAAAAAACTATACAAAAATATTTTAAAAAGATGCTGAAAGTACACATCTCTGAAACAAAATTAAAACTGAAGTACAAAGACATCAAACAATGAACAATAAGATGTATTATTCCTAGTTCAACCTCAAGATTAAAGAACATATTAGGGAAACAGCAAAAAAAAAAAAAAAATCAACTAAATTCAGGTTGGATCCAAGGCCTAGAATCAAAATGGCTTAAGACTTCTTTAGAGCCACTGTATCAATGACAGAACAATGAAAATTATTTCCAATTTTGATGGGGGGGGGAGCATATGTAGCCAAAGTTGTTTTCAAATCCAAAGTGAAATCTCAGAAATTTGTGGGATTAGGGCATCCTATGGCTTTTCTTTGTTGAACTACTTGATAACAAAATCCATTCAATCAAACTATGAATTAAACACACAAATAACTAAGGTCAGTATAGAAGAGCTATGGTAGAAGTTCTGATGACAACATTTAAGCCATCAGAATATAGAATGAGGATTAAACACTGTGGGAATTATGGTTTTAGAGCATAAATCTTCTGGTAAAAGGAATAATTTCCTAAGTTTGGGGGATGTATGAGGAAGGTGAAAGAAATACAAACATGTTGATTTACTCACAATAGAATGCACTCTGTTCAAATCATAAAACTATCATTTTTTTTCCAGGTTATGTCATGAAAAAATACATGAAAAAAAGATAAACAGATAAATTGAACATCATCATGCTCACTAAATATAAAAAAGGAATATATCTTGTTGTGGTACTTAAGAGAGATTTTAATTTTCCTTTTGTAGTGACCTGTATCACTTGCATTTTTAAAGTAATGATACTGAATAATTCTTGTGAAAACAATTAAGGTATTACTCTTTCAGAAGGAAAACGACTGTGCAAGCCTGATTATTGTCACTATTGCTGTTAGGTAATAACTAAACCCAACTAGATTGTTTTGAACATCTGATTTCTTACTATAATTTTCTTTCCGATATTCAAATCTATTTGCCACTTAATCTCTTATTTCTAAGCTTTAGAACTACATTCAGACTTGTCGTTTTTATTTTGATAATTAGTAAGTCCTCCAGGTAGTGGTTGGCAAGCTTTCTTTGGTCTTAATACATATGACAGAAAGATTACACTCCATCAGTTACACTGCTCTCTAGAGAAAGATTCTCAGTGTCCTAGCTTCACCCCCATAGAAAGTCACTGTGAACTCTCTGGGAAGGACAGTAGGGAGGACTTTGTAAAAGGGCTTCCAGGTGGTTCTTAAAAGATCCCCAGGAGAAGTGTCCACACAGTGGTGAAGCACTGTCACAAAGTAAAGCAATTCTTGCAATGTAGCAATTTTATAATTTTTGGAATCTAATAATTTAATTAACATATAATATATCCCATAACACACACTACAATTCCATAACTAATTTTCTATAACATTCACTGATTACAAGCTCTATGACTTAGACTACTGTATGTTTTCTGATGAAGCAGAAAACGGCATTTGTAACTGTTTTTTTAAATGCGAATTCATATAAAACCTCACATTTTTGTGCCATTAATTTTAATGTAATTTAAAAGTACATTTTAGACTTTTTTTTGAAACTTGTTTTCACTTGTGCTGCCTTGATTTTATTGCTTCTGCTACCATATAGGAACATCTTTCATGAGCAGTTTGAGAAAAGTAACACATTGCTTTCTAAATTTAGGTTTGTGTCACCTACAGTACTGTGTTCTCATATTTGGTTGTCTTTTTGGTTTAAAGATGTTAAAACTCATTCATCCTACTTGATTCTCAGAACATTTGTTTCAGAAGGTTATGAAAAGCCATGTCTTTCACTTGCTTATAAAATTGTTGATTAAAGCCTCATTATTGTTCTCTTCTATTCAATTGACAATATAAAATCTTATTTAATGATGTACATAACCAAATTTGTGGATACTACAGGTCAGTAGACTCTTTGGTCCATAATTTGATTAACAATTTCAAGATTATCTGCCTACAGGCTGGGGGTGGGTGATTGGACAAAGATGGTGGTAATAGAGATGAAGAGAAATAAATAGCTGCATGATATATTTGAAATTGACAGAATTTACACATGGATTATATGAGCAGTTATGGCAGAGAAAGAAATTAAGGATTACTCTTTCATTTTGACTAGATTAACTTGGGAGAAGGTGACATCATTTGAGGTCAGAAAATCAACAGATGAGCAGAATACTAGGGGAGAAAGTAATGGAAACAGTTCATCTCAGCATGCTAATGACAAGCAGGCAAGATAACTACAAATGGAAACAAGTGGTCAATTTGATAAATGAGCCTAGAGCTCAGAAAAGAGATTTGTGTGGAAATATACTTAAATACAGTGAAATGGATGGGGTGTCCTGGTACAAAGTATAGGCAGTAAAGACAAGAGGCCTATGACAGCCCTAAATTTAGACAAGATTAGATCCACTGTAAAGAAACAGGTACTAAGGAGACTGACAAGGAACGAATAGTGAGAAAACAGGAAAATCGGGTAAGTGGGGTTTCCTGAAAACTAATATAAGAAAGTGTTTGAAGAAAGAGAAACTAGGAGGTGGTCCATTAAAATGATCTAAACAGACCAACCATAAAGATTCACAGAAAATGCCCTTTAGGTTCTATGACATGGAGGTAAATGTGTACTACAAAGAACAGTGGCGACACAGATGAAATGTGCAGTCATACTGGAGTGAGACAGCCAAAGGGAAAAGGTGAAGATGGAGAGAGCATGTAGGTCTACACTTCCTTTGAATTTTGCAGTATAAGATAGCAAAGAAGTGCGGTGAAGCTAGGAGAGGCAACACAGATCAATTTAATGACAGAAGACACTGGAACAAGTTTATATGTTGATAAGAAAGTAAAAGGAAAATATTTTGAATAATTAGGGAGAGGATAGCATGAGGAATAAATCTGTTGACAGGCTCTTTTGGAAAGTTAGAAGATGACAAAAGGCATAAGCTTTAAAGAAACTGGCCATTTTGCACAGATGGGGCAGGTTGTCATTCCCCTAAAATCCCACAGGATTTTTCTCATATGTATTCAAATCCAGTGCTAATGTCTAGCTACATAATTATTGAAACTTGTAGATGAATATTATCTAGGTTTCTTTTTCTTTTTCTTTTTTTTTTAAACTGTCAGGTTTAAATGCGGGATATCTCAAAACTTTCTTCTATCTACTCATAGACTTTTTTTTTTTAACTAAGCTTTTGGGTGCAATACACACTCTCAACATTATCCAAACCCCTGTTTCAACAGCTTTCTTATATTCTGGACACATAATGTCCCTCCAGCTAAACCAGTCCCCTAAACCTAAGTCCCCATGGTCAGCTATCCCAGGCAGCCCCCCAAGTCAACTCCATGACCTACATAAATTTCCTGTTCCTCAAACACTGCCTTCTTTATTTTAAAGTTTCAAGTTTCACCACAGTGGTACCCCTTTAGGAAGAAAGCTCTCTAGGCCGATTCTTCAATTCCTAAAACATTTTCATTCCCATAGCAATGTGAGCAAAGAAATTAACATAACTCTAACCCCACTAAACTGAAATTATTCCAGCATCTGGTGTTATTCTTAAGATAAAAATTATCTCTGGGAAGAGAGTTATTGCCCCAGGGCCCCAGCCCACAGGGATCTACAGTAAATAAATATATGTATTAGTGTCTATATCCCCTAAAGTCCCTTCAGATGCATTTTTTTAAATTATAGAAAGGTGTACCAGAGCTGTTTTAGGTAGCAAGTAAACCAGAACTTCATACAAAGATAAAGAGAAACAGCAAAAATAATTAAAAACTTAATTTGTTACCCTCATGCCCTCTCATCACTTCCAAATGTAGTTATTCTATGTGAATGCAATCTTATTACATAAATGAAATGCAAGTTAAGTAGAACTTAAGTCAATTCAGTAAATATTCATCTGCTGCCTATTGTGGGCAATGCACATTTTCCTTCTTAAGTAGTAACTTGCTGCACTTAACCACTAAAAAGGAATATGCCAACTTTTTGGAAGAAATAAATCTAGAAGGAAGTAGTACCCCCTCTATTAAAATGGTCATTTTTGAAGATCTTCCAAAGTGCTAAGTATATTTACATAAATTATCTCATTTAATTTCAAACAGGATTTTGGAGATAAGAATGTATATAGCAATGGGGTCCTCCATGCTGAACCTGAACTATGACAATATAGATAAGGAGTTGCAAAACATTCGGTAATCTGTTTTCACGCATTAGTTTACTGGAGGTCAAGAGACCATTTGCTAAAGGAGAAATACAAACAAGAGTTCATAAGGACACTGAGGAAGAGGAGGATATGGTAAGAAAAAAGTCTCCTCAAAGACTCCTAAAGAAATGCGTTTATGCCCCCACAGAGAGAAGTATTAAACAATGAATGAACTCTTTACTTCAAAAACTTTGTGACACAGGGACTATGAGAACTAGCTTCAGAGCCCTGGTGACTAAAATACCTGTAGGGTTGCTATTTTTGTCGTTGGGTTGTATGAGTCCCGTATGTATTTTCGAGACTAATCCCTTATCAGATATATGGTTTGCAAATGTTTTCTCCTATTCTGCAGGTTACCTTTCACTGTATTTGATTGTTCCCTCTGATATTTAGCTTTTTTGGTTTTGTGAAGTCCCAATTCTTTGTTTTCGTTGCCTGGGCTTTTGGTGTCCTATCCATGACATCACTGCCAAAAACAATGTCATGAAGCTTTTAGTCTAGGAGTCTTACAGTCTCAGATCTTACGTTTGAGTCTTTAGCTATTAGATAACAATGTTGAGGATGTGGAGAAATTGGAATCCTTGCACCCTGTTGGTGGGAATGCAAAATGGTGCAGCCACTACACAAAACGGTATGAAGATGACTCAAAAAAACTCAAATTAGAACTACATATGATCCAGCAATCCCTCTTGTGAGTATATATCCAACAGAATTAAAATCAGGATCTCGGAGATACTAATACTCCCATTTTCATTGTACCCTTACTCATGATAGCTAAGATGTGGAAACAACCCAAACCTCCATCAAGAGATGAACAGATAATGAAAATGTGGTGAAACTAGCACACATAATATAATTTACCTCTTGAAAAGTAGGAAATTCTGCTATACAGCAACATGGATGGACCTTGAGAACATTATGCTAAGTGAAATAAGCCAGACACAGAAAGACAAGTACTGTATGACTCCACTTACAGGAGGTATCTAAAAATAGTCAAATTAATAAAATCAAAGACTGAAATGGTGGTTACCATGGGTTGAAGTTACAGAGAAGTGGCAAGTAATTAATCAATGGGCATAAAGTTTCAGTTAAGCAAGGTAAATAAGCGCTGAAGATCTGCCGGACAACATCACACCTAGTCAGCAACACTGTATTGTACACGTAAACTTTGTGAATAGGGTAGATATCATGTTCTGTTCTCATCATAATAAACTTTAAAAACTTGATATTTGATTTAATGGATTTTCGCATTAGCTTTTACTTTTTCAAATGGCGCATTAAAATATTATTTATCTAGGTTTTAAAAACCCCTCTATGCCCAGAATCATATGGACAACTCATCTTCAACAAACCAGGAAAGAATATCCAACGGAAAAATGTCTCTTCAACAAATGGTGCTGGGAAAACTGGACAGCAACATGCAGAAGAATAAAACTGGGCCACTTTCTTACGCCTAACACAAAAATAAACTCAAAATGAATGATAGACCTAAATGTGAGACAGGAAACCAACAAAATCCTAGAGAACACAGAGGCAGCAATGTCTTTGATCTCAATAGAAGCAACTTCTTACTAGACATGTTGGCGAAGGCAAGGGAAATGAAACCAAACATGAACTATTGGGGCCTCATCAAGATAAAAAGCTTCTGCACAGCAAAGAAAAAAACCTACAAGACTAAATGGCAGTCTATGGGATGGGAGAAGGTATTTTCAAGTGACATATCGGATAAAGGATTATTATCTAAAATCTATAAAGAACTGGGCACCTGGGTGGCTCAGTCAGTTAAGCATCTGACTTGTGCTCAGGTCATGATCTCACAGTTTGTGGGTTCGAGACCCAAGTCAGGGTTCTGTGCTGGCAGCTCAGAGCCTGGAGTCTGCTTTAGATTCCGTGTCTCCCTCTCTTCATTCTGCTTTAGATTCTGTGTCTCCCTCTCCACTCCTTCCCCACTTGCACTTTCTCTTCCTCTCTCTCAGAAGTAAATACTAAACATTAAAAGTTTTTAATAAAAAAATAAAATCTAAAAGAACCAATCAAGGTCAACATCCAAAAACAAATAATCCAGTGAATAAATGGGCAGAAGACATGAATAGACACTTTTCCCAAATAAGACATCCAGATGGCTAACAGACACATGTAAAGATGCTCAAAATCACTCCTCATCAGGGAAATACAAATAAAAACTGTAATAAGATACCACCTCACACCTGTCAGAATGGTTAAAATTAACAATACAAGAAACAACAGATGTTGGCAATGATGCAGAGAAAGAGGAACACTTTTGCACTGCTGGTAAGAATGCAAACTGGTGCAGCCACTGTGGAAAACAGTATGGAGGTCCCTCAAAAAATTAAAAATAGAACTACCCTCGGATCCAGCAATTGTACTATTAGGTATTTACCCAGAGGATACAAAAATACAGATTCAAAGGGGTCCATTCATCCTAATGTTTACAGCAGCATTATCAATAACTAATTGTGGGAAAAGCCCAAATGTCCATAGATTGATCAATGGATAAAACAGATGTGGTATATATACAATGGAATATTACTCAGCCATCAAAAAGAATGAAATCTTGCCATTTGCAACAATATGGGTGGAGCCAGAATGTATTATGCTAAGCAAAATAAATTAATCAGAGAAAAGCAAATACATTATTTCATTCATATGTGGAATTTAAGAAACAAAACAGATGAACATATAGGAAGGGGTGTGGAAAGAGAAGAGATGTAAACCACAAGAGACTCTTAACAATAGAGAATGAACTGAGGGTTGATGGAGGTTAGGTGGTCGGGGTGATGGGCTAGATGGGTGATGGGGATAAAGGAGAGTACTTGTGATGAGCACTGGGTATTGTATATAAGTGATGAATCACTGATTCTATTCCTGAAACCAATACTGCACGGTATATTAACTAAAATTTTTTTTAAAAATCTATGGTTGGGAATAGAATCATTCACCCTGTTTCTACACAGGACACACTCTGACTCCAGCTCAAGGTCTTTGCAGCTTGGGATGTGCCAGGTGACGGCAAGCTGAGCAGAACCGTATTCTTCTATGGGAGCAATGATGGCAAACAGAAGACAGCAGCCATGGGAGCTAGCAGGTGCTCTCTGGCCTACGTGAACAGCCATTTAGGGACTTTGGTCAACCTGCTTGTGAACACATGGACAAATTGTGAGGTTTCTAGAAAATATTTTCCTGGGTGGAGAGACAGGGGCTCATAGGAGCATAGACAGACAATTACTGAGCAACTAACAGAAATAATTATGCTGGTAGACACTACAGAACCAAGCATTTTTTGATAAACTGATATTCAAAAGGCTGTTATTTTCTGAAAATTATATCACAAGTTAGTGGCAAAGACAAAATTTGAAACAGATTTGCATAATTTCAAGTCCAGTGTTCTGTCACCATGCCATGACTGTGGACAAATATATTCAGACATAAAAAGTGCTGTTCAAATAAATTTTTCACTATGTCTTCAGTATAACTGACCATAATGTTTAAAATACAAATAGATATCCCAAAACTACAACTAGGTAATTTTTAATTTAAAAAATTACATATAGGCTACTGTGTGTTACACATTATCCTGGACTACAATTTCCTTAGCAATACATCAGCCATAGCTCTTATCTCTAGGAAATTTACATTTTAGTGCTGAAAGAGAGTAGAAAAAGGAAAATTACACAATAAGTACATATTTGAATAGGAATATAAACTGGGTATAAGGAACCTACAGAAAACATACAACAAATCCAAAATCAGGGGATCAAACCCAAGAGGAAACTGGAGAGAGAGTGGGGGCAGAGATTCCTAGGCAGACAACATCAAAAAGTCTAAAGACGGAGGCTTCTGAGTGGCTCCCTCGGTTAAGTGTCTGACTCTTGATTTTGGCTCAGGTCATGATCTCACAGTTCGGTTCATGAGTTCAAGCCCTGCGCCAGGCTCTTCACTGACAGCACGGAGCATACTTAGGATTCTCTTTCTTCTTCTCTCTGCCCCACCCTCATGCACTAGCTCTCTCTCTTTCAAAAATAAATAAATAAAACATTCTTTTGAAAAAGTCTAAAGATGAATTAAAGAATAATACCTTACAGAAATGTTAAGTTTAACTGTTTTAAGTTTAGAATTTCAGAATGGCAACAGCTACTGGAGAAACGGTGCAATGGAAAATTGAGGAAAAGTAAGATGAGAGCAAACCACGAAGGGCCTGATAGGCCATTTATGCTAAATGGGGAATCAATGCAACTTTTTAAATAAGGAAATAAAATAGACAGAAGGTTATAGACCAAACCTTTGCAGACTATGCATTATGTGTAAATGGCAGTGATCCGCAGTGCTTACACATTTTTCTTCATCTTTTTATTTCTTTTGTGGTCGAAAAATTAATAGTAAACCCTACCTTAATGCAAATCACTGGTGTCCAAAAATTTTAATAAAATGCAACTTATAGAGAGGTTAACAAAATCACTAAGTTTGACATCTCTCTTGTGACAGCTGCAAGTGGCTACCAGTAATCAACTCTAGTTTAAATGGCAATGAGGATGATTCTGGGGACTGGGGATGGCTAGAATCTTTAGAACATTGACACCAATTCCAGGAATCTCCCAATAGTTTAGCAATGTTTCCATCAGTTCAAGGTTTGGATACTAAGGCAGCAGATTGGTCTTGAAAATAAAGAGATCCACCATCCACATCCCCGTTTCCTAAGTCAGTGATAGCTGTCCTTTGCAACTTTTCCTTCCCTTCTGGAGAGGGGGACAGAAAAGAAAGAAAAAAATTTACATAGTCCTATTTAGATCTAAGTTTGCATTGTCCCAAACATATTATCATGATGTCTTACTTTAGAGAGTTTGACTATACATACTAGCATGCACTATTGTATGACCCTGGCTTTAACAGAAACAATAGAAAGTGAAGTTAGGAAAATTATTAACGATTATTAAAAATGAAATCAATGTTATCTGATAGGAAATTAATGTATAAATATTTAGCTTCTATTTTTTAATGTAAGAAGCAACAGTTAAGAGGTATCACCCAGAATAACAATTTAAAGCCCATGGTTATTATTTTAAATTTTGCTTACTATAATGCTCTAACTATACACATTCATATGTATGCATAAACAAAAAGAGCAAAGCATCATAAATATGCCTCTTTGCTATTAAATTCGTTGCCCAGAATTGCGGGAGAAATCACTTTTGCATTGTGGCTCCTTTTCATCTATCTTCATAATGAGAATAGATTGACAAGACTCTTAAAAGAAAACAGTAGTAAAAACTGAAAGACATTTAGCAAAAACATTAAAATAGGCACCCTCTTGCTCCCAAAAGGGCAATTCAATCAAAGGTAGAAAGTAAAAAAAGACTAAATCCAGTCAGAGCCTAAAATCATTTTGGTAATCTACTAAGTTCGTTCATTTATTCATTGATATAGAATGCCACTCCCCCAATTTTTATCCCTAAAAAGTCAGGTCTTGGGGTGCCTGGATGGCTCAGTCGGTTAAGCATCCGACTTCAGGTCAGGTCTGATCTCACTGTTTGTGAGTTCAAGCCCCGCATCAGGCTCTATGCTGACAGCTCAGAGTCTGGAGCCTGCTTCAGATTCTATATCTCCCTATGTCTCTGACCCTCTTCCCACTGATACTCTCTGTGTGTGTCTCTCTCTCAAAAATGAATAAATATTAAAAAAAATTTTTTTAAAAAGTCAGGTCTTTCATATCTAGAACCTATACCAATGTATAACTTAAAATAGTGTTTATACAATGTAACCCAAATAAATATAGTATGTTTTCACAGTTCACCTATTGATCATTGTTTGTGCCTCAATCAACAGAACTGATGGGTTTCCATGAAATGAATAAGATACATGAAATAATTAAATGCATAATGCCAGTGCTTATTAATTTAACTCCTATAAACACAAATTGTTGAAAGCAACATTTCAAATTACAATTTAAGCAAAGTGATTTTTTAAGTATATAAAAATAACACTAAATTAGGAGAACCAAGTTAGCATGATTGACACTCAATAACATTCAACTTCACTAGACAAAATTTCACCTTCTAATTTAGCTCTCTGTAAAGCTGAAGCTAAAAAAAGCCTCCTCAAATGTTTTATTTACTGGCCAATTTCTAGACGTCTGTACTCCGTCTGCGCAGTAACAAGCTGATGCTAATAAGCCATACATAAAGATCCTACTTATTAAAATACAAATTGGGCACCCCTTCTGTTTATACATGTGTAAGTACAATTAATATTGCAGGCTTAGTTGGAAACAAAATTGCTTAAGTTAACCAACCATTGCAATGTAATCAAATGAGATTTCAAACGCAATTGGAAAAGATCTGTTTGGTAGAAATAACAGCAATTAGTTCATGCAGAACAATTCCTTTTCTAAGCTCTCTTTTTGCTTCTCCCACCTGCCCTTAATAATCTGTCCATCATAAGTGACATGAAATGTCACCTTTAACACCCGTAAGGTGCATGGAGACCTGAAAGGCAGCTGGTAGATACAGCTTATTTACAAATATTGGTTTGAACTTGTAAATGCATGGCCACATAAATCTTCATCCATTTAGAGTGTACGTCCTTTGTTACCACAATTGTACATTCAATTGGGAACTGAGTGGCGCCAAGGGAGAGTGTGAATTACATGAGCCCTTCCCTGTTGCCAGCATTTCAGTGCTTTGCCTTTTGTTCTTGTTGTTCCTGAGATTTCTCTACATTAAAGAGTAGGAAATGTTAATCAACATTTTGCCTAAGTAATATTAATGAAATTTGCCTACTAATACTTGAGGGAATAATCAGAATATTGTATCTTTTTGAAATGTTAATGTACCTTTTAGGAAATCATTTCTGCCTTCTAAATCATCCCAGTGTTAAATTATTAAAGGGTGGCATTACAGAACTATCACACTGATACAAACAGTTAGCTATCTTAAGAGATGAAAGGTTTATAAAATTTAAAAAGAAGACCTTTTAGAATATGGTAGCATTTAGCTCCAAATTAAACATTTTTAAACGTTTGGTTAAAGTACTTATAAAATTTGTAATTATTAGTGTGGTCTCCTAACATAAGGGGAGATTTAATGTTGATGATTTCTAACTTCTAGCCACGAATTTAAATTTGATTTGTCTTATGGCTTGGAAGGTTTGTTTAACCTTGGCACATATAGGAACTGAAGCATCATCTGATTTCCCGGGGTGGGGGGAAGAAAAGGGAAAAGTGTGTTTCATTTTTGTGATATTTGAATCTGAAGTTTAGGCAATCTGCATTCACGTTCTATTCTTCAAACATAAAATAATTTACAGCATTTCAAAGGGCTTTCGAAATAGGAAGGACTATTGGAAGACCGGGTATGGCTGGACTGGTAAGATATGGAAAATATCCATTCTCAGTGTGCAAACTGTGACCAATATGTGTTCTGTGAACACTGTTTACAGTCCTTCAAGAAAGGTACTCAGGAAATGAGTTGACAGAGCTCTAAAGTGGACTAACTTGTTTTCCTTTTAACAACCTCTTTTTCTGTCAATCAATATGTTCATAGGGCCTAAATAAATTGAGAGGTAATCTAGAGGGAAATTAAGAACAGAATTTGTTCAAGAATTCTTACATGGTGGTCACTATTTGCCAAGAACTCCTAACACTTACTGAGAAAACCACTTATTTTCTATTTAACTATATACAATTCAGTGTCATTGTGGGACCAATTCATCCTCTTGCATGACTTACCCTAGCAATGCTACTGTTTGGGGACAGGCACTGAAAAAGTAGATAACAGGGGTGACATTGCAAGGTAAATTTTTTTCACATTTTAGCATCTGACAGGTAAGAATACATCTTAAAATTACTTATGTGTCATAATCTAATTGGTTTTTCCCCCCTTTCTTAGCAATGCATAAATGATAAGGTACCTTACAATTGATGATGGCCTGAATTCAGTAAAATATGGTAACAGTTAATACACATTGGGAGTTTCTCGGTTCAGCTACAATGGCTGCCCAGCACTTCTGCAAGGAGGATTACAGCATTGCCCAAATGTTCATTTAGTGTTAATGATTTTACGATATCAAAGAGTTTACAATATATCTGGGCAAGAAAGTCTTACAACCCAAAAGCTATAATATAATAGTGAAATAAAACAACACCAATGATCTAAATGGCATTACTACATCGCTACTTGCCATTTTATTTTTTACATTACTTCTCCATAGGCAACTAAAAAAGACATATTACTAACAGATGAGTGAGAAATATTACCAAATTCCTTTAATGCAAAAAAAAGTTTATGAACTGCAATGGAATATATTACAAAAGCTGACGTATATGAATTTAATGGGTTTTTTTTGAGTTCTCAGAATTAAAACTAACTCAAAATTTAAACCAAGACAACACCAAGTGTACTATCCCAACACCAAGCAGAATACATGGTCTAGCTTTATAACTGCTATGTCTTTACACTTCTTTTCCTATACCACCTCTGAGTTGGGAAGAAAAGAGCAATTTCCATTTAATATTAATTAACCAAAAGGATATTTATTTGGGCAAATTAGTGTGGCTGCTTTCTGTCTATTTGAGAAACAAGAAAAAATTCAACTTTGTTTTCCTTTCACTTAAAAGAAACTAACAACATTGTAAAGCCCTCCAGTGGATGAGCTAACAATCTGCCCTCAACACTCAAATTTATGTTTCTAACTTAATCACAATTTTTTCTTTATATACTATGGATGATAAATTGATCTTTCTTAACTTAGCTATGATAAATGATTATGGACTAAGCCCATACCTACATGGCATGAAAAACTCAGGGTTTATGACCAATTTAATAAAAGAACAAACTGGCAATTGTCAAATAGAGTCTTCAGTAGGTAGACTAAGTATTTGTTTAGGAAATATAAATTTGTGGAAAAGATAGTAAAAATAAATAATATTGGTACCACTAGCACGGAAGACTAACCATTATCACATATTATAAATGAATGCCATGCCATGTAGTATATTTTCCTTTGACACACAACATAATCATGCTAACACAAAGTCAAAGTGCTAATTCCTAAACGTCAATTTTGTGTTCTTTGAAGTACAAATTTCTTACCTTCAAATCTGAAACTTCTCTTTACAAAACATTCAAAACCAATTTAATAGTACAATAAAGCTGTCACACATACCCTATTTTAAACATGCCCACAATTAGTTATATGGAATTTTTCTATGATCAGAAACTATAGAGATTTTCTCTACAGAGGAAATAATTCAAATATGTAAGATAAATATTTTAACTATGGAGGGCAAATTTTTCACTGTACCCCTACCTATAAGAAGATAGATAGATCAATAGATAAGATGAAGTTAAGTTTTTAATTTTCTTTTGATGTAAATAATTTTATAAATAACTTTGATTATAGGAGAACATTTCCAAAGACTTGTTTTAATATGGAACATAAGCAAGAACATATTGACTAACTCAATGGCCCTGATTACCCAAAAGCAAATTTTTTTCAAGAAATAAGATATAGTATGTTTTGGTCTTACAGCATCTTAAGATGCTATCACTCAAAAATCTTGATGTAATCATAATAATCAATCACAAAAGGTTACTACTTAAGTGGCTAAAACGGGTCCTCACCGCGAAATCCTCTCTCCACTGGTGGGCTGCTTGAACCTTCTCTGCTTCCAAAGCCAAACGCTGAAAAGGAAACATTACATCTTAGAATTTAAATGATCACATGAATATACACTTGTGAATACATAAGGTGCTGAGGTTCTCAAATCAATTATAAGGACATAAAAAGCAAGAGAAACTACTTATTTATGACACATAAATCTTCAATCAGTAATCTAATCTACTAAAGTTGATGTATGTGTATTAACTCTTAAGTAATATAAATAAACTACTATTCTTGAATTGTTTACTAGCTCTGCTATCAGCAGAGGATGCAGACACCTGAGTGCTTTCTTTCAATAACTAACATGTCAGTTTTAGAAAAAAGCTTTAATAAGTAGAGTATATTCATCTTGGTAGCACTCTTGTCTTTAGTAAATACCTTTATAGCATATATTTCTCTGTAAGTAGAAAGGAAATGACATAGATCAATAAATATGCACTAACTACTATAACTAGGTACCTTCTTAATAGCAATATTAAGGTTTTTTTTTTACAAAAAGCCATAAAATATAATCGTTTCCTTCTTGCAGAAGTACATCCTTCTTACTTCTTTCAGAGATCACCTGTGAGTACCAAACTGTCAGAATCACACATCATCTGAAAATGGCCTGATTTCACATTCACTCTTGTATGTTAGCATAGTTAGAGAATTCTAGCCTGACTTTACTTTAGCACTTTTAAAATGTTATTCTGTTAAAAGTTCAGTTGGAGATAACATGTCTGTTGTCAGTCTGCTAATGACATTTTATAGATAAATGCTATTTATTTCTTTCTCTAATAGGTTTCAGATTTTTCTCTTTGTATTTCTCAGTGTTACTATTATGCTCTCCGTGTGATAAGCTTTTACAAGCGACAGTGACATTTAGTGATGAAGAACAGAGATCTGAAAGCAGACTTCTGAGCTTTAAACACCAAGAACTTTGTTGCATTCTAGCTGTGGGAACCTGAGCAAAGTTAAATCTCTTCAGTTTTCTCACGTGAATAATGCCAAAGTTGGCCTTGTGGACTGTTGAAAGGATTAAATGAATTATTACATATAAAGTGCTTCGAAGGGTGGCTGGCAGGCAGTAAGCAATATATATGTTATCTATCTAACTTTGATGGGTAATTAGGATTCCATTTTTATACTATGTCCCTTTAAGAAGATAATTCAACATTGAGTTCAGCTGTGGCCTGTCTCCAACAACTAGAAGACAGTGGCAGAACTAGGAAAAGGATACCTGTAAGTATAATAAATATAATTTTTAAGAAATAGTCCTTTTTTAAAATTTTTTAACATTTATTTATTTTTGAGAAACAGAGACAGACTACAAGTGGGGAAGGGGCAGAGAGAGAGGGAGACACAGAATCTGAAGCAGGCTCCAGGCTCTGAGCTGTCAGCACAGAGCCTGATGCGGGGCTCGAACCCACCAATGGTGAGATAATGACCTCAGCTGAAGTTGAACACTCACCCGACTGAGCCACCCAGGTGCCCCAATAAATATAAATATTAAACTCAGTTTTAAGAAAAGTATAAGTCTTGTAGTGGATTACTGGTTCATGTTTCTGATATTTCACTGTGAACTATACTTCAGTGAATACTCTTCCAAAGGAAGTCCCGACTGCACTAGAGAACTGAAACATACCTTTATACCAGTTTTTATGTTAGTACTGACTCTGATTCCGTTACTTAAAACCATAATCTGTTCACTTTCTGAACTATTAAGTAGGGATTACTGACAGCTATAAAATACTGCCTAATGGGAGATCTTAAATTAAGAATTCTTAAGCTGAATTTAAAAGAAAATTCTACAGTGTGTTTCAAATGACAATGGTTTCAGTTTATCAGCCACTAGGCAAACACGCATTAGAAGAGCTAGTAAATGTTAGATATCAGACCAGGAAGAGTAACTGAAGGAGGTTTTCTATCCCTAACAAAAACAAAAAGCTCAACAAAGGAAAACCAAGGAAAACGTGTATACATTTCAATAATACCGCATCGTGATACTGCTGAAAAGTCAAATTCAGTGTGAAAATGTAGCAAAAAAGTGAATAAAGAGGCAAAGTAAATGGAAATGGGAGCAATTTCCTTGTAGGATGGGAAGATAAATAAAAGACAAAAGGAGAAAATAAACAAGCATATTCTTGCCAAAATTCAGAATACAAGTCTTCCTTTATTTTTAAAAGGCAATATAAGAAGAGCTAAATGTTCCTATGTATAGGACAAATGATAAACGTAAGCATTTTGTGAATTTAAACAAAAATACTGGATAAAACATAAATAAGTTCAATATTTTTTTCAATTAAGAAATAAGAGAACTTTTCAATGTCTTTATGTCTTGAAAAGGGATGTTAAATTTTTTCCTGGCACAACACACACAAGGAAGATGTCCCACAAAGAACACACTGGGGGACATTCCCTGCAGGCCCAGACATGCTTTTCAAAGCTCCAGCTCTAACTGCCACACTGTACTCGACTCTGGAGAGCATAACAAAGTACAACTTGATTGATCTGCCCCAGAATCCCATGGCTTACGATATGAACATAATCCATGTTTAATAAGCCATAATGACAGTAATCTTCACAGTAGTTATTTCTAGAAAAAAGTTAAAGAGGATGAACAATGGCAACAAACTTCTAAAAGACAATTCTCCTAGGAGGAGAGTTCAAATCAGATTTATTTCTAATTATTATATATATACTATATATTTTATGAAGTAATGCCATTTATTGCAAGATTCTGAAATGGTTGTAGAAACCTAAAGATAGGTGGTCATGTGTAATAAAAAAATGTCTTTTAAAAGGTTGGTTTGAAGCTCCAATGTTGCTAAATTTTGTGTCCCCAGCTTAGAAATCTATAAATGCATAATCATGAAAGGCACTCCTGTTACGATCTTTGTTTATTAAAAATTAATGACATCTGTTTTATCTAGTAAAGTTCGACTGAACTTTTCACTTAAGGAGTCTTAGGGACTAACATGAATAGTTGCTGATGGTGCTCTTTCTTGTGGCAAAAGACCAGCTAGCCACGACTTCTAGAAAACTGACATGTCTTTTGGACACTTCAAGTCCTTAATTAACTTCTATTCTGGTCAAGTGACATTTTACTTTTAAAGCCAATGATCTACTGTTAAATGCCATGGGCAAATTGTGTTAAGACATAAAATTCCTACCTAATAAAATGTGAATATTTGCTCACTATATAACTACAGTTATGGCTATAGTAACCATAACTCACTATATAAGTATATTCTGTAATAATAACTTACTTCAGAATAAATTGTATTTTTTCTCATTTAAATTTATAGTACAGTTTAAGACAGTACAAAACATTAAAACCAAACAATGTACAAAAAGATACAAAAGGCCCAACTCAGCCTAAGGACCTCTGAGAGAAGAGTAGAACTGAATTCTGCTCTTATTAAGATAAGCCAGACTGATTTATTAAATGGCTTTATTATAAATGAAACAGCAGGGGTGCCTCAGTGGCTCAGTAGGTTAAGCTTCTGACTTAGGCTCAGGTCATGACCTCAGAGTCGGTGAGTTCGAGCCCTGCGTTGGGCTCTGCGCTGACACCTTAGAGCCTGGAGCCCTGCTTCCAATTCTGTGTCTCCCTCTCTCTCTCCCCTACCCTGCTCACACTCTTCTGTCTCTCTCAAAAATAAATAAACATTAAAAAAAATAAAACAGCCTATGTGTATATGAAAATTCACATGTGTATATGAGAATGATAACCATATATACAATGTCATACATGTATTAATAATATACACATCCCTACCTACCTATTGATTTGAGCATTTAAAACAGAAAATCATTTCAAGACTATTTTGAGGACTCACAAGCTTAACAAAATGGATTTGGGCCTAAGCTTTCTGACTCCGAAGCTTATGCTCATACTACAAAACCAATTTTTAGTCTTCATTAAACCCATCAAAAAGGTTAACATCCTCAGTATTTTAGAGAATATATGAAGACATAGTAGTACCAAAACCAGAAACACTGGTAGAAAGCTATTTCAGGCTAATGGAAAATTTCTCAGCAAATTTTTTGAAATTGCTAAAGACTAAAAACAGCACAATCATATATCAGCTAAGGGAATTATCTTTACATAGGTCTTGCCCTCAGAGCCTGAGAGAATTGTGCTAATCAAAGAAAATGCCTTTGATATGCACTAATCTGTAAGGGGGAAAAAAAAAAAGAAGAAGAAGAAGAGGAAGAAAAGAAAGAAATAGAGAATGGGAGAGGTTTATCAGATCAGAGAAAGATCAGCTCCCTTGAAGGCCTATTCATTCTCAACCTTCACTTTGTGTCATATCCTTATCTTTTCCACTAGCATTGAATTCTATCAGGTGATATGAAAGTCTAGTAAAACCAGTATAATTATACAGTGTACACTGAAATAATTCTATCATTCTCCTTAACAATACCTAAACACATTTTCTCTTGGAAATAGACTATTTTCCAAACCTGTATATAATATGCTACCTAGACTGTATGTTAATTGCAGATAGAAAAAGTAAAAGTTTTCTTAAATATTCAATTATAAATAACTTTCTTTTAATAACTTTGAAAGGAAATCTTCAGGGATTGTATGACAGTTCAGTTAGACTCCAATAATGTTGATACTCATGTTAATATCAAGAATTGACTTAGAAACATCATTGAAGGAAATATCCCTAATTCAAAACAATTTCTTTGGCTAGAGTGTTTCAAGATTTTTCCTTCTAACAAAGAGGTAATAGATATACACAATAGATGAATTCAAGTAAAATATATATGTTATGTAATTAATGTACAAATAGTTAACACCCAATAAGGATTAGCCATTTATTGTGTTATGCCTATGTTGACAATTTTTTCATTACTCTAATGAGTGTTGCCTATCTTCATCAAATGTTCTTAACATATCAGAAGAATCAGGATAAACATATTTGAATGGTCTAACAATACCTTCTGAAAATAGCCTGCTTAGGTGAATGAACAGATTTTCTGTTTGAAGGTTTGAAGAAAAGTGTACAGGAACAAGCAATTACTTTGAAGGTATATTATGATGGGCTTGTACTTTTCAATCAAACAGATCTGATTTCCAATTCTGGTGCTATTTGCTAACTATGGGATTTTAGGCAATTCAGTTTACATTTTTCAGATTCTAAGAAAAATACCTACCTTTATATTTTCTGTTTATTTGTATGCTAATAAACTCAGTGGGGTTGGTTTCCTTCTATTTGAATCTTAAACACCTAACTTCATAGACTAGGCTATGTTAGAACTATAATCATTGAGGACCACTTCAACATGTACATATACAAGTGAAATAACTGTAAGCATCTTAATGATTCCTAAATTTGCATTGTATTTTGCCCTACATAAAATCTCTTGCCTATAGAACCACATGGTGGTCCAAAAGCAATTCAGGGAATATAGTGGCTTAATACAGTAGGTAATAAAATGAGCTCAATTTTATTTTATTTTTACCATAAAAAGAATGAGAAAAGAGAAATCATTAGTGTTCTCCTTTCTTACCTTATTTTATGAAATACTGAAAAAAGATAGTGAGGTGTGACATTTCCTTAGCATTTCTTATGTTGACAGGAAGTGGTGAAGACCTCAAGTAGACAACATCTTACTTCCATATCTAATATTGTTTCATCTAAGAGGTAAAAATATTCTCTTTCCAAAAACTATAAGCAAATAATGTGAAACAATACAGTGTAGTTTTTATTTTTTTAGTTCACATAAAATAATGCATAAGCAATTTTTATTTAAATTCTTATAAACATAGGGGAGCCTGGATCACTCAGTCAGTTAAACACTTAACTCTTTGATTTTGGCTCATGTCATGATCTCATTTTTCCTGAGATTGAGCCTCACATCAGATTCCATGCTGATAGGGCAGAGCCTGCTTGGGATTCCCTCTCTTCCTCTCTCTCTGTCCCTCCCCTGCTCTCTCTTTCACTCTTAATAAATAAATGAACTTAAAAAATTCATATAGATATATATCCCCAGCAGAATTCTACCAAAGCCTTTGAGCAACTTACTATATCCTGGTGAACAAAGATTTTATTATGAAAATCTTAACATACAGAGAAATTGCTTTCTCTGTTTTTAAAATCACATCCATTATATTACATATAATATAAAGCATTTCTATCAAAACAATGGTACTTTGAAAAAGATCTACTGGCTGAAGAAATCAGGTTGGAAACTGGGATTTGAAATTTAAAAGTTTAAAATTCCAACAGGTCAACCAGGATGAGGTGAATTTGGCACATTTCAACACTTGATAACTGTGATCACTAGGTAAATACACATACTGACTGGGAGGAAAAAAAATCTAGGATAACATAGACGGAGTATGTTTACTTTTATTCAGTAAATATTTCCTAAATACTTGCTATATAAAAGTGTGAGGGAATAAAAATATAGGACATAGTCCCTGCTTCTAAGGGGTATTTATATACATCCTTAGACCATATACTATAAAACTAGCACACACATACAAAACCACATCAGGTGATCAGTGATTGACAAATGATTTCCTAATGGTTGCAATATACGTTTTGTTAATTTTACTTTATTTCAATTAAATTGTGCCACGTGGAGAAGAAAATTTTAAAAGTATTACTTTGATCAAAAATGGAAATATTTCAATATTAAAGAAGATGAAATATTTTTAAAATTATTTTAATGTTTATTTATTTTTGAGAGAGAGAGAGAGAGAGAGAGAGAGAGCAAGGGAGGGGCAGAGAGAGAGGGAGACATAGAATCTGAGGCAAGCTCAGGAGCACAGAGCCTGATGCAGGACTCGAACTCAAGAACTGCGAGATCGTGACCTGAGCCGAGGTCGGATGCTTAACTGACTGAGCCACCCAGGCACCCCAAGAAGAGGAAAGATTCTAAAAAGAGTACTGCTAGCCAATGACAACTTTTTAGCCACAAGTCTTTTTATTTGTTTGATCTCCAGGAGGGAGATTAAAAATACTGAAAAGCATAGAAAAAATAGTCTAAAATTCATTACTCAGAATTCAGCTTTATCCTTTTTATGTTTACTTTAAAATCTTTAATATAAAAAATAAAATATTACAAGTAACCTTGAAATTCTCCTTATTCACCTCCCTTGATCAATTTCCCTACCCAGAGCAATCCCTATAATAAATTGGTCTGTATCCTTTGACATTGTTTGGAGTGTATTTTGTTTAATAATGTAAATGTTATCTGATGTTGACACTGTTGATTCTTCTTTCTAATTCATAGGTTGCATACAGGTTGAATGCCAAAAGAGAAATTCCACCGGCTTCAAGGGGTTGGAAGGGATAATTTGTCTAAGGAGAAACCATCACCCTTGCAAGTGATGGGTTTACACTGAAAATGAGAATCTACGGCGCCTGGGTGCCTCAGTTGCTTAAGCATCTGACTCTTGGTATCAGCTTAGGTCATGATCTCAAGGTTCATGGGTTTGAGCCCCACATCAGCCTCCACACTGACAATGAGGAGCCTGCTTGGGATTCTCCCTCTCCCTCTCTCGTTCTCCCCTCCCCCACTTGCCCTGTCTCACAAAATAAATAAATAAACTTCAAAAAAAAAAAAAAGAAAGAAAAGAAAATGAGAATTTAATGTCAATGAGTTTTGAGAAATGGTTTGCTGAAGGTTTTGGAAAGTAAAGATAATGCCTAGAGGAGAAAAGAACTCTCAAGGAAACGAAGCTGGAGCTATTTCTAAGGCCACTTTTTAATACCACACCTCCAAGCATTTAATGCATCTTCACCATTAGAAAATACTTATTTCTTCTATCAAGAGATCATCATTCTTTCTGCAGAGGCATTGTTCATGTAGTTTGAAAGACGCTAAATCAATACTTATGCAAAATGACATATCCAAAGACATGTCAATTCCTACTACCTAGGGAGCTATGGGTTACTAAGCTCATGCTTACAAAGATAACTAAATGCTGTTTTTATGTTTTACTTATACTTGCTTAAAATACGCTTCTGCAGACTTTCTGCTTTTGTTTAATGACATGAAACATGAGCACATAATTATAATCATTATCTATTTTTTCAAACTCACTTTTGTTTTTCTAGCAGAGCCATCCCAAAGTGATTCCAAAACACAAAAGATATATTTTTTAATAAAATCCTATTTTAATTTAGAAAAATATATTTCAGTGATTTGAAGAATTCTAACAGACCCTGATAAAATAGCTTAGCACAAATTCATCTATTTGAGTTTACTGAGGAGAAAAAAAGAAGTTTGCCATCTTGACTACTGTTTATTAAGAGAAACAGAATGGGCTATATAATATATAACTTCTAATATATAGTTTAATTAAAACTATTCATAAATAAACTAAGTAGAATAAAGTATGCAGTCTTACTATTTATATCTATTCAAATATTTTAACACTTCTGTAAATACTGGAATAACGACAGAAAGGAATATGAAAATTAATAGTAAAACATTAATTTGTGATACTATCAAGCCCAATCACATAAATCTTATACTGTATAAGATGCAAGTAAGGCTACATATTAATTCTTTTTCATAACCTATCATTTTCTTACAATTGATTTGATTTCAATCTATGTAAAATAAAAATTTGATAACACAAACACTGTTTTTCTTTCAAGGGCAAGCTTTAAGAGAATATAATATACGCAAAAATATATAAATAAAAACTGTTGAAATCAAGCCAGGCTGGAATAAAGAATCAGCATTTATTCTTCTCTTAATGGTCCAGTGAAAAAATCCTTTGGAACATGGCCTCTGGATCATGTTATATAGATTTCAGCCTGGATCTGCCATATTCAGCAAATGCTTTTGAAATTAACCACAAAGCTTCAAGTCTAATCTTCAGAGATACAATTAGAGCCAAATAAATTGGCAGACTCTTTGAAAACAGAAGCCAGGGTAAAGGAGATGTCATCTGGTAAGAACAGCAAAACTCCTTTTAGTCATAGTGAAAGTAAATAATAAACAACTGATTATACTACTTTTTTTGGGGAGGAGCGGGATTCTGCCAGCACTGAACAATACAATAAAAGATTTGAAGAAGCTTTTTTTTTAAGTAGGGTACACACCCAATGTGGGGCTTGGACTCACATCTCTGAGGTCAAGAGTCACATGCTGCAGCAACTGAGTCTGCTTGGAGCCCCTCAAAATAAAAGACTGCTCGACTGAATTAATTTCTGTATCAGCTATACACAGGGACACCTGCAATGAATCACCAGAAAACTTGTTCAACGTATCTCATACAGACCCACCTAACCCACCACCATCCAAAGATTCTGATTTTTTTCTGATTTTTTTAACATTTATTTATTTTTGAGAGACAGAGAGACAGATTATGAGTGGGGAAGGAGCAAAGGGAGAGGGAGACACAGAATCCAAAGCAGGCTCGAGGCTCCAAGCTGTCAGCACAGAGCCTCACGCGGGCTCAAACTCCTAAGTCAGATACCAGCTGACTGAGCCACATAGACTCCCCAAAAGATTCTGACTGCTATACATGGTATCATTCCTAGAAATCTACATGTTTAATACAATACACATTTCCTGGGACTAAATCTTGCAAATCCTTTTCTAGAGGGTAACACTTATCTACATTAGACATAGGGATTTTATTGCTCTTGGAGAAATGCTGTTCCAAATAGAAGCATAATTTAATGGAAATCAATAAAAGTAACCCACTGCCTTTAATTAGTGCCACACAATACCATACTCACCTCCCTCTCTCTCTCTCTCTCTCTCTCTCTCTATCTCTCTCAACAAACCACTAACTGTGAGTTCATTAGGTATAGGATGCAGTTCTTTCACATCTGTACACCTCCAAGATATCACACAATGGTTTAGCAAGAGCAGGCGCTCAATTAAATGTGTGTTGAAAATGTGGGAATAATCGTTTCCAAGTATTTTCAAGGTTTTATCTCAGATGCATCAATATTTATAACAAGGTTCACTAAATTCACATCATTCATTATCATGATACTTTGAGAGGCCACAAAAGCTGTCTTCCTACATGACAAGCATCTTGCTGGACTAATACAATCATTATGTAATTCTTAAAAATTCCTGAATTGATTTATTGTCACCTAATCCTTAAAAATATTAGTAAAACTTGGCTGTGGATTAGAAAATGTGGCAGGGATCCAGGGTAATCCATGTAATTCTACTCTGGGATTCTAGAATTAATGTATAATCTGTTCATTGCTGTAGTCTCTAAATGTTGAGCACCAATGCAAATTCAGAAACCCAAGAAAGAATCAGTGTGGGAAGGAAAAGAATTTGATCAGTGCTCGAGAGGAAAGAAAAACAGTAACAAAAAGAGATTTTCTAAAACTAGGGTAGTCCTATTTCTGCTGATAGTTTGCTCCAGAGTTCCACAGAGTTAATCTACAACAACAAACTTCTACATAAGGAAATCACATACTCAGGTAATACAAACATATCCTCAGTTGAGAATTGAATTCTGTTGACCACATCATGTGAATTCCTAAGGCTTTCAACCACTTTGCCTACCAACAAATTGCCTACAAATGTATCAAATATGGAATCGAAGGCATTCTAAGTTGGTCATTTCACATCCCTACATGACCTCACAATTACACATCTAGCAAATATTTTTCAGTACTTTCAACAATAAAAGAACACAGTCTAGTGAAAATAGCTCTACCACTTGGTAGGCATGTGACCAATAGTAAGTTTAATAACACCTTTTTACCTCAATTTTTTAAACTATAAAGGAAGGATTTTAGTAGTGTATATGTCACGTTATATTGTAAGGGTGACTGTAAAGTCCTCAATAAATGGAAGCCGCTACATATTAAAAACTGAAGGACAAAGAAGTGACTGAAATTATAAAGTTAATAAGCTGAAAATCTTGAAGTTGTTGTCACCAAGAAATATTACATATACTTTGCTACATCAGGTGGAAAAATCCAGAATAAAGAAAGTCATCAACAGGGCATAACTTTGCTGAGACTAGAATCATCAGAACTGTTGTGACAGGTCCCTCTGAATTTGTCCTAATTCCAATAACCATGCTGGGAAACAATTCTCCATAGGTCTTTCATGTGAACAGAGGCAAGGAGAGCCTTTGCTCTAGAGTATCTTTTCTAGAACGTTTGTGTAGCAAACAGCCTTGGAAGGCAGAGGGAGTAACTCCCTGGAGGGCAGAAATCAGATTTATTTTTTGCTCAGGAAAATAAAAATAATTGTGTAGGGGAAAAGTTAGGCAGGTTTTCTGGCAGGCTCCCTTTTAAAAGATTGGGGTTTCCTAAGCCAGGATTCCGCAGCTTTGACACACATCACAGCATATGCAGTGTCCACTTGGGCTACTCAGCATGGTCCCCACTGGACTTGAGGGCCAGGAGTAACTCTTATGAACATGGAGCCCATGCTCTCTGCTATGCCGGCAATCATCAGGGCCATTGTGTCTGACTCAAGGAATCTTCTGAATCTCTCAAATTGTGGTCATATAGCTTGTTAGCTTACAAAAAGGGTAAAAATCTCATTCCTTGACCTACCACATCTGGTGGAGTTGGCTTTCATAAAAATGTTCACTGACCGATCTCCATACGTTCAAACTCTCACCAACATTTAACTGATGTCCTATTTATTTTACCCCTCGGTTCTTCATTTTTAATGTTTATTTTTGAGAGAGAGAGAGAGAGAGAGAGAGAGAGAGAGAGAGAACATAAGCAGATGAGGGGCAGAGAGAAAAGGAGACACAATCACTATCAGGCTCTGTGCTGTCAGCACAGAGCCCAATGCAAGGCTTCAACTCATGAACCATGAGATCATCATGACCTGAGAGTAAATCAAGAGTCAGAAACAACCTACTGAGCCACTCAGGTGCCCCTTATCCTCAGTTCTTATCCTCAGTACTGAGCATGTACTTTCACCCTGCCTAAGAGTCTCCGTGTCTCTAGAACAGTGCTTCTCAAAGTATGCCCAGACCAGCTGGGCAACATCACCTGGGAACTGGTTAGACAAGCAAATTCACAGATCCCGCTGTAGGCCTATTGAATCAGAAACTCCTGGGGTAGGTCCTAGCAGTCTATGCTTTAACAAGATCTCCTGGTGATTCTAATGCACACTAAAGTTTGAGAAGCACTTCTCCATAAAATGAAAATTCATAGTATTGTTCAAACAGAAGTTTGTATTATCTTAACAGCAAGTTCTTACAGCTGTGGGAAATATATCAACAAACTATTTGTTCTAAAGCCCCTTTTTTGACCAAATAAACCTGGTGAATCAGACATACTGGAGACGAGCATGTGAGCCTTAAGTCCCTAACTGGATAGATACTAATTTAGAATGTTAATCATGATTTAGAATTTTACTGTGACTATCATAGTTTATAAACTTTGAGACAATTAATGTTAATTTCAAAACAGCTAAAATAATAACAGGGAAAATATTTGCCTTTTTGACAATATTTGTAAAACAAATATATACTGTGTTACAAATACAATATTAAATGTATATACAAACTGTAAAAATGTTATTGAATCCTCAAGAAAATGTCCTAAAATAATGAATTGGCATCAATAAAATTGGACTCTACAACTTTCCAAATTTTATGTTTTCTTTTTATATTTCTTCTCTGCAAAGTATCATTGAAACACACTACTTTGTATTTAGTCTTTATAATTCCTTCCTACCTCCCGATTTCCTTCCTTCCTACTGCCGATTTCCTTCCTTCCTCCCTCCCTCCCGACTTTCCTTTCTTCCTTCCTTTCTCCCTCCCTCTCTCCCGCCTTTCCTTCTTCCCTTCCTTCCTTCCCTCCTTCTTTCCTGCTTGCCTTCCATTCTCGGATCCAGGATACTATGTGGGCTCAAACCTGCTTATATCTTGGGAACACACTACTTAAAATTTATAGAAACTTGTGTAAGGTTAAGGGTTTTATTTTGTTTTTAATATGGTGATTGTCAAATAAAGCATAAAGCACAAAAGTTTACACAAGGTAGAAAGGGGGAAATTACTATATTTATAAGAAAACATTCGAATCTTTGTAGGAGTCAGGTAATATAAAGGAACTGATAGAGTACCCAACCACTTTAAAAAAAGGAAAAGGGGGAACCAGCCTAGCTCAGTTGGTGGAACATGCAACTTTTGATCTCGGGTTGTGAGTTTGAGCCCCATGTTGGGTGTAGAGATTACTTAAAAAATGAAATTAAATTTCATTAAAAAACAAATGAAAGAAAAAGATATGGAAAGGCCCCTTTTCATTGTCAGGGGATTTATGCGAGGCTCTGTCTGCCTTTAAAAATGTATCAAAGTTCATGTCGATTTCATTAGTTTGTGAAAATCGCAAAAACACAATTCAATTTAGTTGAACATGATGCAAATTTATATTATACAAAATGTATAGCAGATGAAAAGTACCTTTGAAATTATTTTGTGGTACTTCATTTCTACTGTCTTGTTTGTTTCTTTTTAAGAAAGAACAGAAGGTGAATATAAAGGCTTCAGCTCTTCAAAGATCATAACGAGAGGTAAGAATATATATAAATACACACAACAAAAACAACATATATTTACAATTTACCATTAGTTTCATATACACATACATATAAATTCATATATGTAGCAACAAAGTGAGAAAAAAAAGATTAGCAGAAAGGGCAAATAAAAAGTTCATCAAATTTATTTTGCTATCCTATAGTGGAAACTAATTTAAAAGATTTTAGTAAAGTATTTCTTTTTGCATGTGTCATTTATCGTTCAACATTTGATAATCCCTAAAGTATTTACCACTATATTTTCCTTACCATAATTTATGAGTTTTGAAACAGATGGATTTATTAAATTTTCAAATCAATTCAAAGACAGATATCCACTACCTTCCTGAACTGTTCTTTGAACAGATAATCAATGAGGGCCACTACTACACATACATTTCAATGACCAGTAAATCCAATAACATCTTAATATTACATGGTAACTTAAAATATTACATGAAGTGCTCCCTCACCTATTCTGAATATAATTATGAAGTCAGTTTTCATTTTTAGTTAAAATCGTGTGCAAGACTTGTTTAAAAATAATTCAGAAAGCCATAAAACATGTATTATTGTTCAAGTATCGGACAAGTTATTTAATTTCTTTGCTCTTCTGTTCTTCATCTGTAAAACAGAGATAATAATACCCATTTCACAGGATTGTTAAGGGATTTCATGATTTTTGCCAAGCAAACACAGCAGTGACACCTTTGTCAACATTAGCTATTTTTTTAATGTTTATTTTGAGAGAGAGAGCGTGCGCGCGAGCGAGCTGAGCAGGAGAGGCAGAGGGAGAGGGACAGGGAGAAAAAGAGAAGCCCAAGCAGGCTCCAGGCTCCATGCTGTCAGCACAGAGCCCAAAAACAGGGCTCGATTCCACGACCATGAGAGCATGACATGAGCTGAAACCAAGAGTTGGATGCTTAAAGAACTGAGCCATCCAGGCACTCCTCGACATTAGCTATTCTGAATCAAGAAGGGAATAAAGAACAGTTCCTTTATTATTCTGAAGGTTATAATCAAACAGGTGTACATCAGTATGGTCTCAATACACTGCAGTGCACCTGAGATCCTGTCAGAATATATCTCCTTCAGCCAAATTCCATTCCTTTAATTTTACTATAGTGATTTTCCATCTCCAGCTCACTTCCTCCTGCTAACCCTCCCTTTGATTCTTCTTATATCAAAGGAGATGTGTTTCCTTTACCTCAGGCGACACTGACTGGTTGTAAACAACTTATCATTCTTGCCACGTTATCTTAATTTCTTTTCGATTTTAAATAATTTACCTTTGAGCTTAATTAATTCTCACAGCCTTCCAATTTGGTGAGTGGGTGGGCTCAGACAGTGCGTAAATTTTCTGTTTTGCTAATGTTGCTATGGAAACTTTTTTTGTCATTTTTGTTAATAGCTTGTGAGTGAATGTATCACATGCTGCGGTGAATAAAAGTGTGTACTGTGTGCTGTGTGCTCCCTCCCGACTTGTATAATTTTTTTTCTCCTAATACTTGGAAAATCACTATGATGTGTAAATCAAACTGGTAAAATATAAAACTTATTAGGTTATTAAATATCAGAAACATCACCCTCTGCAAATTTGAAAAAATAATGCCATATCGGATTCCTTCTCTTTTAGAGAAAGTGCTTTTTGATTTGCTGTTAAATATCCAATAGTTCTTTAGCTTTCGCTTTAACTTGAGGAATACTGTTATCATTTCTCCATGTTCTTAAGGGTTTTTTATTTGTTTTCTTTTTCTTTCTTTTTTCTTTTCCTTTTTTTTTTTTTTTTTTTTTTTGAGAAAGAGAGACAGCGAGAGCGAGTGGGAGAGGAAAAGAGAGAGTGGGAGAAGAGAATCCCAAGCAGGCTCTGCCCTGTGAACACAGAGCCTGATGTCAGGCTTGAACTCCTGAACTGTGAGATCATGACCTGAGCTGAAAACACGAGTCAGTCATTTAACTGACTGAACCACTCAGGCGCCTCTCTCAAGTGAGTTTTTAATGATCTCAGTAAAAAGCTTCCAGTTACTGACATTATCAAAATTCTCTTAATAATTTGCACACTATTATTTCATAATTTTCTGCTCATACTTCATAGATATGAACTTCCAAGAAGTGACATTTTCAACACTTGGCTCTCAAAGAGAAAGTTCAGGAAGTCTTTTTTTTTTGCTAAGAAAAATTAAAATTGTATATTCATTATACGATGCATGTGATATCCTTTTAAGAATGATGGTTAAGGGGCGCCTGGGTGGCTCAGTCGGTTAAGCGGCCGACTTCAGTCATGACCTCGTGGTTCCTGGGTTCGAGCCCTGTGTCAGGCTCTGTGCTGACAGCTCAGAGCCTGGAGCCTGCTTCAGATTCTGTGTCTCCTTCTCTCTCTGCGCTTCCACTGCTTACACTCTGTCTCTCAAAAATAAATTCTATTAAAAAAAAAAAAGAATGATGGTTAACATGTATTTCACTTTTTACAATTTATAAAATTTCTTTTACAGGTAGCATCTCGGTTGACCATTATAATGAGAACTAAAAATCAGTAAGGGATGACATCTTTTCAATACTTACTCTTTACCAAACACCAAGAGAATTATGCTATCTCTTCCCTACAAACTTGGTAGATGCTCTTCTTATATAAGAGTAAACAGACTTCGGAGAGCAGAAATGTAGGTCAACTTAAACTCTCTAAAGTCTGTCCACTCATCTGTAAATGAAACTAATAAAGTTATCTGCTAAGTTTGTAAGAAAGATAGATGAGATAAATCCTATAAAGGGTATGGCAAAGAGAAAGTGGTGGAAGAGCAGGCCTTTAATGAGGCTACCTTTTCCAGAGTCCTTGCCCTTATCCGACCAGATGAAAGAAGTTATACAACTAGCTCTCAACATAGTTTGTCTTTGCAGAAGACACCATATAAACTAAGAGAAATTATTTTCTTCTGAATCCATATACAGTGGAGAACAGAACAGATATGTATTCTTCTAAATATTTTTGAAATAGAGAGACGCATGCGCACAAGCGTGCGACCAGAGGGGGATGGGCAGAGAGAGAGGAGAAAGGAGGACCGCAAGCAGCCTCCATGATGCATGATGACAGCAGAGAGGCTGATGGAGAGCTCCCACTCAGGAACAGTGAGATCATGACCTGACCTGAAGTGGGACGCTTAACCCAGTGAGCCACCCAAGCGCACCTAAATCAGACATGTATTAAACAATTAAGCACTTGAGTTTTTTGTTCATTTTCTAAATTAGTAGCATCCTTTTACATCTGATTTTATTTTTCTTCCCCCACTCCACTGCCCTGCTACAGCATACACGGGTTAGGACAATAGGCCAAATGAGATAAAGCTGTGTAGCTAAAAATTAGAAACCGCTACCCACCCTGATAACTCAAAATTAGCTGTCAGTTAAAATGACTATCAACAATGGAACAAAGAATGAGATCAAAACAAACAAATAAAAATATTGTGGAGGTAGGATGTTCTCCTCTGAAACTCTACTTGCTCTTAACCATTCCAGAGAGGTCTATGATACCTCTGATTAAAAAGGCAAGGGAAAGGGAAGGACTGTACTGACTTTGGATACAGAAACTGTATTCACCGTGGCAACATTCGGAAAGGTAGATGTGATGTTCCTGCAAATTTATTACCCAAAGGCTTTATTTGGGAAAGGAGAAAAAGGTTAATGCTGAATGAAGCCTCTAACCAATCTTATCCCAGACCCCTAGGACTGTTGAAAAAAAAAAAAAAAACAACTAAAAATTATTTCACCAAAATCTCTGTAAGAGATGAAAAGCACAAGGCAGTGTAACTGTGAGGTATATTAAGAGCAAAGTAAAATGAAGGGTGCAGGGTATTTCCCGTTACTGGCAATACTGGGGTGTGTGCAACCCACAGAAGGCTCAGAAGTTTATCAGAGATAGAAGGTTATTATCACATCCATGGGGTGCCTGGCTGGCTCAATAGGTAGAGTGTGTGACTATGGACCTCAGGGTCATGAGTTCAATCCCCATACTGGGTTTAGAGATTACTTAAAAATTAAATCTCAAAAAAGAGGATGTTATTATATCCAGAAATTATCACAAATAAATGTTTGAGTAAACATGGTTTTTAAAGTTTTTATACCTTATTTTTATTTCCAGGATGGGGAACCTGTTAGGATAAAGGGAATAGAATAAATAGAATGCAAGATTTCTAGAGAACTGATCTAATAGCACCCATAATAGCCAAAAAGTATATATCTATATATGATATGCTATATCTTAGAAAAATGCGTGATGGATTCAGACACAGATCTGAATTCTAACTATGGCTCTTGCATGAGATTTAAATTTCTAAATCATGGTTTCTTCTGCTGTAAAAAGGAGAAAGTTATCTCAAGTATCCTCACAAGTTTATGGTAAAGGTGTAATGTCACAACAAACATAACCCATCTAAGATTTAATAAATTCAGTAAATACTGGATCTCTAAAGTTGTCTTTTCTTTCTATAATACCTCATCTATTTTTAAGGTCACAGACAATAATACATGATTTTATACAATCCCATGTATTTAACCCTCACAAATATCTGGCTTTAAATACATATCAGTAGGGGCCACCTGGGTGGCTCAGTCAGTTAAGCGTCCAACTTCAGCTCAGGTCATGATCTTGTGGTCCGTCAATTTGAGCCCCACATTGTTGGGCTCTGTGCTGAGAACTCGGAAGCTCAAGCCTGCTTCGGATTCTGTGTCTCCCTCTTTCTCTGCCCCTCCTGCGCTCTCTCTCTCTCTCTCAAAAATAAACATTAAAAAGTTTTTTTAAATAAATACATATCAGTAATCAAAAATCTGGTAGAGTGAAAAAAATGATTTGGTGAAAACTTAAAAAACTGAGTCCATTTTTTTATTTTTTTTAAATGTTTTTTATTTATTTTTGAGAGACAGAGAGAGACAGCGTGAGCAGGGGCGGGTCAGAGAGAGAGGGAGATACAGAATCCGAAGACATACTCCAGGCTCTGAGCTAGCTGTCAGCACAGAGCCCAACGCGGGGCTCGAACTCACAAACCGTAAGATCATGACCTGAGCCGAAGTCAGATGCTTAACCGACTGAGCCACCCAGGCGCCCCAAACTGAGTCCATTTTAAACTGAATGCAAATGAATTCAAGGTCTCTACTCTCAAATCAGTCTCAAAGGCTGAAGGTAAGTACCATAATAATGCATAAAATGAATACGATTACAAAAGGATTAGCGATTCTAAATTTAAAATTGTATGGAAAATTATTAAATTTGAATTCTTTTAAGTATCATAGAATAGCAAACCCAGAAATGATCTACCGTACAGAGTAGGCACGGAAAAATATAGACAACTTTAAATTCATCTGATAGAAAATTAACAACAGAAATAAGGACAATGCTCAATAGTGTTTATTATACCAGCAATATGTGTAGATGAGAATCCTTTCAACTGCAACACCAGAGAAGGTCAAAGGATAACCTATACATACATGGATAAACATAATAAGAAAAAAAGATAGCAACAGTCAAGATTTTTGAGGAAATAGCTAAGAGCCATCAACAAATTAAAATCAAATTAGTCAATCAAACCAATTAGTATATGTTCATGATCATGTACTTTCTACAAGTAAAACTGGATTTTAGGAGCTCTGTAGAATGCTGTGACATCTGTAAGCTAAATTCATGTCCAGATCATGGAACATCATCATCTAACAGGAGAAAACACCAAAAGGAAAAAAGTATAAAACAGAATTAGAAGTATACTCAAAGAATATTAGTTTTGATTAGATAGATTTGTAAAGAAGGAAGAAAACAAATTAGAAAATTTGGTAGAGAGGAAGAAAATGGTATCTGGTGGGTAAAATGGTGAAAACAAAATATGGTGTTCATATTTAAGGCATATTGTTTGGCTTAGTGAATGCCAAATAAGTTGATAGAGCACAAATTTGTCTCAGAAAATAAGATAATATGCTGGTGAAATGTATCAATGATAGGAACCTGTCACAAGGTCTACTTTCTGAATAACAGTAAAGAAAATTACTGTTAGGAATCCACTGATTTCAATACTATCAAAGGAATATTTCGCCTACAGTGTTCTGGTCTCGTATTTAACATATAAGCAGATTATTAATGAGGTTATTTAATGGTTAAACAGAGTAATAGAGACTCCTGGGTAGAACTCCAGAAAGATACAGGAAGCTGTATTTGTGCCTCAATTCTTTGCTGCTGGGCCAAGAGAGCTCAAAATTTTCTCCATCCAAGATTCACTAGCTTGGCCCACACATACACTACCCATTCCAAAAGCGCTTGTAAATTGAAATAGCCATGGGAATAATCACCACGAGTTTTCTTAGCATGGAATTACTACAAATTAATTTATATTGGTTTTAGATGGAAGGCTGGATACCAGAAAATGGGAAATTTCACAAAGATTTAAAAGCAAAGGAGAACCACAGGATTATTTTAGAATAAGAGATGTCATCTGAGTACAGCCCATGTGCTTTAAGGTTCCCAGCAGTGGATTCTGGAGAATAATGGAAGAACACAGACCTTGGTTCTTACAGAAAAACATACTGGAGGGGGAAGAACTCATGCAAGAAAGTCTTCTATAAGAAAACTTATCTTTCATTCATGGAGTTTTATCGAGCTTTTCCCAGGCTAGCTGCTGGAAATACGTACATGAATAAAGAGCAGTAAACTCATTAGAGCTACCCTAAGGGACAGCCATAATTTTTGCTTTATGAAGAATTTAAACTATTTTTAAAAACCGTGGGTGAATTAAAAGTCTACACTAAATAAGTGCAACCATAGTAGCCACAAACACTATTACTGATACATTTCAATGATAAGCAACTTAGAATGAATTTATCACTTGAAATAATTAGCTAACCCTACCTTGCCTGGGGGAAAAAAAAATCCCATATTGTACAGTTTGCGATCAAACAGTCTAGTGTCCAATCATGGGAAAATGCCATTTTTGGACTCTTTAGGGAATGCTTTTAAATAGTCAGGGAAGTAAAATTTTGCAATTTAAAGTAACCATGTTAGAAGCTGAGATATTGTTATTCACATCCACAGAATCATCTCCACAGCAAGACTGTACGGCTGCTGTTGTATGCTTGAAGTCAAGTTTATCAATTAGGTTTTCTTTATCCTGAATATAAGCCACTGTTTAATTGCTTCATATCCATAATTGTATTAACTGTGAATAAATTGTGTTAAATAAAAAAGAATTTTGTTCTGTGGCACAAAGGAGATGAATTACTAAAAGACAGTAGCAATCCTCTGCTCTCAATCAAACATGCAGGAAAGCATGGCCACCTAATGAGGATTCAGCTTCATTAACTTCCCTCCAATCTCATTTGTAATATACAAGACCACCAGATATTCAGTTCTCACAAAGATAAATTTAATCAAACCAATAGTGTGTGGATTTGTTTACACCACCCACAAACTATGTAACTCATGATCTAATTGCAATCTCATGCTCTCTTCAACCTCTAATACCATCCTATTATATATTCTTTGATTGTGCTATGGACTGTTTTCTGTTTTTTTTAATATTTTCCTTTTATTTTAAATTTTTTAATGATTATTTATTTTTGAGAGAGAGAGAGCATGAGCAGGGAAAGGGCAGAGAGGGAGGGACATACAGAATGTGAAGCAGGCTCCAAGCCCTGAGCTGTCACCACAGAGCCGAAGTGGGGCTCAAACCGCCCCCCCGCCATGAAATCATGACCTGAGCCTAAGTAAGACATTTAGCCAAAAGAGCCACCCAGGTGCCCCATGATTTCAACCTAAAATAAAGAATCCTCCCAATCACCTTAAATCCATCACCATTTTCTCTAGGCATTATGAGAAAAAATGTCAAGTCATAAAGGCATATGCTGTTAAAAATTACAGAAGGGACCTTCGAGGTCACTGAGTCTCACTTTGCAGAATGACAAAATAAATAATATACAAGACCAGTCTTTGGGGGCACTGAAAAGTCAATAAGGGCAACGCAAAAATATTTTTGTTAGGAAGGAAGGCATGCTATGGAGTGATACCACAAAATGACCAAATGTATCCCACTGTATTTATATTCCATTGCATAAACGATTCACATTTAGTGAGTGTCCTGCTAATGAGGGCAATAGTAAACACCATGCTTGTTAAGAAGGTGAAAGCTCTATGTACAATCTCAACAAATCTATGATCTATAAGGATTTCCCTCTCTTTCTTCTTTCTGATCTCTATATGATCCCTTTAGTATATAATTATTAAGAATTTGTAAAGGGAAATCTGAGATCTACTGGGTCATAAAGTTATTAATTCATCTCAACCATTATTAGAAAATATGTACTGGCACACTTATAGACACTATATTTTATACTTTTTAAGATATATTTTTTAATCTATTCAATGGAGGATTCTCCCATGGATATTTATTTAAATATTTTTATAATTTATTTTCAGTTTGGGAAGTAATTTTTCAAAAGCTATTAGTTTAAAAGACTTTCCAAGATTAGCTTTCTGATAAAAGCTTTGAGAGCTTCTAAAGCAATCTGGATTTATCGAGCTGCTTTTCAGCAAAAAGGTGTTTAATTAGGTTGTCTCACACTTCTCTAAGTCTGAAAACCTAATCACCACCTTCAAACTCAAAGAACACAGGCAAGTTGCTTTGAATATATAAAAGCTTTGGTTTTTCCTTCCACTCAATCCCATCTTCTATCTGGCAAAACTTTGAATATAAAAAGTATTTTGTATTTTTTTAAATCAAAGAAAAAGTTATATATAAAAAAGTCAAAGTCACAACATGAATACACCTAAATAATTTTCTTCTCTTATTAAGGAGACCTATGTGTGTATGTGCGTGTGTGTGCCTATGTGCGTGTAAGTGTGTGCGTGTGTGTATGTATAATAAACTTCAAGCGCAAATGGATATCTGACAGCAGCAAATCAAAAGACAGGAACAAAGAAACATAAAGAAAACAGAAAAACTGAATTACAGAATTAATAGATATATTATAGAGGAGCAAGCTGCAATATACCAGCTTCATCAGAAATGTTTTTCTCTCAGTTACGACTCACATTCATCTTAGAAATTCAAAGAAAGATTATCATAATGTACTGAGAATTTAAGCCCCATGCCCCTACACAAAAATCTCACCACCTACTACAGCTAACTTATTTTTCTTAAACATGTTTTTAGGAGCTAGCTTTGATTTTAATTGATATAGAACATGCAGTGTAACATTAGTTTCAGATATACAACATAATGATTCAACAATTCTACATATTACTCAGAGCTCAACACGGTAAGTGTAGTCTCCATCATCAAACGTCATTATAATCTTATTGACTATATAGACTTATTATTGCATGTAACTTCTTAAAGTGGTATTTTCAGAAATTTATGCATTGGGAAAAATGTTTGACTCGTTTTTAAAGCCTATTTATTTTAAGAGAATGAAAGAGAGTGTGAGCATGAGAAGGCAAGAGAGAGAGGGAGAGAGAAAAATCCAAACAGACTCTGTGCTACTGGCGTGGAGCCCAAGGTGGGGCTCGATCCCACGCACCTTGAGATCATGGCCAGTCATCATGAGCCAAAACCAAGAGTCAGACACCTAATCAACTGAGCCACTCAGGCAACCCAGAAAAAGTGTTTGACTCTTGACTATCTCTCTCCACCATGATCTTTAAGCACCAAGATACAGCTCCTGCCCTTAAGAATTGTACAACCTAATGTAGAGAAACAGAGAAGAAAAATTTTTAAAAAGACGATGACTAATGCATTGTCCTAAACTCACTGGATACTCAATGGAATTACAAACAAGATATAAGGGAAATGTGACCTTTAATCATTAAATATTGAGTGCCAAGCATCATGCTAGGTAATTTCACAATAACCCTATCAATAGGAATTACTATATTTAAGGTATAGTATCTCTATTTAGAATAGACCCAAGGTCACCTAGCTAATTAAAACAAGAAATAAAGTTAAATAAATAAATAAATAAATAAATAAAGTGAATCTATAAAGATGGAGAAAAAATTAAGAAATGAAGGTCTGGGTGGTGTGTGGACCACAGAAAAGAGAGACGTATAAAGAGGTGATTTCAATTTCTGAAACTAAACGGCATGTGGGGACTGCCTAGGGACAAAGCAGAGTAGGGGGAGCTGGTACTCCAGAAAATTATTCCTACAAACAATGAATTTCTTCTGAGGAGACTAAATCCTGTGAAATAGAAGCCCACAATATTTAGCTGTGCTTCTAGCTGGGTTTACATTTACAAGCTTCGGAATCAAACTTAGGCAAGTGGAATCACTCTGTGTAAGGGAAAAGGCAATTACCAGGAAGGCAGTTCTAGAGGGTGTGAGGAAGGGAAGAAAAAAAGATATTTCAAGGTGTGCTATGCAATGGAGAATGGACGGAATGAGAACAGTGACAATTACTTACTTTGGGGTAGTCAAAAAACTTTTTCAATAGCTGCGAAGCTTAATTCTCAATTTAGTGCTATTTTTGTAAACAGAGATTTAAATCCCTTTTCTAACCCTGAAATCTGTAATATGACACTCATCATCACTTTGCGAAATTGAAGAAATTCATTTAGTTTATTTGAGGCCAACAGGCACGTAAGAAAGAGACTACATTGTATGAGCAGAGCACAGTTCAGTACAAAAATGACATTGCTATTTTGTAAAAGCACAAAAATACTGAGACAGGGCTTTTTGAGGGAAACATTAAACGTTCAGCTTGGGATTTTGAGGTGTATATGGCAGCTGAGAATCTGGGCAGAGATTTCAATGTTTGAGGATGGGGAACTAGAGCTTAAAAACATCTAAGTAATTGACTTGATAGTCATGTTCTTATATGTGGAAATTTTAAATGTGATCAATGAAAGAAAATATAAAGAGAATGGCAAGGAGAGTCAAGGGTCAATCCTTGAGAAACCTATTTGTTAGGTAGAAGGATCAATAGAACCAATAAAGGAAACACAAAGCAAACATTTAAAATGTTCAGAGTCAGTTTCATAATGTACACACAATTACATTTTGGATAATAATAATAATAATAATAATGGAGGTAATAATTACAAAGTAACAAAATAATAAAAATGTGGTTAAGTATTAAATCCATTCCCTTTGGCTGAGAGTCTACTATCTAGTAGATTTCCCTATGCTTTCTATTCGATACTCTCCATTGTTTCTACATTTTCTACAGAGATGTTCAAATGTTAATAACTGGAACAGTAATCCTTTTTTTCTTTTAATTTATTGCAACATCTGCTTAAATACTATACACCCACAACACACACCATACGTTCTGTCTCTATACCTCTGAAATTGGTTCCAGGAAGTATTATTATCTTATACAATTGCAACCACCCTGACCTACACAGAAAGCATTAATTGATTAATATTTCAGTCATAATTTCCTTAAAACAACAAAAAAAAAGTTATTTCATCAAGGTCACCTTCAAATCATTAGTCAAACTGTAAGTAGATTCCATCTGTTCTAATTCCTAATTCCCTTTATCTGATGCTTTTTTCTGCCAAACTATACTGGTGAGTAATACCCTGATGTCACAGGATGTACAAATATGTAATCTATGGCTTTACAGTTAGATATGTATAGAAAAATACATTTTACATGGGCTCTAACCCTTCAAAATCCAAAATGGTAAACAAGATCAAACGTTCAAAAGAAATGCCTAAGTACTATTAATACTAGACACAGCTGGAAATATTTCTGAAGTAACTTCAAACAATACACATTAACACATTATCTGTTTTTTTTATAAACAGTGACCATATGACAATAGAAAATTAACCTCTTCTACCATGTGTGTCCAAAATAATCCAGGGCAGATGGACAAATATCTGAGATCTTTTGGCAGCCTTTGGAATTAACAATAATAGCTTTCATTGCAGTTTGCCAAATCTTTTAAGATGTTTGTGGGGGTATTTTTAAATCTAAAAAGATTTATCTTGAACAAAATAAAGGTCTCATTTATGTAGTATATTAAAAAATAAATCTAAGCAAAACATGCATGTCGGAGGATGTCTCAATCTTTAGAAGTGCATACAATGTTGAAGTAAGTATACCAAAGTTAATGCACTGAGTTTCATAGAGTTTTCTAAATCGTGGCAATGCTTTGGAAATCTCAAATGCTTGAGGTTTTAATCCTTCCCCGAATTCCACCCCAAATTGAAGGCAGTATATTATTAAAAGCAAATATATTTAACAAGCTAGCTAGGAGGTACCTGGGTGGCTTAGTCAGTTAAGCGTCTGACTTCAGCTCAGGTCATGATCTCATGGTTCACAAGTTTGAGCTCCGCTTTGGGCTCTCTGCTGTCAGCACAGAGCCTACTTTGGATACTCTGTTCCCCTCTCTCTCTTCCCTTCCTCCACTCATTCTCTTTCTCCCTCTGTCTCAAAAATAAATAAAGCTAAAAAAATTAAATTTATGTATGTGTAAATTATATACACATATATAAATGACATATGTGTATATGTAAACTTATAGATGTGTATTATACATACACATATATAAATTTTCAAAAAAGGGGCACTTGGGTGGCTCAGTCGGTTAAGTGTCCGATTTCCCCTTAGGTCATGATCTCGTGGTCCATAAGTTTGAGCCCTGAGTAGGGCTCTGGGCTGACAGCTCAGAGCCTGGAGCTTGCTTTGGATTCTCTCTCTCTCTCTCTCTCTCTCTCTCTGCCCCTCCCCCACTCATACTGTCTCTCAAAACTAAACATTAAAAATTTAATAAAATAAAAGCAAGCTATGACACTTGATATGTTTTAACTTTATCTTTGATTAGCTGCTCTATAACCTGAAAATTCATTTGGTGGTCCTGAATGAAATCTAAGTAACATTTATAAATGCTTTCAAAATATTCCCTTTATCTATTATGGATATTTTATCAACTTTATAGCATTTTTTTAAATGCCATATCTATATAACTGCTTTCAGAGTAGACAGTCAGCTGACTAAAACAATTTTGACATCAAAATTATAAGATTATATTGTTGGGTAGCAAATCCCTTTAAATGAGGAAGTTTCTGTTAAATTTCTCAAACTAATCAACCTATTAGAGTAAGATTTCGTTTTTTTTTAAGTTTTCTTTATTTTTGAGAGAGAGAGAGAGAGAGAGAGAGAGAGAGGGAGGGAGCAAGTGCGCAGGGAAAGGTCAGAGATGGGGAAGACATAGAATCCAAAGACAGGCTCCAGGCTCATGAGCAAGCTGTCAGCACAGAGCCTTACCCGGGGCTCGAATCCACGAACCGTGAGATCATGACCTGAGCTGAAGACAGATGCTCAACCTACTGAGCCACCCAGGCACCCCTAGAGTAAGATTTCAAGTAGCTGATAAAAGCCGTCCGTACCTCCACATGAGTGGACACCAGTCACTGGAAGAGTCCACACTGTTCTCCCAGGAGCTGCCCAGTAGAGCTGGGTACTGGTTCCCGTGAACAACCTCCAGCTGAGAGAGCCTGCTGGAAGTGGTTCTGGTGTCACGTCAGGGCGAGGGAGCTCCTGTGATTGCCTCAACTCAGCCCTTCAAGAAGACAAACTTCATTATGCTTTGCGCCAAAATCACAAATAACAATAAGCCTCTCTAAAGTTCATACAGGGTTAGGAAAAAAGGTTCCTATGCAGGAAGAGCAAAAACTGAACATTTTCTTCCCTTAATGATTTGTATGGATGGGTGTGTATGCATATGAAAGTATCATACAAGGGCTGAGGTATTTCCCCGGTGGCTCTCACACCCATTTTCCCTTAAATCGTTTTTCGTTCTTTTTGTTTTAATGAATTATAGCCAGTAAGCTAAAGTCAAAGCAGACACATTAGAAATCTTAATGAGAAAAGAGAGCAGACAAAAACACATCGCATTTTTATTTGTATATATTATGTTTTAATGAAATATTATTTCTGAGAACATTTTCAGATGTGGGGAAATGGCATCAATAACACTGACAAGGATCAGATCAGGGAGAAGAGAGACTAGAAAGAGAGTAAAATTACCCATAAGGAAGGAATGAAACATCCCTAATGAAAAGGAACTCTCGAGTGTATTCTATAATGAGATAAGTGAGTGAAAATACTTGACGGATGAAGGGTGAGTGGTATGGTACTTTTACATCTCTGCAGCACAAGGATCCAGTGAGAGAGAGACAGAGACAGCACACGCAAGAGAGAGAGAGAGATCTTCCAAGCAGTCACCTGAAGGTAATCGTAATAGACATAGGAAACAATTTGAATTCCATCTTTTATATGAAGTATTTTATCTGCAACTTTTAAAAAATTTCCCATTAGCAAACTACCCTCAAAGTAGTTTGTTCACATTTACATTATACCTCAGTTTAATGATAACATACATTATCAATTAATTTTCATTTATAAAATTATTTGAGTCTATTATAGACACTGCAACCCGGGTCAGGGATGCAGCTATAAAAGGGATTGACATAGTCTCGTAAGAAAGATAAATAAAGGCACCAAGATGATGGGTAGTTGGATGGAAGTGAATGGGGTGCTGTAAGAACATATAAGGGAACACCTAATGGAAAATGGGGTGCTGTGTGACATCATGGGAGGCTCCATTGAGAAGGTGATTCCTGAACTGCGTCTTAAGATCGAATAGGAGTCAGTCAAATCAGGAAGGTGATGAAGGCTTTTCAAAGGATTTTGATAAGACATAGAGTTTAGGACTGGAGGGCTGGTAATATAAGATGAAGCTAGATAAGTAGAGAACAATTTTTTAAAGATCTTGCTTGTTACCAGAACTGGATTGATTTTCCCTAAGTCCGTAGGACACTGTAGGTTCAAGTGGCTGCCTTTCTTTCTTGCAATGTCCAATCTCCTTTCCCTGACCCAGGAATGTCATCTCTTCCAGATTTTATAATTTTCTAATCACTTTCTGGTATTAAAAAAACACACACACACACACACACACACACACCTCTGGTCTAATGAAATCTCTGTCAACCAAACTTTTCAACCCTCTTTCTTGTAAGATTGTCTTAACTCAGGCAAGGAAACTTGCAGAATAACGCACACTCTTTTTCACCAGGCTCTATACCTTCCCTCTCCCATTTGCTACAATCTTTATTAGTTGGCACAGGGAAAGAAGGAGAGATAATGGCACCAAGAATCTTCCTTGGCTGCAAAGGTTACAATCCGTTGTCAGTGGGTGTGAAGGAATCCCGTGCTAACTCTGCTTCCTGGGAGCCTTAGCAGTTCCAGGGGAATTCCCTCACCGGAGATTTGTAAATGCAGTCACCTAGAAGTGGTGATTCCTTCACCAGCAAGCCTGTGAACCTGTCCATCCAATTGGGATTCTGGTAATCCAACAGCCTGGCACTTTCCGTTGGCGACATCTCGACTCCTACTGGGGATCCTCTTTGCTTTTTATGAAGTAGCCTCAAGGTGAGAAATTAGCAAAAGTTAGAACTAGATTGGGGAGCTATTCTGCAAATTGTACACACATGGTCTCGTATCTCTATTTAGAATAGGGATACTTGGCACTCACACTCCTCTGCTTGGGGCCTAGCCAAAACATCTAGACTAGAAGAGTCTCATGTTAACCAGTATAATATGCTATGAAGTTTGGGTTTTGTCAGAAAGGCCCCTAAAGCATTCTATGATGGATGCTGGAAAGACAGAACAGACATAGGGATTCCTATTGGGGTAGTTACGGCACTAATACAGTAGGAAGAAAATGATGAGATTCCCCATTCAACCAGGGACATTAAGAATGGTGATGGGAAACAGATTCAAGAAGCAGAAAGGAACTAAGCTGAACACCTGAAACTATTATTACTCTGTATGCTAACTAACTGGAATAAAATTAAAAAAAAAACAAAACCAGGAAGTAGAATTGAGAATTGGGCCTACATGACCTAAAGATAATGGGTTTTGTTTTTTGTGGATTTTTTTATGTTTCATTAGTTGGTCTGTTTTAGATTTGTTTGCTTTCAAGAAAGAGCAAGAGAAAACAGGAGTAGTTGATGGAGGGGAGGAGCAAAGTCATTAAAGAGCGGGGAAAGCCATCCAAATAACAAGAGAAGATTGTTGGACTTGAACAAAGTAGAGTCCAATTTACCTGAGTGAGAAATAAAGGAGATGGATGAAGACGGTTGCTGATTAGAACAGGATGGGCCAAGAAATTGAGGAGGTTCCCACCTGACATCCTCTATTTTATCTATGAAGGAGTAGAGGTCAGTGCTTTAAAGTAAAGAAGGACAGGCAGAGTGGGAAGAAACTAGTATAGTTTTGAAATAATACTTTCTTTGGAGAATTCAGTGAGAGCATTATCTAGAGATAAATAATGTAGATTGTATAATCTTTGATAATTTTTTGAAGAAAAAATCCTTTTCTTATATGAGTTGAAAATAAGCAAAGTGTTGCATAAAAACAAATAATGAAAATGGTAGCTACATTAAGTATTTAGCTATCACATACATGATTTGGTTATTACAACACAGAAAACAAGTTGCTTCATTAAAATTTACATAAAGATTAATCTTTATTAAAGATTATTTAATGAAAACCATGGTGTGGCAAGGTGCAATAATTGGGAATGTTCAAAGAGAATATCTAAAATGTAAAGGTAATCCATGAGATAAATAGAAATGGGATATTTAAAATTTTACCTTATCCATTGTTTCCTAAATAATATAGCTGACATTTTAGGGGCTTCAGAATACATTTCTAAAATAAGCTGATTTTTATAATTCAAGACTATTAGAATGTTTAAAATCACATATGTGCTACAACTCTGTAAACCATAAATCACAATATAAATGTAGGGCATTCTGCAAAGTCTTGAATTTAAAGGCATATAATTTTCGAATATATGAGACAGAATAATGAACTACAAGTGCTCCTTTTATTGTGTGGTAAAAATTACTTTTAATGCACTGTGATATGTTCCAAGCAGTTAAGAAACCTAACGTCTTCAATCAAACCTGGTCATTCTTCACAATCCTGTTGTTAACGTGAATGTAGCATAGACAAGTTAGAAACCATTTTTCAGAAGAATGAAACATTCCATTCTAATTATTTTTAACATAATATGCATAAAACTAAGATTTAAAAAGAAAATTAAGTTACATCTTTTATTCTTCTGATAGCTCTTTAAAAAAATCTATCTACTTGCTACCGTGTGGTTCCAACTATGTTTTAACTTAGCTTGTTATCCTAATGTCAGTAATATCTATGGGGAATTTTATGTATATTATGTAATAAATTATATGTTACATATGTAAATATGTAATAAAACATCAAAATAAATATGTAAATATATACATTTGTAATAAAGGGAAAACACTTTTTCCCCCATATTGGAAAAAACTTGTGTTAAACATCAGAGTCTATACTGAAAGCCAGGCAGAGAGAGGAATCCCAGTCACTGTCCTCAGTAAGCTCTCTGCCCTTTGGGCATCTCATTCATTTCTGTGCCCTCAGTACAAAATAGCAACAAGTAGATATTACATGCTGTAAATCAAGCAGCCTGCTGAGCACTTCAGAGCCCGTACCTTTTGTGAACCGCACAACCACTCCACCAGTAGGTACCAATAAGACCCCCATTTTACAAATGAGAAAACCAAAGCACAGGGAGGTTAATTACCTAGAGAAGCAGTAGGATGGGAGGGGTATGTCAGTGGGTACAAGAACACTACAGCCAACCTTGGCTCTCCCATACATACTCTGAGTGAACCTGGGCAAGTCCACTCCTCCCCCAGGCCTCAGCATTTCCACCCACAAAATGAACACATGTAGCACTACTAGCTACAGGTTTCTAATAAGACAGTGATTCCCAAGTGCTGCTGTGCATTAGAAATACCCAGGAGCTTCCACATGTCTTGAAACCATAGTTGGATCCGAGGTCAGTGAAATCAGAAAGTCTGGAGAGTGGGAATCAGGCAGTGTTTTCACGTAGAACTTAGAACAAATCTGTGTTATGATCTAGTTTGGTCTGAGACTGGGAAAACAAGCTGGTTCCTTCTATTTGCATTCAATTCAATCAAAGAGACATTTGGGACTGAAACTATATTTAAAAAAAAAAAGTGCATTCTCTTCCTCTCTGGATTGCCATAAAGGAAAGAAAATGGACTTTAGAAAGGACACCTAACAAAACTTTAATCCTCTGCTCCTTTAATACTATGCTGCCCCAGATAAAGAGTTTTTGATCTTCCCTTTTTATTCAAAACTAATGAGTCAGAGTTTTCATAGGCTTTGTGAGTAGGTTTACTTATTGCCTTGAATTGCGGTTATGATCATTTCTTCACACTCACAAGGAAGAGCTTGGATTTCCCTTGTCTCTGTCATAACAGAAGAACCAAAATGGGGGGTACTTGGGTGGCTCAGTGGGTGAAGCATCTGACTTTTGCTCAGTCATGATCTCATGGTTTATTTGTGAGATCTACCAGAAGGGAGGTAGTGAGGGGATGGGTTAATTAGGTGATGGGGATTAAAGAATGGACTTGTTATGATGAACACTAGGTGTTGTATGGAAGTGAGAAATCAGTAAACTGTAACCTGAAACTAAAAAAAAAAAAAGACAATGCAGCAAAAAAGGTATAAAAACTACTGTTTGCTTAAACTTCTTTTCCTACAGACCCAACTAAAATTTATGTGTTATTTAACAAAAAGAAAAGCGTAAATATTTTTAATCTACCACATATATAAACATTCATATAGATATTTATAAAATATTCATATATTGATGAATAACAATATTGATAAGGATATACTTTGGATGTTAAAATAATTACATCTTTCTATTTTTGTCCTAAAATCTTCCATATTGTCCTATTTTTCTTTAAATAGTTGGCATATGCTTTAATTTAAAAAGAATATTTATATTTTGAAAAAGAATAAACATGACTGTTAAGTTTAGGCTTGTTTCTATCTTCTTCCTGATGAATGAAGAACATGAATTTTGTACATTATATGCATGGCTTTGAATTCATCCGTATAATATTTTTTGTTCTTAATTTATTTCTTGATGAACGTTTCCTTAATGCTTGATTTTGATCCTTTGACATTTTACCTGTTGTGTCATAAAATGTTGTTTATTTATGACCACACCCTAATCACAGGCTATTCCATATTTTTTTAACATATGATTCTGAAAAACAGTGTGAACACTGAATATTCAAAAGGACATTGTTGGATGAATGATTTGTGTAAAACTACTGAGTATTCAGGAATGTGAAACTGTTTATCTAACTGAAGCCAAATATACAATAAAAAAGACAGTGAGTTACATAGCTTTTAAGACCAGAAAACCTGCTACGGGGGAATGGCAGTGCCTGTCTGTGTACTTATGTATACAAGCTATGGATGGAAACAGATTTGTGTACTTTACAAAGGGTTCTTAATAAAACATAGTTTAAAGAGAATTATTTATCTCTAAAAATAGGTAGCTCCATTCACATATAGTGTCCCCTGTTCATTCACTCAGCAAATACATATGAAGGACCATTAAATACCAGGCATTGAAAGAGGTGCTTGTGACAGAGTAGGAACATGACAGGGCTTACCTTCACTGTGTAAGAGTGCTATCGACCATGTCCACCTGTGTGCTGAGAATGACAGAGGACAAGGTGAGGGTGTGAGAAAAGGCTAAATGATATAAAGAAAAAGATGTGTCTCTTAATGACACTAAAACCTCAGAGAGAATTTCAGTTAATTTGTTCTGTATATATTTTGCTTTTTTGGGTCACTTCTAATCACATCTCTTCATCACTAGAGAACGTATCACAAAGATACTTCAAACAATGTTATGTGTCTGATGATTTGACCAGTATTATAGACTCAGAAAGATTACTTAGCAAATACTACCAGATTACCAAACATGACATCAGTTGATCAGACAATGCTGGTGCTTTGTCCACCTCCCTTCCGTGGACTTTAGGTTGTCAGGCACACCCATCCCTCAGCTACCGCAAGCTTTAGCTGAAAACAGTTTAGCTGTCCCAATTGAGTGATCACTTTGCCTATGTGTGGGAAAATACTGTTGCAATAAAACCCTTGATAATTTACTGTAGTAAGTATCCAATAGTAGATCAAATCCAACTTGTATAGACTAATAAATCTTTTCCACAGTATTCAGTTTCTTTAACCTCTTGCTATTGTACATTGTTCATGTTTTTTTTTCACTCATATGTTAATTTACATCAATCTCTGTTATTTTAGGCTCCCAAATAAGTAATGTATCCTTTAAGGCCGATCACTATAAAATCCCTCTGTAAGATTCTGATATTAATTTCTGGGAAGTCTGTTATCTATATACAATCACAGCAATAACTAGGACACAATACTTTCAGGCTTCAACAGTAACTACTAGAGTGTACTGGGACTTTCGACTGTGGGAAGATGATAGAGATAAAATAAGGGAGTAAGTGTGTAGATATACTTTGTAAGAAATGTCCACTAATATTTCAAGTAAAAAATTATTAAAACCAATTATTCTTAGTTACTAGAAGAATGTAGATAGTCACAACTATTTATCCATTATATGTCATTTCAAATAATAGATTTCCCTATGGAAAAAAAGTTTTTAAAGACAAATCTACACAAATATAAATTCAACCCATATCATTTGTCATTGTTGGTGCTTTGAAGCATTAAAAAGCTAAACCACAGAAACCATAGAGCTGTGGTACACTCTGAAATAGTACCATAAAAAATACTCAATCAAGTTCCATTGATTCCCTCCAACAATTTCAATCTTAACTATATATGGAGTTTCTAATCTTTTTTTTTCTGTTGATAGATAGGCAACTTTAAAAATTCTTTGTAAAAAAAATCAGCTGAATAAAAGCTAAAGAAAAATATAGGCACACAGAATGGAGGTTTCCCATTAATTTCTAAAGGATAATTTGTTTCTGAGGTATATGGTACTTCTTTTAATTGTAACATTAAAATATGTATTTAATAAAATATAACATGAATATGAATTTTATGCATTCCTTTTTCAACTTATGAAGTAAATCTTGATCTATTACTTTTGGAAGCATAATTACAAACTGTGTGAATCAATTAATTTTTTAAACCACGAATCTTATTTATGGCAGATAAGTATATATCTACATATATATACACATATTTTATTCAAAGACCATGATTTTACATAGGAAAAAACTGTTATAAATTCACCTATTTTCTTACCTTCTTTGATGAATGAGGAAAGGAGAAGAGATAAGTCTATGATAACCATGAAATCAAACACTTATTTAATTGTGATCATTCTTATTAAGTGGCAACACTGTATATGTTATTTTATTTTTATTCTTTGTCAATGGCAACATTACTACTACTCTTAACATTCTATAAGCCGAATTAAGTATTTAGGAAATAAAAGAGCATCTTTCAAATCACATATTAAATATATACAAAAAGATGCAAATTTAACTGCAAAAAGAATTCTTGCTGCTTTTTCTTCTGGCAAAGCCTGAGGCTAATTCTTACCTTTCCCCTTGGTCTCAGAATAGCAGGAGTAAACCAGTGCATTTGATGATAATTATATAATAGGAGGATACCAAATGTAAAAGAGGGTTAAAAATTACTGTTCCAATAGTGACATTACTAACATGGAATATAACAGCTCAACAAAGTACACTAAGTGTGCAGAAAACATAGCTATGTTTCTATGTGCCTATGCTATAGCTGAAAGCCTAAATGGGACTGAGGAGTTATAATTATTATTTTACTGGTTCTACTTACTCTTTAGAGAATAAGCATTTTTAATCTATAATCTTATACTTTTTATAAAAGCAAATGAAAGCAGGATATCAATGTACTAAGTGGAATTTAAACATGCATATAAAACGGTAAGAATCCCCTTTCCTGGTATGGATAGTGATTGTGAATGCTTCTCCATAGATGTATTACAAGATTTGGGGGCACAAAAAGTCTTCTATTTAACCAACCCTGGCTTGCCTGTTAATAACCAAAATACCCTTATACAATTTCAAAAATTCTCTTGGTGGGAGGGGGATGAGGGAGGGTGATGAGAGGGGTGTTATATCAACCCCTGGTTGAGTACACAACAAAAGGCTCTAAAGGAGCAGATGGAATTCGGTAAACTTCATCTTATCCTAGTAGCTGTGTGATCTTAGGCAAATTACTGCTCTCTCTGTGCCTGTTTATTTTTCTGTGAGGTGAGTTTAAAAACAGTTGCCCTCAAGCCTCACAAAATCATCATATGGATCAAAAGAGACAGTGGCAATAAAAAAGCCTTGTACAAGTGTCTCCCCAAATTATAACATTTTGTTACATTTAACAATTATCCTATGTTGTACTTATCATGGTTAATTAGGGACAATTTGAGATATTTTTAAGTATGTAGTACTGTCTAATTTGAACACAAGTGTACTTATTTAAAGTCTCTGATTTCTTTCCGTTATCCAAGCCAGAAGCAATTCTAATCCTTGACCCTGTGTTACAGCCTTAATGAGGTTCCAGTCACCTGCTGGTAGCTCCAGTGTCAACGGAAAAGCAGCTGGTACTTAGCAGGAATTTAATAACCTCTTTAGGGGTTGTTGTGAAAAATCTAGTATTTTTTAACTGACAACAACAACAATATCCTGGTTTTAATTGACTCCTATGTATTTAGGAAACTACAGACTTTTCGAATCCCTGGGTTTTTTTCCCCTAGTATTTTTAAAAATGTATACCAAAAAACACACTTAATATATTACCAGGGAAACCGATGTATACATAACTACAAACCTTCTCTTTTCTTCATTACTGAAGAAAACTTTGGGCCTCATAAAAAGCTTGAAAAGTTGTCAAATTTTTAATGGCAAATAGCAACATATCACATTGACTTCAGTGAACTTGTGCCATATACCTTAAGGGTGAGAAAAGATAGCTGTCACTTTATAGAAGGAAGAGTGCTTCTATAATAGAGTGACAGAACTCAGTCTAAATGTTATAATGCAAGAATTGCTAAAAAGAGGACTCGATTTCAGATGTTTTCCTAAAATTTTTTTACTTTTTAAATGTTTAAATTATATTATATACTATATATTACTATATATTATATAATTATTATATACTATATAATTATTATATAGTATATATAATATACATAATGTATAGTATGTAGATTCTATTCCTTTTTTTTTTTTTTAAGTTTATTTTGAAGACAGAGAACGCAAGTTGGGTAGGGGCAGAGAGAGAAGGGAGAGAGAGAATGCCAAGCAGGTTCAGTCCTGTCAGCATAGAACGCAATATGGGGCTCAAACTCAGGAACTGTGATATTATGACCTGAGCCGAAATCAAGAGTCAGACGATTAACAGACTGAGCCATCCAAGCCTCCCGTAGAGTCTATTATTTAATATTCAAATTCATTTCAGAACATTAATGGCTTGATATCATAAATAATTTATCGAAAACCAACAAAATTCACTTATAGGCTAATTGTTCAAGCTATCAAACCTACTTTTTGTGGGGTGCCTGGGTGGCTCAGTCGGTTAAGCGTCCGACTTCGGCTCAGGTCATGATCTCACAGTTTGTAGGTTTGAGCCCCACATCGGGCTCTGTGCTGACAAGCTTGCTCAGAGCCTGGAGCCTGCTTTGGAATCTGTGTCTCCTCTCTCTGCCCCACCCCTGCTTGCTCTCTGTCTCTCAAAAATAAATAAATGTAAAAAAGAAATTTAAAAAAAACCTACTCTTTGCTATTTTTGTATTATACAAGTTCTGTACAAATAGCTTAGATTCAAACATATAATTATAATTAGATGAACACAGATAATTTCCCACATTTTTCCATCAAAAATATATTTTTGAAGAAAAAAAATCTCTTAAAATGAGTGACCTATTCTTATCTTCAGCTTTTAAAGCTATTAGTCATTCACTCATCTCATGTGGCTTTCTTCAAATGTTATTTTCAAAAGACTAAAAATGATTTTGAAATCACTGTCAAGCGTTTAATCAGAATTTTCACAATGTATTATGATAATCCAATTTTATCAGCTCACATTTATCGATAAAAAGCCCAACTTAAAGCAAAAATGATTTTCACTAATTGCTTTACAAAGTCTTATCAATGAAGTCACTGCAAATTCAAACACACATAGGTACACACACACACACACACACACACACACACACACACAGCTTTAAAGAAAATCCTGCAGAGCACATTTCAACCAAATAGATCTGGGGAAAATTAAACTGGGAAATAGAGACCATTCATAGATTCTCAGTGCACTAGCAACCTCTCCCCACCACTACTTTTCATTCGTGAAAGCTGTCATAAATCTATGTCCACGGATCCACTTGCATTTGGCACAGGGGTTGGTAGATTATTTATTGAAGGGATTTCTGTCACAGTGGGATTAAGATGTCCTAAAAATTCCCAAGTGGGCAATTCATCACAACACAATTTAGAGAGCCACAATAGACCTTGGTAACAAAGTGGAAGTGAGTGATAGGTGAACCAAAACCCCCGGCTTGATCTAAAGAAAGCCGACAACATATACCAAGGGTGTCAATCAAACTGCCTCCAGAGCAGCTTCATGCATATGAAATAGGGAACAAACAGATTGGTTTTTCTTTCCTTGTTCCCAACAGTTATAAGAAGATATTCCAACACTAATGAGCTCATTTCTGTATACATGCCAGGTAAGGTTCTATCTCTAATTCTTTCTTACAGCCAAAGAAACAAAAACAGGCATTGTTTCTGAAATAACGGAGTTTGTGAAATGTTCTACTGTCGCCAAATTGCTCTCTATATAGCCCGTGCCACAGTTTTGCTATGAACCAAAAAAAAAAAACTCGCCTCTTTGTTTCTAAAAATTAACAACCTAAAGTATATTTTTGGTACTTTCAGACCAACATTTACAACACAATCTAAAAATATCCAATGTAAGTGTGAATGTTAAATCATCATGTTAGTATTTGAATTAAAAAAAATAAAAAGAGCTTCCAACAATAAAGCAAATGGATTCTTTTGAGATCAACAGTCATTAACTTAGTCAAAATCTCTCAAATATAAAATCAATTTTTTCACAAGTGCTAATATAAATAAAATTACGATCAGCAGGAACCCTGCCTAGAAAATAGCATACGTGATATAAATATTGTCCTATAAATGAATCAAGAAGATAATTAGTAATGGGGTTATAGTTTTGTTTTATTAACATTAGTTCAAAACAGCTCTCTTTAAAATTATACCAGATTGTCAGTAGTCTGAAACTTTACCTCTAATTTTATTTGAAGTATTCCTTATCTACTGTATCTATTACCTTGGAGAGATAAATTTTTTGCTCCTGTTTACATCTATATAATCTGGACATAGATTATATCTGGATGGTCCTTACAACAGATGATGAGTTATAGTTTATAGACATTTTTCAATGCAGTATTATCCTATGTCCTGCATTCAAAGACATCTCAGATTTAAAAAACATCACTGAAACTATTATTTCCCTGCCACTACTCTGATCTCCAAGCACGTTAACTGTCTCTACCATTTACTGTAATACTAACTACTAATTTCTTTGCATTATGCCTTTGCCTGTACACCTTGTCTTCTCAATGGGACTGTGAGCAGCTCAGAGCAGAGACTAATTCTTATATTCCTTTAGGACCCTTTAATGCCTTACACAATGCTAGCACATACAATTGTTCTGTATATAATGAACCAAATAGTTAATAAGATTGGTGTTCAGCATGGAAATTTCCCTTGCTTTCTGCACCAGCTTTCTGAGAATTTCTCAGTCTTGGATCACCAAAATCTTACCTTCTCTGCATCTACACCACTTAATAAATCAATATATATATACGGACTGAATGTTTGTGTCTCCCCAAAATTCATTTTGAAATCCTAATCCCCAATACAATGGTATTTGACTTGGGGCCTTTGGGAGGTAATTAGTTCATGATGGTGGAACCATCATGAATGGGATTACTGCTCTTCTTATAAACCGACCCCCCCTCCCCAGTGCTCTCTTGCTTATTTTCCACTTCATAAGGAAAACAGAAGTCTGCTGTCAGCAACCTGAAAAAGAGCTCTAACCGGAACCCTACCATGCTGCATCCCAATCTCATACTTCCAGCCTTCAGAACTGTGAAAAATAAATTTCTGTTGTTTATTAGCTACACAGTATGGTATTTCATTACAGCTGTCCAAACTATGATGATACATACTCCTAGTCAACCAAAGTCACTTTACTGTTTGCCTTTTAATTCATCAACATTTGTCACAACCCCCTCCCCTTCCTCCATCTCAGAAGAAACTTTTCCTTAATTTGGAAGACCCATCTCTTTTCACCTGTGCTCAAGGAGCCTCCCTTTAATGGTTTTGTTTTCTCTCAGTCTACCCATCTATAGGCATTTTCTCCTTAGCATACCAGTATCCGCAAGGCTTCGCTAACTTATAAAAAATGTGTGCTTTTTCATTGGTAGCAATGCCCATCTCACATGCACATGAGAGTTAAATGAGTTAGTGTTTGGCATATGCTAAGTATAATATCTATCATACCCAAAGCACAGAAAAAATGGACATTATCCCATTATCCCTAGTATTAGATTCTAATTAACACACCTGCTCACTACATAATGTGAGGAACTTGGTCAAACAGCACACATTTAATCTTTCATAGAATTATAATTAAAGAAATGGCATACAGTCATAGTAATGACTATGTGGCACATAGGTTTCCTCTTTCACATAAATGCAGAGTTATTTTGTCTCCATATTGGAATTTTAAAAAAGCCTAAATATCAGAGTATGGTGGAATTAATTTTCTAAGTAATGTATGTATGTATGGATGGATGGATCTGTTTATTGTTAATTTTCAAAGAAGTTGACTGATTTCCACTTGTGTTTTTAAGTATTATAGTTTGGGGAAAAGATGATATTGGTAGGACTAAGAAGATTTGTTGGTTAAAAGAATATTAAAAGAATATTAGGTTAAGCCAATAAGTGTTGTCTAAACTTCAGATGTTTACCAGTTTACTTCAAAGAGATAAATTTCAATTCCTTTTTAGAGAGATGTGCAGAGCAATTCAGGAGGCCTTCTTTGCTGGCCCTCTGAATGCACTCAGAATAGACAGTTAAGGTGTAAATGTGTCTCCCTAATGTGGTTCCAGGCAGATCCTTGTTAGGGGTCTTTTTACTCCCAGTTTGATCTTTAACAGACAAAGCTAAACATCAGTACAATGATCCTTCTTTGAGGTTTCTATAAAAAAATTAAATAAATAAAATAACTGCAATCTTAAGTCAATTTTATCTTCGGTTTTCTGAACAA
>CM053559.1:32525095-32540799 GCA_028646485.1 Cryptoprocta ferox | reverse complement strand
GGCTATAGAACCAGAGAAGCAATAATTTTTAACCTTCGCCTCTGACTTTGGTAGTAAGGGGTCAGAGGAACTAGGCACTGGAGAGAGTTTAGATTCTTAGATGGGTCTGTGCAGAGATTACAGGGAATAAGGCTGAGACAACCATCCTCTGTGGTTACAGACATGGATTTCCACATAACTATCACTAATACCCAGCCTGGCACAAATTATCTGGGGACATAAAATGTCCACTCCCTTGGAGCTAGTAATTTCTCCTGTTCCTGGGAAAAATTCCATTTAGGGAGAAGGAAAAGTCTAATGCACGAAAATGTTCAACAGAATTACCTCATCATTCTCCTATTGTTCCCTTTACTCCTATTAAGATTTGAAGACAGGGAAATTGTGAAATAATATAGAATTTCTAAAATACCTGTTGGCTCGATGAATGGAGCAATTACTTATGTGTTAGAGTCAGTAGAACAGTAACAGCGTGTGGAGTAGAAAACATTTACTGAGCTTTCTATGTGCCAGTCAGAGTGCAAAGAGCTTCCAAAGAATTATCCATAAGATGCAATCTTCACAGAAGTTCTATTAGATACCATTTTATAAAACATTTTTGTCTCTATGTTTTGTCTTCTCTCTGCACAGCATCTCTTCTTTGATAACAGCACCTCAACTTTTGTTGTGGGGCTACTTCTTCCCCTGTCTCAATCCATTTGCTTCGTTGGTGGGGGACGGGGGAGTTAGCTGATAAGGGTTGTAATCAGGCCTAGAGGACAATCCACCATGCTGACCAAAGTGATGGATTCAGGAAAAGACAAGGTCCCCAAGAGAAGTAGCTATCACTAGCAAATAAAAATATAGGGTAACCAGTTCAATTTGAATTTCAGAGATACAAATCATTTCTTAGTGTAACCCCATTCCATGCAATGTTTAGGTCACATTCTTTTTAATGATTCACTGCTTATTTGAAATTCAAATGTATTTGAATTTTATCTGAAAATCCTACAAGGAGAGATGGTAAGACTCAGTCCAGCACTTACAGTGTACTATAAGACAAGAGGCACTTCATATTTTTTTCAGAATTGCTAAATTCGGAGAATATATGCCTAGAGTTGCTGGGTGGCATCTTTTGTCCAACATGGGAGAAGTCTGCCCAGGAATGAAGCCTTCACAGATTAAAGCAGAGCCAAAGTTCCAATGACATCATTGGAACTCCTGGATCCATTAAGGCCTCTGGATTTTAGATTGGCACAATCCAAAGTTATTGTGCCAATATATTCCATTCTCTTTTCTTTCTTTCCTCCTTCCTTCCTTTTTTTGAAACATGAGTTTGGTTTATGTCCCATGGAACTGAAACATTCTGACCTGATATGTCCTATAAATAAGACACAGGTGTTCTTTTGGTAGATTTAAGGTCTCAGAGCAAGTATGTGGCAGATCTGGGACTTAAAACATGGAAATCTGGGTATAGTTGTATTTCTTTCTTTAGTTCTTTTTTTTTTTTTAAGTAGCTTCCATGATCAATGTGGAGCTTGAACCCTTGACCCTGAGATCAAGATGTGCATGCTCTACTGACTGAGCCAGCCAGCCCACTATCCTAGTTCTTAACACTGTAGACTGTTCCTAAAAGACAAATAGTGCCTTAGAAAACTCCAAGTGGTTTTTTAAAAAATATATTTACAAACACAAACTCAAAGAAAAACACTCTTTTAAGGAGCCAATCCCTTTTAGGATGACAGACTGGAGAATCCCGTAGGTTTATGCATATAGCTCACATATCTAGTGGCAAATTTACACCTCCAAATAATAGAGAAGAAATATCTCTCCCACCTCGGCTTGTTATACTTCTATAAAGCTATACTCCTTCATTTCAAACCACTTGGTAGGTTTGAAATCCAAGCTCATTAAAAACCAAAACCCAAAACAAAACCTGTTCATAATTAAAATTACAGAAGAATATACATTTAAAACTCACACATCTAAAATTTAATGCAATTTCCTGCTTATAAGCAAAGTATATTTCACTATGTTGACATATAAGAATTTTAATTATCTGGCCATGGCCTACTGTTCTGTCCTTATCTTTTGTCATTCTCTAAGTATACCTGCTGATTCATCATGCTGAATTTCTGGCAGTTCTGTACATGACCCATGTTTTTGATTTTTTGTTTTCTGGGGATTTTTTTGTTGTTGTTGTTTTCCTTTTAAACTTCCAAATGGCCTAGGCTGTTCTCTGTACCTGGAATATCCTGCTGGCCTCTTCTTCTCTTCCTCACATTTGAAAGGGAAACTATTGTATCTCCTGTGAGAAAGCCTTTCTTGATCTGTTACCACCAGGTCAGTGGTGAGATAATGTTCTCAAGGTTCAATGGACAGGATGCCTCTTTCATGCTATATTGACCCCCTCATTACCCAGTTGGGCGAATTTTCTCCTGGGAGAACGGTATACTTGGGCAAGGTGGCTTTCTTGGGCTGTGTGCCATTAACTGTCAAGTCTCCCAGCAGCTGAGAGAGTAAGAACTTCAGACCCCAAGGGGGGCTCTAAGGGAGGATTTAAATGGGGCAACAGAGCACATAGTGCCCAATCTGGAAGTTAAGGGAGCCTGGAATAAAACTATCATCAGAAGTCAGGCAAAATATTCCATAATTTATAAAAAACAGGGGCACTTGGCTGGCTCAGTCAGTAGAGCATGTGACTATTGATTTTGGGGTCAAGAGTTTGAGCCCCACACTGGAGGGAGAGATTAATTGAAAAAAAGTCTTAGTATAATAACGGGCATAGTTGGCATCCATTTGAGATGAAAAGTAGCATAGGGTCATCTGGGTGGCTAAGTCGGTTGACTTTGGCTCTGGTCATGATCTCATGGTTCGTGGGTTCAGGTTTCACGTGGAGCTCATTGCTTTCAGTGCAGAGCCCTCTTTGAATCCTCTGTCCCCCTCCTGGACCCTCCCCCACTTGCACTTTCTCAAAAATAAATAAACATTAAAAAAACAAAATGAGAAGCAGCAGAAATGATTGCAGCAAATCCTTGTACGTAGAGTGGTTTCTGTTCACAATACATCAGAATTATTCCTCATAGCAAGTTAAATATAAAGAAAATCAATTAACTCTTTAATGTCTTAATAATAACCTAGTAAGCAAGAGGCACCTGGCTGGCTCACAAAGTGGAGTGGTGACTCTTGATCTCAGGGTTGTGGGTTCAAGGCTCACATTGGGTGTATAAATTACTTAAAAATAAAATATTAAAGGGGCAACTGGGTGGCTCAGTCAGATAAGCGTTGACTCTTGGTTTCGGCTCAGGTCATGATCTCATGGTTCGTGAGTTAGAGCCTCGCGTGGAGCTCTGCACTGGTGTCATGGAGCCTGCTTATGCTTCTTCTCCTCTCCCTCCCTCTCTCTCAAAATAAATTTAAAAACTTTGAAAAAATAATAAATAAAATACTAACAATAATAACAATAATACTAATAGCCCAATAAGCTAAAAAGCATCTATAACCTTCCAAAGGGTTTAACCATTATGAAGCAATTTAAACAACAGTAAAAAGAATCTTTTCAAAGTACCATGCCCCTAGCCAAACCTATGGACAAAACTCCCAGGTGTCTGTACTTGGCCCTCTTTGTTTTTCTAGCGGATGGTGTCCCTCATTCTCAGAAAATAGAAGGCAACTACAAAACATATTTTTCTCTAGCCTGACCACATTGCACATCCCAGACAAGCCTGGGCCAGAGTCCCTCGAGAAAGCTGTCACCTCCTGCTCTTACGTGGCCAGGAGTCCACCCTGTCCTAACACCCCCCATGGGTACAGCTACAGTCCTCTCACATCCTTACCAAAACACCTTAACGGGCCCTGTTGGACAGAAGCTCAGAGCCCCAGAGAAGCTGGGAGCTGACATTTCTGTTGATGTCTGGCCCCTCTCCTCTCTTGGAGAGTAAATAATCTCTGTCCTGCTTGTGGCTCTACTCTTCATGAAATTCTTTGCCAACTGCATTACCGGCCACACTAACAAACAGAATGTTTAATTCCCATGTTATCAACATTCTCTTCCTTTCAGGGAAACATTAGAAAAAAATATCACTTAAGTCAGCATTCCAAAGAACAATTACTTTAAAAGAAGCTTTTATAAAAAGGAGTTAACTCTATATTAGAATCATACTAGCAAGCAAGGAATCTTCTAAATTTGTTCCAAATACATCAAGAATCTAAGGCTTAGCACTTATACTTCACATTTCGTGAAAAGAAATACTAGTTTCTCAGAATGTTTTAGCAATAAATGATATTATACAATATAAAATACATTTCATGTCTACTGTAATTCATGAATGATCTTTTACAACTATTTTAAAATTTACTATTAAATCTTTTCATTTATTCAGTATGTCCTATATAATAAGCATTTAAAATAATTTTAATTGATTAATACTCCTTTAAAATCCAATGAAATTGTCTTTTAATTACATGATATTATTTCTTTGCCATGAGTTCTTCTTTTATGCCAAAATCTCTTTGACAGTAATCATTTCCTTAAAGCACTAATATTAAAAAATTTCCTTCACCTAAAAATGTTTTCTTTCTGATTAATACTACTAAAATTTTTGCATCTTTTCCTTACAGTCAGTTATATTTACTCTGATACGTCATGAAAAATTCTGTAAAAGATAAACATATCCTATAGTCCAGTTTAATCAGAAAAAAATAGCATACAAACAATAAATCTTAACTGTACATTCAATAAAAATTAGTCCAAAGCAAAGGGCGCTTGAGTGGCTCAGCTGGTTAAGCATCAGACTGTACTTCAAGTCATGATCTCACCCTTCTTGGCCTTAAGCCCTGTGTTGGGCTCTGCATTGACAGTGGAGCCTGGTTGGGATTCTCTCTCTCTCCTTCTCTCTGCCCCTGACCCTTTCTCTCAAAATAAATAAACTTAAAAAAATTAGCCAAAAGCCATTTTGCCTCAAATTGAGTTTCTTCTGCCTAATACTTAAGACTACTTTTTCACTTTTCACTTTATCTCAGGTTTCTTGGCCATAACTACAAAACTATGGCTATTGATTCCTTAGTATGCACTGTCTTCAACCTGAAGAACGTTACATTGTGACCTTCAAAAGTAGACCTTTCTATGCTACAGAGTTATATAGCCTCAAATATATTTAATCATACCACATATAGAGACTTGGAAATAGCCAAGCACATTTTTAAAAGCATCTCAAATGAGTGCTGTGTAATTTTTCATAAATAGTATGGCAGCCCAGGACCCATTTGAGGAGATGTTCCCAGGTTTAGAATAATCTAATAGAAAGGTCAGAAGGAAACCAAAGTGAAAGTCCACTAAAACAGAGATCAGCAGACCATTTCTTGTCTTGGACACAGACAACTCTCTGCAAAGCACTGCTGTTCTACTAGCATATTTTGAAAGTAATAGATAGCTTCTTTCTTCCTTGTATTCTCCTGACATTCTCGCCTCTCTTTGTTTCCAAATATCCCTTACATTGTTTAAGTTTCTCAGCACACAAAGCAAATTTTTTAGACAGACTAATAACAGTAGAATATGAAGCAGTTTATCAAAATCAATTGTGTCTGCTACATATTCATCATTGTAAATATTCGAAACTTTCTTTTTCAAAAATTAAACTACTGATTTATTCATCCTTCTATGAAGCATTCTGGAACTTAAAGCATCACAATAAGACAATTTTGTCCTAAGAACAATTTCATGTTCGTCAACTATCTCAGCTATGCAAAGACCAGACTTCTGGCAAAATCAAGTAAGGAAAGTGCAATGAATACAAAAATAAACAAAAGGAGATGATGTCCAAAAAAGCCTAAAAAATCCATAAATAGGCAACTAAAAAACTAGTAAATAAATCTAATGAACAAAAACCAAAACAAAACCAAATAGCTATGGACTCAAAACACTTCCTCTACAAACTGGCTATAAACCTAAATGAATATCACTGAAAGTATAGATAGTTGAAATACTTGAAGAAGGAAGAAACATGGATGGGAAAAAGGAAAAAGGGATGGGGGATAGAGTGAAGGGAGAAAGGGGAGGGGAGAAAAGAGAGAAGGAGGAAAGAGAGATAAAAAGAATTCTGGGGAATTCCATAACTCCTGTATTTTCTACAAAGATAGCATTGAAGGCATTTTAAGTTGCATTACATGATATTCTTTTTTATGCCACACCAGTAGAGAATCAGCTTATGGCCACTTCCTGTACAAAGTATGATTTCCTTTCTCTTCGTAATGTCTGACATTCTCCATTAGTGATAGAAACTCACATTTTCATTCATATCATCCATCCGACTGGCTTAGCTTGTGAGTGATTTTTACTCTTCTCAACCACCTCCTTTCTGACCCCTTTAAACAATATACTTTGCATTAATCACAGGTCACACACACAAGGTGATAGCATTTTGAAGCTATGAGATCTAAAATAGGCGGCTAATCACAAGTAGAAATCAAGATTTGTACTGCATGTTACATTTATGTCTCTTGTTTTCTTGCTTTGTTTTTTAAACACCAGGGAAAAGACTATGTCTTTGACATAAAGAATTTTCATAGCCAGGTTCAAATAAATTAGATACATTTCCACTTTCAAGTAAAAAATTATTTAAAAAATTAAAGAGAGTCAGGAAATTCCATTTCAGGTATAGATGCAATTGCAATAGTTATACGGCAGCTGTTATATTATTGCCACAGGCAAGATCTGGCAAGTTACAGTGAGGTTTTACACACAGACTCACACAAAAACAGTATTTTGATCATGATAGGGACCATAAGTCCATCTCATTAATTTCAAGTAAAAGAAAAAAAATAAGTTTTAACGCGATTTAAAATCAGAATAGTTTCAGGAGCAAAAATAACACTCGTCTTTCACTCTGAAAACTTACCCAGTTCTTTCTTTGTCACTGCTGCTGTCATCATCACCAACATCAACATAGACAACATGTATTAATTTTATTTTCTCTATAGCAGCTGAGTAACAGTCACAACACACACCCAGCTCCATCTCATACATCCACTGCCTTTTGGTAGAGAGTGATCTATTTTTCTCAGGAAATTTCAAGCAGGTGGTCTATGTTATGCCGTGAGCTGATTGAAATTGGAACAGTTACATATTTTTCACTGTTTTCTTTAAAAAGCATTTCTATATCATCAAAATAAATAAAAATTAGCCAATGGATATGAGAAAGGAGCAGGGGGAACTAAATTTTGCCTAAACGGTCTTCACAGGATCCTCCATTTCAGGACAGCTTCTTTCTGTGATATGATTAATTAATCGTTAATTATAAGCATTCATCAAAGAGATGTTTTTAAAATGTGTTCATTTGTAAAATGACAATGGTATAACCTAAGTAACTTAGAGTTGTCTGAGGTCGCTGCCTACCAAATACCTAAAACAGACGAGAAGTGATTCAGGAGGGCAAAGTCTTACAAGACTGAGACCTGAACAGTCTATAACCATATGGATAAAGATATTATAGGTCAGGGGTGCCTGGGTGGCTCAGTCGGTTAGGTGTTCCACTTTAGCTCAGGTCATGATCTCACAGTTTGTGGGTTCTGCGCTGACAGCTCAGAGCCTGGAGCCTGCTTCAGATTCTGCATCTACTTCTCTCTCTGCCCCTCCCCCACTTGCACTCTTGTCTCTCAGTTTCTCAGAAACAAATAAACATTAAAAAAATTTTTTAAAAAGATTTATAGGTCAAATGTTTATGCTTTAGTAATTGAAAGCTCTATTCCATATTATAATATTGCATACTTTACAAAATTATTTTATAGATTTCTTTTTTAACTTGGAAAATAGCAAAACTGATTGAATGTTTGTTAAAACCTACACAAAGTTCCAGATGTTTGTTGTCTGACCAATACAAGGGAGTCTGAAAGGAAAATACTTTTGAGAACGTAGTATTACAGGTCTGATAGAAATCAATAGAATGACACTAATTACTTTTAAAACTCAACAAGATGAAGATTTTGTATTCAAGTGTCAATGTAATTCTACTATAAAAAATTAGCTGCCTGTTTTAAACGCGTCTTATTTTGTCTTATTGAAGTCAATGCACCTCTTTATGTCATGGACAATAATTTTTTCTATCAGTTACTTCTCAAATGCTTTGGTCTCATGACATCTCTAGATTTTACAAATTATCAGGAACCCACAAATTTTTTTATGTATGTGGCTATAGCTATTAATATTTACCATAATTGAAGTTAAACTGAGAAATTTTAAATCATTATCTATTCATTGAATAAAAATAATTCCATCACATAATTTAATGATATATTTCTATGAAAGCTAGTTTTTAAAAGAAAACAATGAGAATGACAAAGGTATGTAATTTGAAAACAAAGGAATATTTGAATAGCCTTTATTAATAATGGTGGATAATCTTTTGTGAAAACTACACTAAAACTGAGTAAGTAGACATTATTTTAGTTTCTTAAAGATGAGTGCATTGTGGAATCTGAATCTACCAATGAACTTTTCATTTTCTGTTTTACATTAAAATCCTTTTGGCCTATGTTTCACGTGGAATGTATCCTTTACTTACGCAAGATTTATATCTTACAGACCATACAAAGGGTTCTGGAGACTTCTAGGTATCTCTGGACTATACTTTGAGAACCAATGCATTTGAGTGTTTTTATATAGACAACTTCTAAAACACCAATGCATTATACATATATCAAATAAATATTATGCTTCAGGATTGAATATTCTCAAGGATCCTATCAGAACTAACACATTCTTTTGATTTCCAACCTCAGAATGAAGCACGTAACTGTTGTTAAATCAGTTCACTGTCACAAAAATATCAGTTTACTACAAATTCTAGTGGTATATCAAAATGGCTTCAAGACAAGTTATAGGATATTTTATATAATGCACTTTTAAAGTAAATAGTCATGATATTGATATAAAGAAAATCTGAGAAGTTTTAGCTGATGAACAAACTGCAAGAAGCAATAAAAATGTAAATAAGAGGTTCCTTTTTTTTTTTAAGAGGTTCCTTTTAATCTATGTATCATGTCAAGGCTTTTTATAAGTATGTGACACATCCCACCCTGCACTCAAAAGTTAAGACCCATTTCTTGGGGCGCCTGAGTGGCTCAGTCGGTTAAGCATCCGACTTTGGCTCAGGTCATGATCTCACGTTTCGTGGGTTCGAGCCCAGCATCAGGCTTTGTGCTGACAGCTCAGAGCCTGGAGCCTGCTTTGGATTCTGTGTCTCCCTCTCTCTCTCTCTCTCTGCCCCTCCCCTGATTATACTGTCTCTCTCTCTCAAAAATAAATAAATGTTAAAAAAATTTTTAAAAAGACCCATTTCTTTAGGTGCTAGAAGAGTATCATTAAAAATGAGCAAAATGAGGACTCTGATAGGGGGTGGGGGAAGAACAGACCAACTGCCTGCAAAACCGAAAGCAGCAGCTCAAAGATGCAGTTCCACTGAAAGGCAACAGAGAGGGGCAGGGCTCAAGAGAGTTACTGCCACATGCTAAGGATTCAGAAAACACTTAGTCAGGAATGGGACTTCTCAGAAGGGACTTCTAAGACAATAATGACCAGAACCTAATATGATCCATGGGAGGCTGAGATCTGGGTGGCCAGAGAGAACTATCCAAGACTACAGACAGGTTGCATCTATACCTGTAACCAGTCAAATGTATCTGTGACTGCATTTATATGGATTTCAGTACTGAAGAATGAAGACTTTTACTTCATGGTCAACTGAACTTTTCGACCGTGTCCAAGGGTAAGTGAAGCAATGATCTATCACAAACGGGTTCTCATCTCTCAAGACTTTCCTGTCATCCTCAAGCCAAGACACAGAACATAAGCACTTACTTACCACTTTCTAACTTACAATAGAACACTTAATCTTTTCCTTTAATATAGGCTATTATCATTTATTTTACAGGTAAACTCTTGAGGGCAGATATCATGTTTTATTTATTGCTTATCCCAAATATCTAATAGAGTACCTGCCACATACTAGATAATTGTAATGATTATTTATTCAGTAAATAAATACCCAATGGAAAAAAAAAAGTTATTTCAGGATTTTGTTTTTGTTGTTGTTTTAACTTTTTTGGTTTTGTACTTTGCTTCTGATTTTTTTAACACTTATTTATTTTTAAGAGACAGAGACAGTTTGAGGGACAGGGGAGGGGCAGAGAGAGAAAGGGAGACACAGAATCCCAAGCAGGCTCCAGGCTCCAAGCTGTCAGCACAGAGCCTGACGCGGGGCTCGAACCCATGAACCCTGAGATCATGACCTGAGCCTAGGTCAGGCGCTTAACCAACTGAGCCACCCAGGTGCCCCTGTACTTTGCTTCTAGTGCTTTATCTTAAAATGCTAATTTACCATTCACTTGTTCTAAAATAAGTTTTATATTTGCATTTCATTGGATCTCAAAACATTAAAAACTCCAAAACCTTGGCAGAGGGACAAAATGAAGTATAAAGGAGGAGGTAAAAAAAAAAAAAAAAAGAACAAACAAAACTCTCCAAAACCTGCTTACCACCTCTTGTAAATCGCCCTCAATCCTCTACCCATACAACTTTTTTTCCAACTGGGGTTGATTTTATAGAATGTGTGTAAACAGACAGTTTAAATTTAGCCCAAATGGCTATTTATTGTTCTGCTATACTTGTAATTTTCTTTTTCACTTTCACTTTCAGCCACAGAAAGAGCCTCATGCTATATTTCCACTTCAGTTACATGACCTTGGGCAAACCATACCTCTAAATGGCAAGAATATTTCCAGGATGCCTGGGTGGCTCAGGTGGTTAAGTGTCTGACTTTGGCTCAGGTCATGATCTCTTGGTTTGTGAGTTCGAGGCCCACATGAGGCTCTGTGTGGACAGTGCAGAGTCTGCTTCAGATCCACAATCTCCCTCTCTCTCTGCCCCTCCCCCAATTGCTTGAGCACGCGCACTCTCTCTCTCTCAAAAATAAAAATTAAAAAAAACGTTAAAAAAATAAATGGCAATAATATTTCCCTTTTACTGCTGTTGAGTGTATTAGACAATATATATGTAAAGGATATGTCTTATGGTAGGTATTTAATATATTACCAGGTCTTTTTTACACCTTCACTCACTATCAGGCTAACCCAAAACATCATCTTTCTAACTTAAACCACTGCGATAGATCCTAAATAACCTTCCTAATTATGTGCATGTCCCACGCTCTCCACACAGTAACCACAATGAGGCTTCTTACAGTATAAATCAGGTATGTCACTCTGCTGCTCCATCCAATGGTTTCCCCTCCTTCCACTTGTTAAGGCTGACATGACACGCACCACCCATCCACCACTTATCTCTTAATCTGATATTCCCAACACTGGCCTCCTAGTGGTTCCTTGAACATGCCAAGCACACTCTGGCTTTGAGGCCTTGCTATACCTGAAAATCTACTGCCTGGAGTGCTCATCTGTTCATTTCTCATACTTTACTTCAATTGCCTGCTCAAACATTCCTTTATCAGCCCATTAGCAGCCTCTCTCATCCCCACCCATCACTGTTTCCTTCCTTGTGAGATTTGCCCAGAACTGGGAATAGAGCAGTTCCCAGTACATAGTGAACCTTCAAAACTATTTGCTGCATAAAATGCGTAAGTACTGGTAATAATTTCTAAAATTCATAGGTAGCATGCAGCAGAGTTATACAATCATGAAGCAACATTTTTCATTACCTTACATTTGAAAATAAGAGCATCTTTTATGAAGTGAGTGCTTATTTAACTATACACAAGACATTAACTAATTTGGTCCTCATGCAAAACATAAAATACAGGTCTAATCATTGTCCCCATTTGGCAGTTGAAAAAACTGAGGTTCAGACGGTTATGTAACCTACCCAAAGTAGCATAGTAAATAACAGAGTCTGGTTTTGAATTCCAGAATTCCGATTCCAGAGACTTATCTGAATCACACACTAATTCCAAAAGGAACTTCACAGCAAAAGCACTCTGGTCTCCTCACAACATTCATTTTTCTTGTAGGGTTCATAAAATCATTTTGAGCTACTGTTACTATGTGTCAAATGATTTGTTACAATTCAAAGAGCATTTTTTCCTGTCATGTTAGGAAGGGTAAGAAATAAGACAGGACTGATTTTTCAGTCAGCCCACACTTGATAGTTTACATAGGTCTGAGGAGACATAGCCCCTTGTCTTAACAGAAACTGTGTGAACTGCCCCTGCTCATCAATCATACAGTGGCTGTTTACTCGTCCCCAGGCTACATTTCTCTCCACACGGCATCGGGGTCTTCCCCTCAGCAAAACTAAAATGTGCAATGACAGATGAAATTTCCGCTACTATTTAGACGTGAAATGCAAAACTAAGTTGGAATAGCCCACTGTTGGAAAACAAACTTAGAACACTAATGAGACACAAAATTTATGCTTGATAAAACTGTCCAATATAAGACTACATCAACTACTGGGAATCATGGTAAAAAAAAAAATTCATACTTAGAATTACATGAGACTTGTTCCCTTTCTCTCTTATCTTCTTTCTGTTTTCTCATTTATACATTATTTTTTCTCTAAGTGACCTTGTCACTTTGCTGAGAAGATGGGTTAATCGTAGAAAATAAATTGACAGAAATAATGCAAGGAATAGTAAGAATTACCAGCAGAAGTGTTTATGTAACATATAACCCATGCAACAGGCTGCGCTGATTATGGAATTAAATCACTATGGACCTAGATAGGAAATAAGGGAGGAAAATGCTAAAGAATTAAGAAGTTTTTCTACTCTCTGAAAAATGTAACCAAGTGGCTTATCTACTGTGAACTTCAATAAATGCACTATAAAATTAAACAAAATGCTTAGATTTCCCTTAACTCAAGTTCACTGAAGAACAATGCTGACTGAAAATAATAAAACACCTATCAGAATTGGATTCATGGGTTCCATCAATTTCTAAAAATCATTTTGCAAAATTCTGCATATGCACTTATGTATCAACTATTCTGTCAAAGGTTCCATATCTCAGGCCAATTTTTCAAGGGATTCCATGACTTAACAGAGGTTTAAAAAAATACTATTCAATATAATTGTGACAAAATACTTGGTATTTCCTATTTGTATATTTTACATACACATATACATATATACATATGGAAGAGTATTATAAGACATGCAATTACATCTTTCCTTGGGGGGGAAAGTCATCCTACATAAAGGAATGTCAACCCCTCCTCCATCAGAGGACAGCTGGCTTTATTCATGTGTTTAGTAAACAAAGGTGTTCCTTCTGATTTTTATTTTCTTTTAACAGGAGGGCATTTCTAAAATGGCTATTTATGACCATTTGACTATTTTATTATTTCTTTTCACATAAGGACATTTCAGAGTGGCTGTTTAGTTGAGCACCTCTGCATATCAATTAAGGCTTTCCATGTAAATGTAGACTTTGAGTAGGACTCAAATCTGTAAAGAAACTGAATGCTATACAAATTATTATTTATCCATCAGTCAAAATAAAACCAAATCCAAAATGTCAAATATATGTTAGGACACCCAACATAACTCTACTATAATGTTGTTTTAATACCAAGCATGAAATTACTGTTTCTTTAATATGTCCTAGGGAGTCATTTAGTTGGCTCACTAGGCAGTCAGTTCTTCATAGACATCTTTTGCAAAGCACAGGTGAATAACAGTCTCCTTTACGACCAAGTCACTTTCTTAAACCGAAGATACATTGATTCTCATTGACTCACAGAGATGCTTATAGCTCAAAATACTATCACCAACATGGCCACAGTTGCGTCATTTATTGTGGGCTGACTCACACTCTGTTAGGCATTTCATTTTCTAATTTGTCCTCACAACAGCCCTTCAAGAGAGAGACTGAACTGCATTTTAGATGAGGTAAGCAAGTATTACCTAGACCTCCTTTCTGGGATGAAGGCTATTTCTACTGCCCATTCTTTCTGTTAAAAGGGCAGAACTGATTTAACTTCTCAGGCAGGTATGCAGGCTCTGAGACACTCTGTCATCCAGCTAGCATATTGGCTCTTGAGAGGGATCGATTAAAAAGCAATTGAGGTATAGGACCAACAGAGTAGGCTTCCTGAGTACAGATGAGGAAGGAGCTCATTCAATCATCCATTATATTAGAAATTAGAATAGACCCATAGACTAAAAAAAAGCAATTGATATCCTAAAGGAAGAAGAAACATGGGATTCAGCAGCTTAATTCTCTAGCTGTAGACCTGGGAAGTATCTTAGCTCATTATTTTGTACCCCTCAATTAAACCCCAAATAGCATGTTTTTATACAACGTTTTTTTGAGAAAGTAAAAAGTGACAAGGTAGGAGAATGTTGCTAACTTTGTACTTTTCAGCTGAAAAGAACAGGGTGCAGGATGGGAGAAATTGAAAATTAGTCCGCTGAAACTATTGCCATGGTCTTAGGTGACTCACAGAGAACAGCAAAAAGGCTTTAAGAGCTGAGATGTACAAGTGCAACTGATCTTCTGAACAGAAAAGAAAATAAGCTGTATAAACGACAGAGTTGAGAGTTTGCTATTGATTCTGGACAAGGCTCCAGGATGGGTTTGGAGCCCTAAGAAGATGAAATAGAGTCGAGTATCAGGTTAGTGAATGGTTTAGCAAGCTAGTAAAATCTCTTCCAAGGCTGAAAACAGATGTATCCATAATAGTGACTGGTTTGGGTTCTTTTGATAAACATGTTCTCAAAATAAAGAAGGGAAATTCCTTCAATTAGAACAGCTTCAAAAAGCTATCACTAGAAAGCAGTGTAGCCAGGTGATTGAGAGTCCTCTGGACTTCATTCGACTTACTTCTGTTCTGCTACTTAGTCCAGGTCTGTAATCCTTCATCTAAAATTTTGAGGCCAGATAGTTTAGAATTTTCTCTTTTTTTCAGATGTTTATTTTTTGAGAAAGAATGAGAGAGCCAGCGCAAAAGCAGGGGGAGGGGCAGAGAGAGAGAGATGGGGACAGAGGATCTGAAGTGGGGTCTGCACTGACAGCAGAAAGCCTGATCCGGGGCTTGAACTCACAAACTGTGAGATCATGACCTGAGCTGAAGTCCGACGCTTACCCAACTGAGCCACCTAGGTAACCCCCACTGTTTTGTTTTGTTTTTTTAACTTTAGTAAGGAACTACAATGAATATTCCATATATTCTGTTAATATTTCCAGAACCTGGTAATCAAACAAGTGAACTACTTAAATATTCATACTAAATGGGAATTTTTTTAAACAACCTCTAAGACCTCAATCGCAGCAATTTCCTATGCGACACATCCCCAAAGGCAAGGGAATCAAGAACCAAAATAAACTATTGGAAGCTCATCAAGATAAAAAGCTTCTGCACTGCAAAGGAAACAATCGAAAAAACTAATAGGCAACCGACAGAGTGGGAAAAGATAGTTGCAAATGACATATCAATAAAGGGCTAGTATCCAAAATCTACAAAGTACTCACCAAACTCCACACCCGAAAAACAAACAATCCAGTGAAGAAATGGGCAGAAGACATGAAGAGACACTTCTCCAAAGAGGACATCCAGATGGCCAACAAACACATGAAACGATGCTCAGCATCACTCATCATCATGGAAATACAAATCAAAACCACACTGAGATACCACCTCACGCCAGTCAGAGTGGCTAAAATGAACAACTCAAGAGACTATAGATGCTGGCGAGGATGTGGAGAAACGGGTACCCTCC
>CM053559.1:32436037-32524595 GCA_028646485.1 Cryptoprocta ferox | reverse complement strand
TGAAAACAAACTGAGGGGGGAAGGGGAAGGGGGAAAGGTAATGGGGGGTGATGGTCTTGGTGGAGGTCACTTGTGGGGAAGAGCACTGGGTGTTATATGGAAACCAACCTGACAATAAACTATAAAGTTTAAATAATAAAAAATAAAAATAAAAAATAAAAAATAAAAAGGCTACATACAGCCTGACTTCACTTTAACTTTGATTCTGTCTCTGTAAATAAAGATTCATGTACCTGTACTTGTATAACTTTAGATAAATTATTAAATTGCTCTGAGCAGGTTATTTAATTACTCTGAGCTTCAGCTTTCTCATCCTTAAAAGCAAGATAATAATAGCAACTATTTTATAGGATGCTGGCAATAATTTAATAAGATAGTATATGTAAAATACTTCATAAAATACCAGGAATAACCACACTATCAAACTTTATTCATTTTACAACTTTTTTCCTAAACCAGTGGATCTCAATATTAACCATATATTAAAATCACAAGGGATCTTTAAAAAAAAATAGCAGTGCCTGGCTCCACACTCCATCAATTACATTGGATTCTATCTCTGCTGGTAGGGACAGTGCCATGTATAAATTTCAGTCAGATTAAGAACCACTACTCCAAATAAATGGTCACAGAGAATCAAGGTTTTTTTTTTTTTCTTAATAGCATTTAATGACTATTCCCGAACAAACTCACCATCTAGAGAGGGAATGTCCAACTGCTGAACAAGATACACCCACCACTTCATATAAATAAATTGTCTTTCCATTATAAACCTCTAAGATTGGTTTAGGAGCTATGGGCTTAGATTATTTTAGTAGGTATTTTCTCATAGCCTATTACTTTTGGGAGAACTAACAGATCACAAGTTTCCTCTAAAATACAAGACATCAAGACTTAGATCCAAAGTCTACCAAACGTGAGGCTCTGACAGAGCCCAGCACTTTCTTTACACCCTGTCTAATGACTCCATGGACATCCACATGGTGTTTTCTGTGAGGACACTGAAAATCTAAACAGACAATGCTCAGATTGTATATGACAATAGAATTCTGACCCATAACTTCAGAAGCAACCAACTCAGAAATTCAAATCAGAAAAGTTCAGCAACCTGCCTAGAGCTAACAGAACCGGCCAGCGCCCTCCTCCTGCCCCCCCCCCCCTTTTTTTGGCCTGGCTTCTAACTCAGAACAAACCAGAGAAAACCAACTCTGCTCCCCAAACCAATCACATAAGATGCCCCACTGTTTGCCAGCCCACCTCTGGCTTCCCACACCAGCACCCCCAATCACAGCATGAGTGAAGCCTTCCATGTTTCTCCCTATATTGCTTTCCCCACTCCCCTCCTCACCTTTGAGTCTCTGCCAAATTCAAGTGCTGCTGGCTGCTATAGAAAGCTCTGAATCAATAGCCTCTGTCTGTTTGGTTGTTGCTGATATGATCTCCATCTATTTCCACAAACAGTATAATAGATGAGGAACAGAATGTTAGGAGTACAGATCCATTTCCTGTTATATTTTTCCAACTAGTCCCTTACTTTGTTAATTTTTAAACTTTGTGTTGAAGTGTAACATACACAAGGAAAAGTACAGAAGTGTCAAAATCAGTGAATTTTCACAAACTACACACACCTGTGTAATCAGCGCCCTGGTGAAGAAACTTCTGTAACTATCAGCACCCCCTCCCCAGACTCTCTTTTGCTCTCTTCCAGGCACTACAGTCTCCTCAAAAAAAGAGCAACCTCTATGCTGTTAATACCATAAAGTAGTTTGGCCTGCTTTATGCTTTACTGATATGAAATCAGAGAACAGTGTCTATATTCGGTGTCCAGCTTCCTGTTCAGTTTCCTTACTACTGCCTGTTTTTACTGTCATGTGATCCTGCAGTACAATACATGTACCATATTCCAGGGCAATAAATGTCCCTCAATTTATGTTTCCATTTTACTACCAAAGGACATTTGGGTCATTTCTAGTTTGGGGTTATTAAAAATACTGCTGCTAGAATGAATATTCTAGTGCATGTCTTTTGGCAATTTACATATTTCTGCTAGGAATGCATCTAATAGTGGAACTGCAGGACTGTACTGTATACATGTGCTCCACTTTGATAGATACAGAAATTACTTTGTAATAATAATAAAAAAAATCAGGGTAATCACGCATTGGTACTCAACTAAAGGCAAGAATTTTCTGTCCCAATAGGCACAGCTCCAACCTTGCATTTTCTATCATGCTAATGTTACTTTTAAAAGTCATATTTCTGGGGAGTGCCTGGGTGGCTCAGTCAGTTAAATGTCGGACTCTTGATTTCAGCCCAGGTCATGATCTCATGGTTCATGATTTTGAGCTCTACATCGGGCTCCATGTTGGCATTACTGAGCCTGCTTGGAATTCTCTCTCTCTCCTTCTCTCTCTGCCCCTCCCCCACTCATGCATGCTTGTGCGCGCTCTCGTGCTCTCTCTGTTAAAATAAATAAATAAATTTCTAAAAATTTTAAAGTTCTATTTTTTTAACTAAGGGGGAAAAAACCCACCACAGATATTGTGCCAGTTTTACTTCTAGAAATAATAGGCTATGTGAAATGTGATTTACATTTACTGGAAATATATATACATCTGAGAATACCAGTGTAATAAAAGCATCGTTGGCTTTCTTTTTATGTCATGTAAAAAGAGAAAGAAGCTGCTTGTATTTTAGGGAAGTTAAAATTAAGCAGGACAAACTTCTCACTTATATAAACTGCTTGAGACAGGGACCAGGTCAGATTCATCTTCACATCCCCTACATCTGCACCTCAGGTACATAGGAGGCTTTGGCTGAATGTTTGTGGAATAAATGAATCCTCAAAAAGCCATGTCAGCAAATGTTCCCCTTGAAATGTTCTTTTAATAAGCTGGTAGATTACTTGATAAAATTCATTAAATCTGCCTTCCAAGCCCTTCCTTAGTTGTTCAAGCTTCTGGCCCTAGAGCCCAGCGCTGACAACCTGCAGACAGGCCGTGCCCCTCTGTGGGAGGCTGGAAAGAGCCAGAACCAAAACAGAAAGTAAAGTAAACGTTTACATTTTCCTCACGCTTCTTACACAGACTGCTCACCTATGCATTCATATAGGTGCCCTCCAACCCTCAGGCCAGATGAGGAGAGACTATGCTTGAATGTGCTTACACCCAGAATTGAGCACAAGAAGGGATGATAGCAAGACACAGGTGAGCCTCCCAACCAGAGAGCTTCCAGAGATCACAGCATATTCACAGTTGCCTTTCCGTGACCTGCGCTTGTTAAGTAATTTGCATCCACCTTTACATTTTCTAAGACAAGTTAAGGTCAAAGTTCAGTGATCTGTTTTGGAGAGAACAAAACAGAGACAGAACTCCATGGCAAACACCTCAATTTTTTAAGATTTTAAAATACTGCCACCAAAAAGAAAAATCACCTTGTACGATAAATAGAAATCAGCATGTCAGGGAAAATGTTCTTGGTCTAAAGTAAAAAGCAACTGCTCGTATTTTTATTCTGTACGCTCTCTTCGCCTCATCTTATTCCAAACTTAAGAAAAAAATTATAACTCTAAAGGAACACTATCACCCCAAATTCCACCAGTGTAGTTCAGAAATGTTTACATCTTCCTAATTCTTATAAAGTCGTGGTTCAATGATACAATTTTCATAATTAATGGTAATCATGATATGCACAGACTTTTAAAGTTTTTACCTGATGAAACACTATATATACTGAAATAAATATTTCAAAATATTTGTTTTTAAGTTATATCATATTCTACCCACTGGATAAATTTGACTTCCAACTCTTCTACTCCTGTGTGACATTTAGACCATAATCTTTTACTATTCCATGTTTGTGACTTTGCAGCCTTTTTTTCTACTTTTTAAATTATTTCTAGAGGATACATACCCAGCAACGGGAGTACGAGGCCAAATGGAATGAACATATTTATTGTTTCCAAAATAATTTGGCCAGTTTTACAAATTTAATAGTCACAGAATTAAAATGTAAAACTAAGTAGCAGACGAAATTAGGATACCATCCTCAGTGAGCCCATACTCACATCACATTGATAAATGCCAGCTACAACATAAAGCTTTTTCATCTGGCTAATGCTCTCATAAAATGATACATATTTCAAAGTAACAAATGTTCGCTTTTTGTGTTGCCAACAAGACTGAAAATCCATCCACTCCAACAGCAGACTGAGGTAAGATCTCCATGGAGGAAAAAGGGGGGGAAACCTAACTTTTACTAAAAACAGATCATGTGCCATACCTTATGCTACAGACTTTCTCATGCGTCATCTAATTTAAGGCTGGAAATTATATAGTAACTGCTTCTATTTTTACAAAATTCAGGGTAATGCACAGACCACATTGTTTCTACTACAACAGCCCAAATACACAGTAATAAAGAGTGTGTACTACAAAAATTAATATACTAATTACAAAGATGCTTCAGGACTTCTTTCAAGCAGAAGTGTTGAAACATGGAAAACCAGTGAGCTAACATCTTTGGCATACAAGCATTTAAGCGATCATACAGAAGTCAACTTTCTCTTTCCTGACTTGGAGCTAATTATAGAGAAAAAACCCTTTGTAAAATTTATTTTAGGTGAAATAATTAATTCTAAAGCATTTTAGAGTGAATTCTGTGTATAGGTACATTTCAAAGAACATTTTAACACTGACATATCAATATTTTCATAACATGACCAATTCTGTAATTTTATACAGGTGTTCACAACTTTTTTTCCTAGTTTAACTTATTTTTGAAAATAGCATACATACAGAAAAGTGTATAAATCATGATGTTAACGAGGCACTGAGATCGAAAAAACGGAAATTACTAGCATTCCACAAATGTCCCTGTGCTCTAACTTCTAACACCAGAGATTAGTTTTGCCTTCACAGATGTTTTTTAATCTAGCAAAGCTCTGATAAATTTGTTGTGACCTTTATTGAAGTATTCATTTAATTTCTGCTAGCTCTCCCATTTCTTCACTGAAGAGACAAGTTTATCCCATGAGATCAAGTAATGGGAACCTGATGAAAATAGTAATATCAAATTGGCACTGATCGAGACAGACTTTGAATGTCTAACATTGGCACGTACTATACATTATAAGACCCTCTTTCCTCTCCACTCATACAGCCACATCAAAACCAAAAAGATTATTTCACTAAAACAACTCAAAGAGAGTAGTTATATTTGCATAACATGATTTATTTCTGCTTAGTTCACTACCATCTGTTTTCATATTTAAAGTAGAAAGGTTTATACATAAAACAATCTTATATAACTTTTGCATGCTATTTTAAAGAGCAATTGGCCCAAATCTGGATTATTTTTTCTATGTATATAAAGTTGTTTCTAAAAAGTAGGACGTAAACTCCCCACATCAGTATTTTTTTTTCAGTAGAAATAATTTACAGCCTTATCCCAACTGCTATAACAAGAATTGCTAGTTCCACTTACAATAAATTGAAATATGCATAAAGATACATACTTCCTGATATCAACTGTTTTAATCCCTAAGTAGAACGTAAAACATATATCGAACATAGGGGGAGAAAAACCTTCAAAAACTTACTTCTATTATTGTTTATTTTCTCTGAAATGGCTCAAGATATTTTTCCTAATGAAGAGTAAAATTGGATAATGTGAGACACTAGATAATTACTTTAATAAAAATGTTAGGATTTAATTATCCAAAGCATATATATCATATGAGCTAGTTCAAATCCTATACTATCTTAATAGGTTTTATGTATTAAGTGAGATTTAGTTAACAAATTCAGCATCATACCAGGCATACTTTCTTTTTAACTGCTTATTAACACATCTAAACTAAAATGTCAGAGAGGTGGGAGTTGAATGTGATGATTCAAATGTTTTATTTACATGAGACTGATCACTGATCTACTTTCATAAAAAAAAATACATATTTGACCATACATTAATTAGCTATTGAACCAACTGACATCTTTATTGCATTTTAGACTACTTTATGATTTTTGAAAACGTAGCCTTAGAATTTTCAACAATATCATTTCAGAAAAAGATAATTATTCTTCAGACTTGGGAATTTTGCATTATTTGACCACAAGGGGGCCATAACTATCTTTGAATATTTTAGACAACCCACCTAGGAGAGAAAACTGAAAATGGAATCAATCACTTCATGAAAATTAACTAGTAAACATAAGAAAACATCTATTAACATAAGAATATGATTTTTTTGAAAATGAATTGAGTATGAATTACCTTGATTTGTCCCATATATGCTATGCATGTAAGAGAGAAACTTTTTCCTACTTCTCTTTCCAAAGGTGGCATTTACCTATACCTTCTGAATTCAGATCTTCACTTTAAACAGAACGAGTATTAGCTATGATGGTTTATGAGACTTACCTATATAGCTGTAATTTCTCAAGTGCCACAAGTCATCACGTGGCAAAGAATTTCTACCCAATGTCTAATTCAGTGACCAGAGGTGAAATGAAAATGAGTAAAATTACCAAAACACAGTCACCAGGCTAAAGAAGCAATCTAAAACATTACTCACAATGGTATGCTTTAATTCTGTTCCTTTACCTTTTGATTAAAATTACTCATAAAACAGGTAGAATGGCAAACTGTATAAAGCAACTAAATATTTTGCTCAAATATTCCCTATGGTACAATCAGCAGAATCAACTGTTCTCTCTGCAAACAAAAATGTTATAAATAATGCTGATCTCCTCAAAGAAACATTCTGAACCAGTGCTAACGTAAAGGGGAACTAAACCAATTATTCTGTAATCTTTTAGTTGGTACCTCAGAAAATGATACCTGGCACACCAAAGACAAATGGACTTTCACTGACGACGAGGAGGAAGCTGATTCTGTAGCATTGGCGACATTATGAGTTCGCTATATCAAATATTTCTCTGTCAGTAACTCATTCTATTATCATACTTTAAATTTTGTTATACCGGATAAGTGAGGTGCTGATGGTGATAATGATGATGATGATGACAATGACAGCAATGACAATAACAGCTGGAATAACTAAAAATTAGTCATCTCAAAAATATGGATAGAAGATCCAGGTGCCTGGGTGGCTCAGTCAGTTAAGCGTCCCACTCTTGATTTCGGCTCAGGTCATGGTCTCAGAGTTCATGGATCGAGCCCTGCATTCAGTTCTGGGCTGGCAGCATGAAGCCTGCTTGGGATTCTCTCTTTCTCCCTCTTCCTCTCTGTCCCTCTCACCCCCATCTCAAAATAAATAAACATGAAAATTTTTTCTTAAAAAAAGAATATTGATAGAAGATCTAATGATGACAGTTCTAATTATAATCTTTCATATTTATTCTCATGGTTTCATATGGTCTGAATTTCATTTTTCTAGGTTTTACCTAAAATGTCAAGGAATACTGCCAAACCACTCTGGTGGATGGATAATTGCATCTGGAGCAGGAGAGTTATAACAAGTCAATGGGCCACAGATAGGGGACAAGATTGGCCTGGGTGTATTCCTAAAATATCATTGTATGTGAGACCCAATGATGTCTCTGTACTAAAGAACTGATATTTCCATTTCTCACACTTCTCATCTATCTAATGGAAATATACTTGCCACGTATCCTACTGATGATTGATAGTATATCGGGAGTTAAGTAAGAGCCTTACAGGTATTAACACTATTAACCATCCCAATAACCTAAATGACAGGTTTAGAAGTGAACAGAAACAAGCAGGCTAACAACATTTGGCAACATTCTCAGTCGTGAGGCACGATGCTAACTAACAGAAGATATCTGTTTGTTAAGGGGAATCAGTATTTAAGAAGAAAAAAAACAACACAGAGGAGAGGAAAAGCCTCTCTAGAAACTCTTAGCAAGTTCCCAGATAAATCTCAAATTACAGAAAGTGAAAACCAAGTTCCCAGGCAACAATGTTATTTTCTACACAGATTGTAAGAGCCTTTGGATCCATTCTGTAGCACACGCTCAGTTTCCTCAAATGGAAAACAGAAACAATGTGATTCTAAGAGCCAACCCTGCATTAAAAACAGTACTAATCAATAGTGTACTTGGCGTCTGTATTCCAAACTAGTAGGTGCTCTAGGCATGCATAACTAATGCGTGGTCTTTCCTACTTGTTTTTCAAAAGACCTTCAACAAGTTGCACTTGACATTCACAAAAGAGCACATTCTCTATGATGCTATTTCTCTCTTTAGTTTTAAATTAAATGTGACATTCATAATTTCATCTCTACACTAACCAATTGTATATCAGACAAAATTGACTTCGAGTAAGCATTTTCTTCACCGATTTAAATTAGAACGAGGAATTCAAACAACGCTATAGAAGTTTTTGTCCCTTGCTTTTTAGTAATGTTTCTTCCATTGGGCTTTTTCCAAAAGTATCTAACTTGATGATCCAACACAAAGAGAAGAAAACTCTTAGAACTCTTAGTATTTATGAGTTCTATTTGACTGATAGGTTCTTAACAAGATTTCCTCACTTACGGCAGTTTCATGCCATAAAACTTATTTACCACTTACCGAAGGTGATTTTTATTCTAAAATTTATTTTTTATATTGAAGAGGGAAACAAATTAATGAATAATTCAATTAGCAACAACTTGCTAAAGGAAACCTTTTTCCTCAGCAATGGTTGTATCCACTCATTTCTACCTGGGTATGTTAGTAGGAGTATAAATAAAAATGTTCTTTATTTTAATGGTCCACCTAAATCATACACTAGCCACAGTAGAAATAAAAATTATCGCACTAATTCTATGACACTGCTTATAATGAATATATTTTAAAGTGACATTTTCTAATAGCTCATTACTTACTTATCCAACACTTACATAAATTATGCAAAAACTCAGAAACAGGAAAAAGAATATGTTCTAAGCCCTAAAAAAAAAAAAAAAAAAAAAAACTTTTCAAGTTTCTTCTAATGCTTTATAAAATTCCACATACCAATAATCCTTTCCCTTCTTTTTTCCCCCAATATCGTGTAAGGCCAGGAACTAAATACAAAATCTAATAACTAACATTTGTAAAACTACCTCAGTGAATTTTTACTTAGCACAAGATACCAGAATTGTATGTGTGATTGGCAAAACATCAGACATACACACACACACAGTTACGTATTTCTGTCTTGTTTTTTAGGTTGTTGTTCCCCCGCCCCCATCTTTTGTTAGTTTTTTTTCTACTGGAATTATCAAGTATAAATAGGTTGTCTCAAACCTTAACTCATGTTAAGTCCTTTTTATTTTACAAGTAAATCAAAACCAATCATTAAACTCACATGAACATTTTGAGCTCCTAATGGGATTATTTTCTGCATGCAAGGCAACTGGTACAATTGGTGATTTACCTAGAAACTAAAGATGTCAGCTACAAAATAAGGAGATACGAAGCACACTTAGAATGATGGAAACATTATGCATTACTGCTGTTATCAATAATAAGTTTACAGCTATATAGGATTATCTTTTCACATACTATCTCCTATATACTCTGACTTCATTCTATCAACCATCCTGCATTTTAGATAGCTAGGTACTATCTTCCTTTTGTAGTTGAAGAAACTGAAAGGCAGATGTCTCAAATTTTCTCACACAGTAAATCAAACAATGAATGCCACCTGAATAAGAGAATAGGATTCAGCGTTGTCGGTATTCTAGTCCAGTGCCCAACCACTATCCAACATGGATGGAACCTACGTTTTCTTGTGTTCGCCTTTAGCTAGTGGACTTCTACTAACCTTTTGAATAAAGTCTTATTTTTGACACCTCTATCCACTCATGTCCAATCTAAAAGGATAGCAGAGAGGCACCTGGGTGGCTCAGTTGGTTAAGCATCTGACTTCAGCTCAGGTCATGATTTCAGGGCTCTTGAGTTTGAGCCCCATATCGGGCTCTGTGCTGACAGCTCAGAGCCTAGAGCCTGCTTCAGATTCTGTGTCTCCCTCTTTCTCTCTGGCCTTTCCTTGCTTGCTCTGTCTCTCTCTCAAAAAATAAATAAACTTTAAAAAAAGAAAAAATAATTTATTCTATGGAGTTTCTCTATTTCCACCAAATTACTTTTTGTTCAAAACATGTTTTTCATTCATCATTGCCTAGCTCAGGCAGTAGCAGTACTATTCTTACTGTTGGCCCAGGACAGGTAATCACTCCTGTGCTTCTCAGAAACATTCACACAATTCTAACAGTCACAGCCAACATGAACTACAGACTTATATCTCTTTGCCAGAAGAGTCTATGGGTTCTTTGACAAGAGGAATCCTGACATAGCTACTTTTGTATTTTCAGTGCTATCACTATGTCTGCTATACCACAGACATTCCTTAAGCTTGTGAAACTGAAACATTAAATAATATCAAACATGTCGTTGACTCTGATGGATCGTTGTTGATAGACTAGATGTTGCTTGAAGACAAACATGGCAATTCAATTCATTCATCTTATTCTCAAAACTCATTATAATAATATCTGCCACATGATAGATGTACAAAAAACATCTCCATCAAATGAAAAAAAAAATCACTGAGTAGATGAATGATATATTAGGATATGGACATTTTGAGATAAGTAAAATATTACTAAGTAATAGATTCTTAGGAAGTTCCTTATAATATGTTGGAAGCCAATATATTCAACTGATAGAAAGGAAAGAGCAATGCAAAAGATGCTCTAGTAATGACTATTTTTAGTTTTATAATAGTATTTCAGTTACATCCATCACTTTTTCCCCTTTGCTCTAAGCTAATTTCTTTAAGAGCAACAGAATGTGAATTTAAAAATACTATTGTGTCAGGAAAACAAAAAAAAAACATTGAAGAGGAATGCTGCTAGTAGAAAGCTAGATCTTTTTGCCCCTCCATGAAAATAACAGTCAAAAAAAGCTATACGTGGGCCTAATGTGATAAATTTAGAATATGTCCTTTTAAAAGACTGAGCCCACATGAAGGTACCAGAAGGGAAATAAAATTTTAGCTCCACTCAATCATGATTCAATGGAATGATAATTTGAAATATTTTGTAGACCAGTTCCTTTCTACAAAAACTCCACTGCTCTAGTGATGCCTCCCTGTTTCTTCCAAGTATTTTTCATTACTAATGATAGCAGTAGCAGTTAAAAATAATTATGTTATCTGGTATTTTATTTCTTCTAGTAAATATACTGTTCTCTTTGATGTACATTTATGTAGTACAAAGCTTTTTACTAAAAAAAAAAAAAAGGATGGTAAACACGATGAGCTCCATGTTGAGCATAGAGGCTTCTTCAGATTCTCTCTCTCTCTTTTTCAATCTGCCCCTGCTCATGCTCTCTCTCTCCTTCTCTAAAATAAAAAATAAACTAAATAAATAAAAGGTGGTTTGAGGTGTAATTATTGAAATACTTCAAGAATAGAGCTGGATTAAGAGTACACAAACCTAAGGATCCAAATCAGTCCTTTAAACAGCAATACTTTGGTCTCAGGCTCTCAGGATAATAATTCCACAAGTTGTATAGTAGGACTGATTTAACTCACACATATACTGAAATGAACATTTCAGATTTTCTCAGTAGTTATTAACCTGATTATGAAGCAGACATCTTTATAAGCTTTAATGATTTAGATTAATAGATTACTTATTAAAGATAAAACTATGTCTTTGTATTTCCACATTTGACCTAATTACTTTTCTCTTTTCTCTGTGTTGCTCTCTCCACCATGAGGAAGCCACAGAGAGAAGTACTGATCGAGACTACATTTTGTACTAATTCAGGGACTTCAGGAGCCCCAGGGAACTGTTATTCAGACCTGCTTAAGGTCAGGCAGCTAAAGAAAAGCCAGTACCCCACAAAGAAATTTCAAACATCCTGGGAATACTTCCTCTGTGGGATCAATTTGGGGATTCATGACAAAAGGATTCCTAGGAGATCTACTAATACCTTAACCATCTCACCTTTCATATCTTCATCTCTTAATCATTCTAGAATGCTACGCAGAGACAGAGAGAGAATGAATGTGTGTGTCTGTGTGCTTGTGCACGCGCCATTGTGCTAACAATGGAAGGAGAGGAAGGGAGGGGGAGACAAAGTCAGAAGGGTTAATGCTGGGCCCAAGCACACATATGTGGAATTAATGTCTGGGTTTAGTGCAAATATAGCGATATCAACAGTATGAATTTAAATATAGTAGCAAGCTATTAGCATAAATAAATGCTACTCTCTTTAATTCCTCTAGGAGGAAAATTGCCTCACTATTCATAGTACTGTTGTATTCAAATCCCTGGTACAGGAGAAAATATAATTTCCTGGGCTGTAAGAGCAAAATTATGCAGACACCTCCTCAAGTGCTTTTAGGCATCAGAATGATACTGTTTCTGAAATAATTCTCCAAACACCCTCAATTCCTTTATCTTCATAAAGAAGATAAAAGCTGTCATTAAAAAGTTACTATGAGGCTTGAATAAGGAGGAAAAAGGTGAAAATGTCTAGTATAGTGCATGACCTAGATTAGGGATTAATTAATACATGTGAATCTGAGTATCCTTAAGCAAGGGTAAATGAAAATTTTATTGCCAAGAATGAGAAATAATGGATTAATGGTATAGAATAGCATGTAATACACTAGACTCTAATGGTCAGTAATGCAAAATGTTTTAATCAGTTATCTAACCATTCTGAGACATTATTATCTTCAGCAGACAATATTCTAACATGTAAAACTAAAGAAACTTAAAATGCAGCTATACGTGCTCATGGTACCACAAGCAATTCTCATAATGCTAGACTAAACATATTATTTGTTTCATATTCAACTTCACTGAAACTACTTCATATTACTGTTAGACAAAGAATTTTATCTGTGGATTTTACCTAATTTATACTCATTTGTCCTAGGAAGATTTTTTGTGTTGTATCTTTTTAAATAAAGCCTACTTTTTTTTTTTTTTTTTTTTTTTTTTTTGCTCATATACTAGTTAGAATTAAGTCCTGTAGAGCAGTAATCACTGAAAGAACATGCCTTGGTCAAATACAGAATATCCTATTCAGTAAATCAAATAACATATGAGGGATTTTCATTATATAAAATAGAAAATTTTCCTTCTCCAAGTGGACTCACTGCGTTGATTTTTTTTTCTTGATTTGTTTTGTATTATATACCTCCACAAGTTCCAAATCAATGTTGAGTCAGGCTCATACTGCCTTTATTGCAGAAGAAAAACAAAATACTTTGCAAAAGTAATGAAACTGTATTTCATTCACATTTTATTAAAACTAAGTGTGTGTCTTAATAACATGTAGTGTAAAAGTTAGGAAACCGTTTCTTGTAGTATAAAAGTCAATCTTGTTCTAAAACCACAAGTTAAATTTTCAAGGAAATCTTTAAATTATTTAAAAGTTGGATATTTAACTCTGGAAAGTTATGATACTGAAATATTTTGGTATATGCTAAGTGTGATCCCAATATATATTTAAATGATGTACCAAAATATTTTCAACTGTGGTGTTCTGGTCATTTTTTTAATAATAAAATCAAGCCTTTAGGGATGCCTGGGTGGTCCAGTCAGTTAAGTGTCTGACTCTTGGTTTTGGCTCAAGTCATGATCTCACAGCTTGTGAGTTCAAGCCCCACGTCAGGCTCTGTGTTGTCAGCTTGGGATTTCTCTCTCTGCCCATCCCCAGCTTGCTCTCTCTTTCTCAAAAAATAAATTTTAAAAAAATGTAAAAAATAACAGGACTTTAAACATGGCATGGGAAACTGAACTGGTTCCCTCCATTTTGTTTCAATATACTCTCCACCATCCCACCTTCCACAAGCACCACTAAAGAAAAAGTTTTATTTATAATACACATTTCCAAAGAAGAGAAGAAAGAATTTCTTCTCTTTGATTAAAACTTTAGTTTTAAAATCATTTAAAATCCAATTCTGCAGTAGATTTCATGCCTTGTAAATGTTTTTCAGATGTTTTCAAACGTACATATTAGACATACAATCGGTTCATGTCTTTTGCTGCAATGAGGAAACAAAATTTCCAACTGAAACATATTAGCTACCCAAATATTTACTTGTTATTGCCAGGAATTATTACCAATTTATGATTAAAATAGCCATTACTGAGTAACAGCTAGTTGTCAAGCAATACGGTGTTTTTTATACACATTTCTTTCAATCCCCACGACAAACCCATGAGCGAGGTGTCAGGTTCAGCATCAGAGGTCAGAAGGCTGAGGTGCTAGAGACCATGTGGCCCACACACAGAACTACGTGGTGCAGCCCAGAAGGAAACATGCCGAGATAGACTCCAACTCGCAGACCTTTAACCTTTATTCTATACAACCTCCGATGCCAAATCACGGAAGTATTTACATTGAGCTCTAGCTTTTGAATTTTTAAAAGTATAGTTTGTAATTCTTGCATTTAAATGTCAAAATTTCCATTTTCAAAGGTGACCAGAAATCCCAGACTGGCTTCATAAAGGAAATAAAGACCAAAGACTTTCAAGATTTTTCCAGGCTAAGCTCAATGTTTTTTCCACAGACTAATTTAGAGGTATAAAGCCTTTAATATTAATTTCACCTTGATTCGTATCTTAAAATGAGAGGGAAAAGAGTTTTCATTCATTAATTAATATGCACATTAATGAGATAATTTGTGGGGTTTTTTCCAAAGGTATTGAGCTTCTCAAGGGAAAATATCTCACATAAACAAAGTTCATTCTTGTTATTAACAATGCCATCTTTATCTCAAAGGATAAATACTTCCTATGTATACTCATTTATTAGGATTTTAATCAACTTTAAATTCAAATCCTTCATGAAACTAAGGGATGAGGTATCCAAACCTTACACAAAAATCCTTTTATTTATCAAAGAGTTTTCTCTAATCCCATAAGACAAAAGGGAGAAAGTGAGCTTGAGAAACAAAGAAATCTACCATAACTGTTAATCATAATTGCATTTCCAAATGGTCTTCACAGAGATTTTCTTATGTGCATATTGCATGTCTAGTTTTAGTTTTCCACAATAGACCAACTTAGCCCTAACTTACGTTAAACTAAATCAAGTAAGAACTTCTAAGAGATGTGCTTAAAGCCCACGTGCAAGTAAAATAATAGCATGGACAAATGTCTTCACATCAGTTGAAATAAAAGGAAAATGAAATTAAACAAGAAACAAAGCCAGAAACAGAACACAGAATGCTCATGATTAAAGAAAGCTAATAGCGACAGAAAAACAAGGTCACATGAAAAAAAATTATTGTCAATAAAAGTTCTTCAATACTTTGGACTTTTTTCTTTTTTAAATTTTTTTTAATTTATTTATTTTGAGAGAGACAGAGAGAGTCAGTGGGGGAGGGGCAGAGAGCGGGAGAGAGAGAATCCCAAGAAGGCTATGTGCTGTCAGTGTGGGGCCCAACATGGAGCTTGAACTCACGACCGTGAGATCATAACCTGAGCCCAAATGAAGAGTCCGATGCTTAACCAAGTGAGCCACCCAGGTGCTCCAGGACTTCTTGAGGTGGTGTCCACTCTTGCAGATTTCCTCTATGTGTAGTATATTTAAGTTTTTAAAAGTAACACCATATCTGTTATCTTATTTAACTTCATAAGTACATTGTGAGTAGCTTTCATGTTTCCCCATGCCATTGATGAGGAATTTGCTTTTACAAAATGTCACATGTGCACATGGGTGGCAGAAGCACCAGTCGTCTTATTAATTTAATGTTTTTGTAGTACACTTAGTTTAAAAACGTGTGTGCGTGTGCGTGTATGTTAAAACTAAAGTGTGATTATTGTCAAGTTACACCTATTCCTTTATATGTCTTCTCTGAGTCTTTCTCTTCAAAGTTTATTTATAGACCAGCTTATTTAAAATGTATCTTAAAAATTTATTAAATTTTTTTGGAGAGTTTGGGGTCAAACACTTAAAGCTAAAGTGAGGCACCTGAGTGATATAAAGAAATCTCAGAAATAAATAAAGATAATGAAAATGCAATGCGAGGCAATAGAAAATATTAATGCACAAACATGATTTGTATCTGGAGATAGGTAACATACATTTCTTACATTAGATGAAGTGCTAAACTAAAGGAGGCAAAGCAATATTTCAGGAGTAGCTTAAAAGTTGTGAAAGGTGTGGCTGCCTGGGTCATAAATGCAGACCACAAGGGTTCTACAAATTCATCTTCAGTTAGGTGCATAAATTGATGGCTTGATAAAGTATACCCTAGAGGTCCATGCTAAAGAGTAGCTGAAGGATCAAAACACCAAAGCCTTTGAGAATCTATTTCCAAAATCTTTCCTCAACAGTCCCAGCTTTCCAACTGTAACACACATAAACACAATTACCACGATTATTTTAATTGTATAATTTTCACCATATTCTACTACAGACAATTGCAATGTGCTTTCCATCAAACTCATATGAATTATACATAGGAAAAAGTCTTTGAACGTTACTGCCTCTCACACTTGGGAAAAGTGTAATAAAATTGAAAATGTAGCAATGGCTCAAAGCTGATTTTCTAACAAAGCAGAAAGCAACCTCTAGCATGTCCACTAGAATGTAGTGAGCTGCAAAGACTCCAAGCAAGACATGAAATGTGTTGCCTGGACAGCAATTCCATGGCAAACCTTATGTGGGCCATGGAACATTAATGTTTCATAGGATCAATGATTACCGTCTTACTCAAATCACAGTAGTTAGAGTTGAGGCAATATTCTCTGAATCTCTTTGGGCTTACACCTTGCTCAGCCCGGCAACAATGCATGATTGTCTTTAACTCAAACCTCTGGATAATTCTCTATTCATGCAAAAGTCTCTACTATGCAACTGAAATTTACTTTTAATGGCTTTCAAGGAGAAGAGAACTCCTTGGTTTGGTGTTTCTTTGGTTTGGAAGAAGAGTATAGTAATAGGAAAATGAAACACTATATATAGTAAAATTTGAAGATATTTGTTTTACAAATAAATAATGGAAACCCAAATCTTGCTAAAAGATAACCATTCTTAAATATTCAGTAATTTGACATGTTGCAAATTCTTATCAGCTAAACACACACACACACACACACACACACACAAGTAGACTTTAGAAAACCCTTTTGTTAGTTTTCTAAAATTGATTTAAAGAAAAGGCAATCAAATTGCCTTTTTCACTTATGAGAAATTGGCAACATTAGAGAATAAAACACATATTCATGGTTTCTTATAAAAGTCCTGATAACTTCACTCTCCAGCATAGCAGAAACTATAGATTTGTATTTAAACATATTTTCTTTGATAGTTTATAAGCACTTTATTTAATGTTATATATGTGTTCTACATACCTGTATATAAATTTGTGGCCTCACCTTATTAAAGGCAGGGTGATTATACTGTCTGTGTATTGAATCCATCACATTCAGGGTAAACTAATTTCAGGTTATCCTAGTAATAGTCTTTCAGAGCACTAAGCCTTTGTATCTAAGAACTCTGATCAATCACTATGTTTTTTTCCTTTCCTTAAAAAAAAAAAAAAAAACACCAAAGAGTATTCATGTATTTTATAAGTGCCTCATTTTCATTATAGAAAAAAACTAGAGGGGTGCCTGGGTGGCTCAGCTGGTTTAGTGTCCCACTTCGGCTCAGGTCATGATCTCAGTTTGTGAGTTAAAGCCCCGCATCGAGCTCTGGGCTGACAGCTCAGAGCCTGGAGCCTGCTTCTGATTCTGTGTTTCTTTCTCTCTCTCTCTCTCTGAACCCCCCCCACCCCGCTCGTGCTGTTTCTCTCTGAAATAAATAAACATTAAAAAAAGAAAGAAAAGAAAAAAAACTAGAAACTACTGATAAGCAAAATGAGCAAATGCTCTACAGACCCCTCAGTTAATATCTTAAAGTATACATTATACATATACACACTTTCACGTTTTATGCATATATGGAGCTATTAATTTATATATTTAATTTATAAATATTTTGCCACTTTAAAATATACCATGTAACTCTTCTGCTCACATTATAGCAGAATGTGAATGTATTTTCAGGTCAATAAAGAGTGGTAGCATAAACATACACCATTTTTAATGAACCAATCCATTCTTATTTATGCCAAAACATCTACGAAACATCACAGAACTTTTTCTAGCCCTGCATGAGAAGAATTTTATTTTAGAAATTACTTTATAAGTGTAGTTAGGATAAAGTTCCTTCTTTAAGCCTTGTCTGGTGTGGAGGAGGGGGGCATGAGCGTGCACATGCCTGTATGTGTGAGTAGAATGTTGGATGGGGGCAGGAGGGCTGAGAGAAGAGACTTACAGCTGACAAAACAGTTGAAATTACCTGTACAAGCTTTTCCAGCTGGACGTTGTTCTATAAAAGTGTTTAAACTTATTTTGGGGACTATTAAGACGGCTCTGATCTTTATAAAAAAGGCAAACCATCTTTGGCTGGTGTACAGACACACAGGCCAAGGGGACAGTGAGATGGAATTCTGGTGCCCTTTTGGCTCAATTCTGTCAGTTTTGAAGTATCAACAAACTTCACCTTCACTCCCCTCCCTACAACTGCATACACACGCACATGCGCGCACACACAATGAGAACAAATCAGGCATAGAGAAGGCTCCCACACCAGAGTCTTGTTCCAGTTGCCCTGGACCCCTGCTTGTCCACCAGAATTACCAGCTTTGAAAACACAGGAAGCCACAACGCGCTGGACAGAGTACAAGCTTGAGGATTAGGACTGCTGACCACGTTAGCTTCCCTTCTCTTCTTGTAGGCCTCTTAGAGATTTTTTTAAATGGGGATATGGAGCAGGGAAATAACATTTCAACAACTAACTAATTTGGAATTAAACTACACTAATCATTTTTCAAGCCAATTTGAATGTGCAACTCTTCAAGTGAAAGTGGAAGGACCAATCACTCCCCACAGGCCCCCTGAGCTCTGTGGGGCAACATACCCACTCATGTGTTGGCTTTGTCAGTGCTTTGTCTTGGAAACAGGCTCAGTTGATTTGATGGCATCAAATAGAAAAAATATATTTTTTAATTATTAATTATAAGGAGAGAACCTCCATGACTGTTTTCATCTAATTTGTTAGATTTCCCTGTTGTCTTGGAAACAGGCTCATTTGATTTGATGGCATCAAATAGAAAAAATATATTTTTTAATTATTAATTATAAGGAGAGAACCTCCGTGACTGTTTTCATCTAATTTGTTAGATTTCCCTAGGATATATTTACTTGGTGTTTTAATATTATACATTCATTATTCAGTAATCCTGAACTTTGGAAAGGGAATGTATAAAGAACAAATCAGAACTCTATGAAATACACACCCACATATATACATACATTCAACTATACAGACAGAGAGAGACAGAGATGAGACCTAAGGTCTTCAAACAATAAACTTCCTATTTTACAGAAAATGAAAGTAGAAAGTAACACAAATGTGTAAAAAGACCCTGGTATACGCAATGGGCACCACGCAGCTTATAATGCACGCAAGCTAACACTTTAAAATGCTGATCAGGCCAAGCAAAGAATGCCTGTAGATGTCACACAGGCTCTTTTGTAGATTCTAAGATTCCACAGGTCATGACATGTGTATTAATAATAATAATCACACTGAAATAAGCGATAAAGTACTTCGTCAGTAGGTTAGTGACGCTCACTTAGCAGTAAGGCATTCACTTTGGCTGTTCATCCTAAGTTGTTGGCAGATTTCCATGGATTCATACACGTTGGCTCCAATGTGTATGGATTAGAATCTATGTTTTCTTATTCACAGGCTAACACTTCAAATAACCAAGTGATTCGTGTTTCTAATAATCAAAGAGGACATGGTGAACCCAAGTTAGTAATATTTTTCTCGCACTTGAAGCCATTTGAAACATGATTATTTGGATCAGTTTCATAAAGTGACCACGAGAGCAAAATCTTGGCCACCTCAATTATGAAAAATAGTGTTGATACCATCTACCAAAACTCTACTATAGTGGGGTGCCTGGGTGGCTCAGCCGGCTAAGTGACCGAGTTGGTTTCAGCTCAGGTCATGATCTTACAGCTCGTGAGCTCAAGCTCCACATCGGGCTCTGTGCCTCTGTGCTGACACAGTGAAGCCTGCTTGAAATTCTCTCTCTCTCCCTCTACCTCTGCCCTGCCACTACACACACACTCTCTCTCTAAAAAGAAATGAATAAAACTTTAAAAAATCTGCTATAGTACTAGCAGGGACAAAGGGTGGTTCCTTGAACACAATAATAAAATAAAACATTGATACTAAGGATGCTCTCGTGAGAGAGAGGCTAAAAATCCTCACTTAAAATTCAATACAGAGGCTTTCCACCTTCCAAAGTGTCACAGGAGCACAGAGGAGGAACACCATAATCGGTAGATGCAACAGGCGTAAAGGATATAAGAAATACTACAAAGAGCGTCTTAGTCCATTCTGGTTGATATAACAAAAATACCATAAACTGGTTGCCTCATAAAAAAACAAACTTTTAAGGGTGCCTAGTTGGCTCAGTAGGTTGAGCGTCCAACTTTGGCTCAGGTCATGATCTCACAGTTCATGGGTTTGAGATCCACATCGGGCTCTGTGCTGACAGCTCAGAGCCTGGAGCCTGCTTCAGATTCTTTGTCTCCCTCTCCATCTGCCCTCCCCCATTCACACTCTGTCTCTCTCTCTCTCTCTCTCTCTCTCTCTCTCTCTCCGTCTCTGTCTCTCTGTCTCTCTGTCTCTCTCTCTCAAAAATAAATAAACTTTTAAAAAAACCACATTATTTACAATTGTGGAGACTGAGACATCCAAGATTGTGGTGCCTGGCAAATTCTTTGTCTGGTGAGGGTTGTCTAGGGACATCTTTTCACTGTAACTTTATAAGTAGAAGAAACAGGAGAGCTCTCTTGCCTCTTTTATAAGAGCACTAATCAAGGGCTACATCTTCATGATGTTATCACCACCCCAAATCTCACCTTCTAATACCATCACATGAGTCATTAGGTATAAGTTTCAACATATAAATTTGGGAAGCACACAAACATTTAGACTATAGCAGTTACCCTAGAGTTGAGTCTTAAAGAATATATGGTAGTCAGGCACTCAAGAAGCATAATTAAAAGATTCTAGATAGGGGACTTGTAGGAAAAAAACAATTTGGGAGAAATTAGAGCATGGGACAATCTGGAAATTCTTCACAGGAACATACAGCTAGGTTAAGAGTACAGCAGGGAACAGATTGGAGATGAGGCTGAAAAGGTGTGCAAGAGCCAGATCATGAAAGACGGATTTTGCCACGTTAAAGAAAGAAAAGACATGTCCTTGGCTCTGACCAACTTCATGTGCTGGTGTTATATTTAGCACATCATCTTCAGCTTTGCCAACTTCATGGTTGCACAATGGCTAGAAAGAGAGCTGAAATCATGCTTGCTTTTAGCCTGTGGGAGAATAACGGTCATATGCTGACAATTATCAAACAATATTCCTGAACTTAATGCTATAGTCAAGCAGGGATCCTGTGCCAATTGGCTTTGTCAGATTTTATCTCCAATCCTGAACGAAGTTGGTTCCAAACCATCAGAACCCACTCAAGAAGCTGGACCTAGTACCAATCCAACCTCAATTTTATGACTACTATGGTAGGGGAGCTTTGAGAAGGGGGAGACGTATGGAAAGGGTAGTGAGTAGGCAATCAGCAAAACAGTCTCTACACTTTTTCCTGCAATAATGAAGCTTGAAAATATTACATGGAGGGGTGCCTGGGTGGCTCAGTCAGTTGAGCATCTGACTCGGTTTTAGCTCAGGTCATGATCTCACAGTTTGTGGGTTCAAGCCCCACACTGGGCTCTGCGCTGACAGTGTGGATCCTGCTTGGGACTTTCTCTCTCTGCCTGCCTGCCTCTCTCTCTCTCTCTCTCTCTCTCTCTCTCTCACACACACACAAAATAAATAAATAAATAATATTTAAAGAAAATATTACATGCAGAGAGAAAAAGAAAAGTCAGAGCCTGTATGAATGTTCATAATGGGAAGGTAATTCGTTTTGTAAACATCAGGTAAATAAGGACTTACCATTTTCTACTGATACATCCTGAAGATTATTCTCCTCTTTACCTCATCATGTAACTAGGACAAAGTAATTCTTAGGGCCCCACAGTTAGAGGGTGATCACTATTGCAGAAGGAGGCTAAACTTTAACTGTTCTTGCTTAAGCAATGACTTTATGTGTCACAGAGCTCATATTTTCCTAAATATCAATTTCTAACTCACTACAATAAGACATTTTAACTTAATTTTATATTCAGCATTCTGCTTTCAGTACACAGCATTCTTCTAGGAAATTAAATATTGGCTCTTTTGGGGGCACTTGGGTGGCTCAGTCGGCTGAGTGGTTGACGTCAACTCAGGTCATGATCTCACCAATCATGAGTTCAAGCCCCACACAGAGTTCTGTGCTGACACCTCAGAGACTGGAGCCTGCTTCGGATTCTGTCCCTCTCTCTCTGCCCCTCCCCCGCTTCTGCACTCACTCGCACGCTCTCTCTCTCTCAAAAATAAACATTAAAAATATATATTGGCTCTTTTGTATACTCTTGTCTTTTTAAAAAATATCTATGGTTTACTGATAACTTCCGACACCTATCATTTGACATTTTGTTTTCCAGCACTATCATTTTTTTTCCAAGACTAACACGGCAATCAAAACTCACTTCCCACTTCACCACCTCTCACGACTCGATTTGTGTAATTTTTAATAATCATTCTCCCAGATATTTTTAAATGTGAAGAAAGTCTGCTATGCATATTTATCTATGTCTTGAGATAAATGAAGTCAGGATCAATAAGGAAGAGTCATAAGAAACATAACAAGTCAGTTATCTCCATGTGAATTCAACAATCTTCGGTATTGGCTTCAGCAGCACACATACTGAATTCACAAAACTTCATTAAGGCAAGAGACATAATACAGAATGTTGATCTCTCAGATTCTTCCATATCTCCCATCTCTCAACACCATGAGGTAATAAGAAGTTGCTGAACAATACTCGACGGAGCCAAAAATACCACCTGCTTCTGCTGCCTGCATAATTTCCACATCTTTAAGGGGCTTCTATAATGGTCAGTGTATTGGCACCTACAATAGGCTGCCGTTTTGATAGCAGAATACAATAAGATTTTAAATCTTTCACTAAGAATAATCAGGAGAGGGGGCACATAGGACTGGCATACTGGAAACTGTCAACACCCTCACAATGAGTCTGGGTTACACTGCTGTAAACATCTGTCAAAACTAATTCAGTTTCACATGAAATGTATCTATTTTATTGTATATGAATTATACCTCAAATTAAATACATACAGACATATACGAAACAATCCAAAAAAGTAAATAATTATCACTGTGATATTTCAATTAGTTCCTTCTAAAGGAATCACTTGATTCCTTTATAAGGATGGTATGGATAGGCAGGATTGAGCCAGAATGCATTTTTTCATTTCCTTTCTAGGCTATGTGATTTGGTACTGCTATGCCCTCTGCTCTTTTGATTTTCAGAACCACACATTAAGAGCAATTTTTCACCTTTTTATAGGCCACATGTTAGGTTCATTAAAATTAACTCCCAGGTTCATTCGGAAATATCAACAAGTCCATTAGTGGTTATACAACATGAAAGGTGTGGGACATGGGATGAAAACCTGGACCTGCCTGATGCTAAATGCCTAGTTTCCTAAGGATAAACCTTACCAGTTTTTGGTCTATAAACAGTTATCAGTTGTAGAACTACAAAGTCCGTGTGAGATTAAAATGTCTAGTAAATCTTCACTTGATTTCTCTGATTCATGTACTTTTCACTACCAGAATCTGTGTGCCCTTCAAAATATAAGACTCTCTAGTTCTTTATGTCACTTACTATTTTTTACTTATTAGATACTGCAATAATGGCTCTTTTCAAAGTATGTTTTAGCCTGTACTTACTTGTAATTGAAAATGAGAATGTGAATACACTTCAGGAGAGACAAAATAAACATGCTACATACTGTGATTTTAATAAGCTTTCCTCCTTTGCAATTATAAGAGATAACATTCCTGAGAGCACTGGGGTGCCTGGGTGGCTCAGGTAGTTAACTGTATGACTTCAGTTCAGGCCATGATCTCATGGTTTGTGAGTTCAAGCCCCACATCAAGCTCTGTGCTAATAGCACCACACTCACTTTGGATACTCTGTCCCCCTCTCTCTCTCTCTGCCCCTCCCTGACTCTCTCTCTCTGTTAATAAATAAACATTAAAACACACACACACACAACACACACACACACACACACACACACACACACACACACACACACATACCATTCCTCTGAACGCTAATGATATGCAAAGCATTTTGCTGTTTTATGTAGTTGTGGCAGCCATGGTCTAAGATCCTTACTCTTGGAACAGTCATTTTTCAATCAGGAAAGTAAAGCACAGACAGGTTAAGGTAACTTGCCTATTAGTAACAGACGATAAGCAATGGAGCCTGGACTGGAGAACTGGCAGGGATACCTGGCCTTATCACAACTACACTTGCCACATTTCCTCTCGTAATTAAACATGTATTTGATCATTCATTAAATATATATTTACTGAGTGCTCACTCTACTCATCAACGGACATACAGGGTTCCTGGACTCCAGGAGTCACCATATAGGGGACATTGCAGTGCTAGAAAACGTCACTGCAATGCGGTAAGAACTAAGCTGTTTCAGCAGAAGAAGATGCACATAACCCAGATACAAACTGGTAGGTGGAGAGTGGGAACTGGAAGGGAGAGAAGGGAAGCTCAAATCTAGGAAGATTTTGTGGAGAAACCCCACTTTTCCCCCTGTGAAATTAACCAGATGAAGAACAAGATGTGGGGTGTTGCAAGGTCAGAACACAGCATGTGGCATTCAGAGAATGGCTAGGTGAGTGGCTTCAGAGACAGGAGGAGAGAAATGGCCAGGGAAATGGGACTCATGCCAGAATGCAGGCTCTGTTTGGCTTTCAAAATCATCTGAGTTACATCCATAAGGGAATGAGAAAAGAGTAAGGAATTTGGGGTAGAGAAATGAAATAAGTTTTCAATGTAAAAAAGATGGCTGGCGGTAGTGTGGAAAATCAATAAAATCAAAGGGCAATCAGAATCCAAAGCAAGTGGACAGCTGCAAATACAGGTCAGAAATGTTAAAGGCATGGACTGAGGTAGGGATGACAGCAGTGCCAAGTGACACTTCTTATATTTTCTTAAAAGGGGAATCCACAAAAAGAGACAGGAACTGTGTGTAAGTACAGTATTGCTATATTTTATGTATAACATCCAAGAACATTACTCAAGGATATAACAATAACAATTATTGGCTATGGAAGATGATTTCATTTTATAAAGAAAACTGAAAGATAGTGGTAAATATCTTAAGACAACCAAGAAGATTCCAGCAAGACGTATGATATTGGCATACAAAATAAATGTACATTAATGCTGTATATTAAATCGGTTATTTTTCATTTAATAAATCTCATGGCCCCTTATAATTTATTTTTAGCATATGATTTTTATATTAGAAATAAAATACACTTAAGGTTTATTCTACAGAAATTTGCAAGATTTTATTTTTATTTTATTTTATTTTACTTTATTTTAATGTCTATTTATTTATTTTGAGATAGAGCAAGCAGAGGAGAGGCAGAGAAAGAGGGAGAGAAAAAGAATCCCAAGCAGGCTCTGAGCTACCAGCACAGAGCCCAATCCAGGGCTCAAACTCACAAACCATGAGATAATGACATGAGCCAAAATCAAGAGTTGGACGCTAAACCTACTGAGCCACCCAGGGGCCCCAGCAATTTGCAAGGTTTTTGGAACAGATTCCTTGTAGCTACTAAACCATGAACTTAGTATATTCCCATATGGCTAAGACACATAAGGTCAAAATATTTTTTAAGTGGCAGGTTTTTTTGTGGGGAGGGGAGAAAAAACGCTTTTCTTCTGTGACAACTCAATTTAATGAGTAGCTTCACCTCCCTCTTGACTCTGTGCTTGGGGAGTGTTTCTATTCTGACTTAAAAACACAGTAGTAACAAAAGCTGATGCCACCAACAGATTATTCATCCAATCTTTATTTTACTTTTAATAAGGAGATACAAATATATTTTTGCTCTGCCACATACTGAATAGGGGGGCTACTAAAAAGTGGATTGCATATCGTGAAGGACTTAAAAAGATCACATATTTCTCTCCTCTCACCTTATTCCATTTCTGCAATTTGTTTCATTATTATTCTGCCCTTCCAAAAATGAGTATCAAACAAACAAAACAAATTAACACCCAGCATAAATTCCTTGGACATTTTGGTATCTTCCTAAGAAATGCTTAATTGGAAAAACAATTAGTATTATATGTATATAACTGTGGAAAAAGAAAGTCATAACAGTTGCTTGTTTTCACAGATCTTTCACTGCTTCACTTTTCAAATTTTCATTTGTGTAGTCCTATTTCTCTTCTTCTTAAGTCTTCATGCATCTTTTTGGTAGAGACTCCTAGTGGTGGGAGGAAAGACCTATAGGAAAACAGCATCATTTTCCCCATTAGGCTGAGTGGTGTCTCTTTGCCTAACATTTTCTGAGTCCTATGGGGTCAGTCATATGTTCTGAAACAATAAATACCATAAGTATGACATTTTATGTAACATTGTTGATCCTGTATAAATGTTAATTTATCATTCATGTCTTTGCTAGCATATACTGAAGAACTCTACAGACTCAGGTCATGAGAAAAATTGGACTCTCAGAAGACCTCATAGAGTACAGTTCATTACTTTATTTAAATTTACCACATGCCTAGGAAACCTGGGTGGCTCAGTCAGTTAAGCGTCTGACTTCAACTCAGGTCATGATCTCACAGTCCATGAGTTTGAGCTCCGCATCAGGCTCTGTGCTGACAGCTCAGACAAGCCCCAGTCTTGTCCCTGCCATGCTCCCCACATGCCAATTATGCCTTTAATCTTACAATTCCAGACCACGTCTCCAGTTTGGCAAAAATCTGCCAAAATTAGTCTACTTCACCTTTAATAAGCACAACACAGATTAAGAAACAACTCTGGGTGCCTGGGTGGCTCCTTCAGTTAAGCATCAGATGTCAGGTCATGATTTTGCGGTTCAGGAGTTCGAGCCCTGCATTGGGCTCTGTGCTGACAGCTTAGAGCCTGGAGCCTGGTTCAGATTCTGTCTCTCTCTCTCTCTCTCCCCCCATCCCCCTCCCCTGCTCATGCTCTGTCTCTCTCTCTCTCTCAAAAATAAAATAAAAACATCAAAAAAATTTTTTAAATAAAATAAAATAAATTTACCACATCCCAGAGTCAGATTCTCAGCTTTAGAGATTTAGAATCCCAGGTTCATTAGTGCCCTTGAAGTAGATTTATCTCTTAAGTATAGATATAAAACTTACCTACTCATTGCATTTAGAAAAAACCCAAGCTCACTGATTTCTAAGGTTCTACTCAATCTGGCCTCTCCAGCCTCATTGTATCTTATTAGCTTTCTCAATACACTAAAAGTCTAGCCTGGTCAGAATATTTGTTTTTGTTTTTGTTTTTGTTTTTTTCTGCTTGGAAAACCATTCTCCCTCACTTGCTAAACAAATGTTAAGCCTTTAGTTCCTAGTTCAAATGTCACCTACTGATTTACTCCAAACCTCCCACTGTTTATTCTGCATAATATCACTATGCTCATGTCTTTTACTGTATTTTTCTCAGTGTCAATGTATCTTGTCTGTATCACCACTCCAGAATATAAGCTTTTGGAGAACAAGCAATTTGCCTGTTGGTTCAGTGATTTATCCAAGAGTACATAATAAAGCTGATCCCATTAGTGGGCTCTTGATAAATATTTCATTAATGAACAAATTAACCCAGTTCATAGGATATGAAAAATATCACTTTCTGGATTACTATAGTTGGAATAGCCTATAGATTTTCTCCCTGCAGGCCAAACTTCTTAAAAATCCAAATGATAAATAGCTTTTGAGCATGTAATCAGAAAAACGTGCCTTAGAAGAATCACCTAGCTAAAAGGAAAGAGTAGAAGGGAATGATGATGAGTCTCAAGGACAGCCTTGGGGCGCCTGGGTGGCTCAGTCGGTTGAGCGTCCAGCTTCTGCTCAGGTCATGATCCCACGGTTCGTGGGTTCGAGCCCAGCGTCGGGCTCTGTGCTGACAGCTAGCTCAGAGCCTGGAGGCTGTCTTCAGATTCTGTGTCTCCCTATCTCTCTGACCCTCCCCTGCTCATGCTGTCTCTCTCTCTCTCTCAATAAATAAATAAAAAATATTAAAAATTTAAAAAAAAAAAAAAAAAAAAGGACAGCCTCTCCAATGGTTCCCAAAGGTCAATGATCAACAGCTCAATTTCTCCCTCTGGAGGTAATGTTTAGTCACTGCCAAAGGTTTTCTCTATGATCTACTTTCTTCACTTAAACTAAGTAACCAACTACCCTTCAGCTTAGTACTTTCATCCTTTAAATAAGTGAATACATTCAGTCAAATTACTGAAGCATTCATTCTAGGTTACTAAGACTCATACTTCAGCTTTCCAATGTGTATATGTGCCCGTGCATATCAGTTAAAATTTGACCATCACAGGGGTGTCTGGGTGGCTTAGTTGGTTAAGCATCTGACTCTTGGTTTCAGCTCAGGTCATGATCTCATGGTTCGTGAGTTTGAAGTCAGTACTGGGCTCTGTACTGACAGCATGTAGCCTGCTTGGGAATCTTTCTCCCTCTTTTTCTGGCCCTCCCCTGCTTCTTGTCTGTCTGTCTGTCTCTCTCTCTCTCTCTCTCTCTCATTATAAATAAACTTTTTTTTTTTAATTTGGCCATCATAGTTTGATTTTCTTTCCAAGTTGCTGTGTATGCTTCAGCTCTAGGCTTCCAAGTACTGAAAAGAATTTATAAAAGTATAAATGTATCCTTTCCTTTTACAACTCACTGTGTGTTTTCTAATACATTTTGTTAACAGTCACATTAAGTTGGACCATAGAGTAATTCTAATTATGGAGAGCATGTCATCATTGTATGCATTTATGGGTACAGGAAAATATAGACATACATTGATATTTTACACATATAGCATATATGTCAAAGAGAGAACAAAGATTAGTGATGGAGAATTATAAGAACTTCTTTTAAAATATATTTGAACTTTCAAAATGAATTTCCTGTCCGGTTTAGAAAATTAGCCTTTTTTAACCTAACCTCTAAATTAATGCTTATAGATGAAAACCCTTAATCAACTCATTCATTAGCAGATAGTGTGATAATATAATTTTGAGAAAATAATAGAAATGAAATAACCTAAAGCTTATTTAAAATTTGAATCAGAGCTTTTAAATAAGATATATTTCAAAAGAAAATGCTTGACTTACTACATACTCTGATTACCTTAGCATCACTGGAAATAATGTACACATCACAAGTTTCAAAAGTTTAAATTCCTTACCTACGATACGTGCTAAAAATTCATCAGGAATAATGTCAACAATGAAGGTGTTAGTAATTATAATAATTTGGAAGTATGCTGTTTTGTTCCCCAAACTAACCAGTTTATAGTATACTGTCTTTATTATTTGTATTTGTGTCAAATTTTAATACTTTTCATTATAAAGGAAGGAAGGATGGAAGGAAGGAACCAAGGGAGGAAAGGAGAGAATGAGGGAGGGAGGGAGGAAGAAATAAAGGGACAGAGGGAGGGAGGGAGGGAGGGAGCTTCTGTGAGTTTCACTCAAGAAAGCAGTTCATCTTTACCTCCTTCTATGACACTCAGTATGGCTTCTTACATAAGGCATTTCAGTCGAGCAAATCAGCTCTAGCCAGCTCTGCTCCTCGAAGGGACTGGCACAGAATACAAGACAGCATTCTGGCCCCAAGCCCACAGCAGTCTATATTTTACCACCAATCATATACATTACCCCTGGCTTGACACTAAAAACACACACTCAGTGCCAGTCATCTATTTTCAGGGAAAATGCATATGCATCTTGGGATAATTTCCATTTACAACTGGCAACTCAATCCACTGAATTAAATCACACTCTGTGTTTTGATTTAAAGCCAATGTGGTGATGCCTAAAATATGAATACAAGCTCTGAGTTTCAACAACGAGATCACAATAAAGACATGAAGGGATTAATGAGAGTAAGAATTCTACACTCTAGGACTAATAAACCCCAAAACAGGTAGTCAAATTAGCATAACCATAAATATGTCCTTTTTCTTTTTACGATGTCTAATAACCGCTCTCTTAAGGAGTTATTAGACTCATTAGACTATTAGACTATTTAGACTAGTTCTCACGTTAAGAAAAAAAAAACTAGTCCATGAAATGTGAAAATCTGGAAAGCTCTGGTAGAACTTTGGCTATAAAGGAGAGAAGACACACATTAGCTAGCGAGAACATAAGTTTTAAGACTATTTTTGTTTGTAGCTTTATCTCAGAAAGATGAGAGAGATGAACACATGCATGAACTTATAAGCTTTGAGGCAGGAACTGGCAAAATGGAAGAGACAGAAAATAAAATAAGGAACAGAGATTGTTGGTGAAGGGACACCCCAATGTTGAAAGAGACGGAAAGCAAATATTTTTGCAAACAGATAAAGCCATTAGCTTCTAGCAGAGGAAAAGACATTTTCTCTGGGACTGAAGAGAAAGAGGTACAAGTAGATACAGGTTAAGTTTTATGATATAGAGCCGAAAAGGGAAGGAATCCTAGCCCTCACTCTTAAAAATAAAGTAAATCAAATATTCTCCATTCCAAAGCATATATAATCACAGTGTCTTTTTATTCCCCACTGCCTTAATCAGCCCTGCAGGGCTGTTCTTGCTTACTCCTTCTCGCTATAAAAAAAAAGGGGTGGGGGTGGGGAATAACATTTCTGTGAGTTTTAGCCAAGGACAGAGTTCCTTGGTCAATCTAAAAACATATAAGACTGTCCAGCTCAATGGACAACAATGGTATATATTACTTTCCTTCAGAAATTCCTATTTTTTTGAGAGAGAGAGAGACAGAGAGAGAGAGAATCTTAAGCAGGCTCCCCACTCAGCACAGAGCCCAATACACGGCTCCATCCCACCACCCTGGGATCATGACCTGAGCCTAAATCAAGAATCAGTCACTTAACCAACTAAGCCACCCAGGCGCCCCAAGAAATTTCTACTTTTGAATATTTCTGACAAGTACACCATTGGAGCCCTCCAGTCTTAGATAAACTTTTCTGAGTCATAAGCATTTACATAACTAAGGCCCATAATTCATAATCACTACTGTTCCGGAAAAAAACATGAATTTCTAGTTTAAACCCCAGAGTGTCACTTGAAACAGTTTAGGATGACAAGATGAAATATATCACCAAGAAAGCTCCTCTGAAGGTATTTAAATATTAATCACACCCCTGTGTGATTTCACTCGATAATCACTCATCTGACTTAAGAGAGGAATACATAAGCCAATACTTTTAAGTGTGGTTTCTGCTTATTTGAAGAAAACTATAATTACTTAAGACTTACCTTATTCCTAAATAAATACTGGGATAGAAATGGATAAATCGGTAGATTATGATAATGATAGGTAATGAGATTTATAGACAGATAGCTAGATAGGAACACAGACAGACAGACAGCCTCTGTCAATACCAGAGTATTATAGGATCTTTTGGAATTAAGCGTCATCTTCTATCCATGAAAGGACCATTATGTAAAGTCTCAATCCAAATCATTTAGGCGGTGGTAAGGATGAAATGCAAACGTATTTTTTTAATTTCATTTTAAATTATAGATATTCCAGTGTCCTTTTGTATGTCTGTGTAATAACATTCACATCATCATATTTAGTGTTTGGACTATTTGTAAGCAATCTAAAGCAATAATATGAACCTCTTTGTGATATTCCTATGATATATATTTGAGTTATTATGGCCATGAGCCTGAATTTAAATGTGACCTTAAAGGCCCCTTCTGCCACTTACTACCAAAGGCTCCAAATCTTGTGAGGTAGGTAGAAAGGTCCCTCCTTTATAAATGGGAACAATCAGGAACAGAAATGGTGAATGCTTTTTACAAATCTGGAGATTCCAAAAAGCCTCTGGATATACATGGTTTGATTGTCAAATGGCTAATGAATATCACTTGAATAAATATTTTAGAGTATTTCTTAAGTTTATTATTTATTTTGCGAGAGACAGTGATAGTACAAGTTAGGGAAGGGCAGAGAGAGAGAGGGAGAGAGAAAAACCCATGCAGGCTCCACGCTGTCAGTACAGAGCCCGATGTGTCGCTCGAACTCACAAACCTAAGCGTGAGATCATGACCTCAGCTGACATCAAGAGTCGGATGCTTAGCTGGCTGAGCCACCCAGGCACCCCTATATTTTAGAGTATTTTAGAAACATTTCACAACATAAGAAATAAAACTAGTCTTTCTCAATTAAGTACATACTACATTGAGTCCTAAATGCTAAACGGGTTATAAAGTTGATGGAAAACATTAATTAATCATAACCACTCAGGAACACTGATATTGGGATGTTAAAGAACTGAGAAATTAGGTTTGCCTGTGGTCATATGCTCACACAGGTGGAAGTGAGAAATAAGGCCCTTCATGAGGGCCCTGCTTTGTATGTACAGTGGCTAAAGAGCTCAGACTCTGGAGCCCTGTTGCTTGAGTCTGACTACTAACTCAACCACTTATTAGCTACATAACCTTGAGCTAATTTCTTAACCTCTCCCTGTTCCATTTGTTGTTGTTATTGTTGTTGTTGTTGTTGTTTTGGGTGGGGTGGTCTATAAAACTGAGATGATTACAGTAGGTATGTTATGGGTTGATGTAATGATTAAATGAATTAATATATATAAAGCAATTAGAATAACACCTGACACTCAGCAAGTGACATTTTTGGTCCGTATTAATGATAGTGTCATCAACATCAACATATTATAATCCCACCACGATCACATGGAATACAAGTACTTTTTCCACAAGAAGTAAAAAAATATTGAGAAAGCAAACACAACAGATATCTACTGTAGGAAACTAAAGGCTTTCTTGAGGAGTAATGCTGTGCCCATGAAATAATAGGCAAATAATTCAAGCAAGACTCAATTACAAAAGGCTAACCCTAAGCAAATATTTGAAATAGGCAAAATAGGACTTTACAGAAATAATTATGTCAAGTTAATTATTATCAAATGACTATGTGATAGAACTTCACTAAGAGTTTTAAACATATTATGGCATTCTATCCTTAATACAATCATGTGAGGAGAGGAGAAATTTGTACCAGTTGACAGTTGAAAAACTGGACTTCAGAAAGGTTAACGTCCTCAAAGTTGCTCAGTTTGATAGAAGTAGACTTTGTTCTAGGTTCTTTTTTTTTAAACGTTTCTTATTTATTTTTGAGAGAGAGAGAGATCGTGAGCAGGGGAGGGGCAGAGAGAGGGAGAGGACACAGGATCTGAGGCAGGCTCCACGCTGTTTTTAACAGGCTCTCTATACCTACACTAGTAACTCTCAAATTGTATGAAAGTGTGTCAGAGGAACAGTAGTTCCCAAGGATGTGTGTGTGTGTGTGTGTGTGTGTGTGTGTGTGTATACACACATACACACATACATCTATACACAATCTATCTTATACATGCATATACATATATAATATTCAAATAGTACGATAATGAAATGCTATATATACATGTATATATAAATATATAATCATTAAAACATATATAAAACATTGCACTAAAGAAACTTAAATAGACTTCTAAATAAAAGCCATACCATGTCTTTTAAATATTCAAGGGTTTAGTGAGATCTATGAGGAGATATATGTCCAAAACGTAGTGGATCATGGCCCACTTTGACAGGCATGTCTCTCAGACCCTGGGTGCGGGGGAACACATTTTGGAAGGCCCTACATTGTGCCGTAACCTTTGTTTCCTTAGCGACATGTATATATAATGCTCAACGAATCCTATTATCTCCAGATTTCTCTGACCACTCTTTCCCTTTTTTTCTCACAAAGTCAAGAATGACTGAGGCCAACCTACTATGTATCCCTTTGATGTATTTCCATTTTAATAAGCCTCCCTTAGTCTGATGAAGTGTCATGTCACATCCCCATTGGTGAACTGTCATATCATTGATCTCCACCAATGATGGGGTAAGAACTGGTCAGAAAGAACACTGTCTTTCTAAGTACTCAAGAGTATCATGAAGGTAGTAGCTCCACCTATATGTAAGGACAGTATTCTACTTAATCATTTCTAATCAAATATGAGCCACTGTGTGACAAATGTTATAAGCATTAAATGGAGCAAAGAGAATGTTAGAAATAGAAACAATATTTTCATTCTAAGTGGAAAAAAGAAGTAAATCGTTTTCAGTGATGGTAAAACCCAGGGTCATACTGGTACTTTTCTTTCAATGACCTTGACATTCAAAATGTTAGAAGGGATTAATCTTCCCCTGTGAATGACTTATTTGGCAGTTAATGCCAATTTCAAATGCTAATGAGGAAGCTGACCAATCTGTGCTTTTTTTTTTTCTGAAGATGACAAAGCATGTGATGCGCCCATGCTAAAAAATAACAAGCAGCATTAAGTTTATCATATTTATCACTGTTATTGCTATTATTACTCTTCTATCATGCAACATGCACGGACCTATGTGTAAAAACCTGCCAGAGGAGATTCAGTCACACATGAAAGGGAGAAGATAAGAAAAGGGAGTGATATGTTACTGTTTAATAGATATACACACACCAACATGCTGGGGGAAACATGCTTCAGTCATTTGGCTACAGACAAATAGAGGAAACTTTAACCCAAACTGCTGACAGCTCAGAGCCTGGAGCCTATTTCGGATTCTGTGTCTCCCTCTCTTTCTCTGCCCCTCCCCTGCTCATTCTCTCATTCTCTCTCTCCTTCTCCTTCTTCTCTCTCTCTCTCTCTCTCTCTCAAGATGAATAAACATTAAAACAAATTAAAAAATAAAAAAACAAACACTGCCACCCCCTCACAAACAAAAACAACAAAAACAACTTTTCTCCTTAAAAACAAACAACAGCAACAACAAAAACCTCATAAGAATGACCCTATCCAGAGAACTAACTCTGAAATTGGAAATGAATATAAATGAATAAATAGTACACAAAAGTGATTATTTCAATGGAACATTAATATATATTCCACTTAGGGACATCTGAAAAGAAATATATTAAAAATGAAAATAAAAGGTATGGCTATACTTAATATTTTTCAATTTTAATGGAATTAGAATTATTACCCATCATTGTGGGCCATTTTTTTTTTCATGGACTGGAAGAAAAAAGCTAGGAAAGCAAAGGTATGTTTGATTTTCCTCTAAATGGTATGAATAAAGTCACTGGTAGGGTAAACAAAATAAAGAGGTTTGCCTTCAGCACTATGCAAAACGAAACACATCACAATATGCTTTTTCCCCCACGAGTAGGATGAGGCTGTAAAGAAACACATCATATGGTTTCTGCGGGTTTTTTTCCTCTATGTTAATTTGGAGAATATTTTAGTTTAACAGTATTATGTAGGCTCTCACTGTTTTCAAAAATTGCATTAGGCCCATAAACTCATTCTAATTGGCAGATTTTAAAAAATGATGTTTATGTTTACAGATCCTAATGCTTTTAAGAAAACAGACACCCATTTCCATTTCTTTGCTTCTCAACACGTCATGCTGGTGACAGATGTATCTGAACTGTTTCAATGTCCCTGTCCAAATATAAAATGCGCACTTAATGATACCCTTGTGTGTATATTTATAGTTCTAGGCATATCTTTATATGTCTGCAAAAAATTGTTCCCCTTGGTAATTATATTTCTATTCAATATTAATGAATTATTGGGAGAGAAACATCTTTTATGTATATACACACACACAAAGACCTGTTTTTGCACATGATAATGATTATAGATACACACTGTGTTTGCTTCAGTGTAAAGGGTCACAATGTTTTAGATATTTTTCTTTTAAAAGCTTCAATGTCATATGCTTATTTTCAAGGCATGTCATCAAGGTATCATTTATTGTGAGAGAGTAAAAGAAATGCAGCTTAGTGTCAGCTCTGCTGTCTTTGACTAATCGGCAAGCCACCCACTTTAATGGCTCTTCATAAATAATTCAAATTTTAATTATGCTGCCAGCCTCTGACCTGAAGAGAAATGAAGAAAGAAAAGGAAAAGAATGGACAAGGGAAAGCATATCCGTTGAATCAAATTTTGCCTCCAGTAAATGACAGCGTCTCTAAGCTCCACTTTCTTAAGATGCACCTGCTTCCTCATCTAGGATTGTTAAAAATAAAATTAAGTGTCATCCAAGATACACCATTGATGATGCCATTGACTCCAAAAAGAAACATCCTTGTCCTTATTTTAAAAAGCTGCATCTCTTTTTATCACATATCTGTACTTACAAATCAAAATATATACCTATATTAAAGCAGATTCTCCCAGCTAGATGGGTCCTGTTTCCAATTTCAATGTCTATCTTCTTTCCTGAAAAGTCAGTGTGATTCATCCCATTATCAAGCGTGTTCATAACACTGCACTGACACATCTGATCTCTGCTATATTAAAAAAGAGACACATAAGTCTTCTTCCAAACCCAGGTCTTATAAGTTATTGTTGAAGAGACCACTGCCAAATTAGTGGCTGGCTGAACAGACGTAGGAAAAACTAATTGCATCTGTCACAAGGAAAGCGGGCCAAGGCAGAGCTGACAGGCGATACATGGCTGAATGATCTCCTCCCACCTAAAAACATCTTTTAATTGCATCAGGTCTCTCAATACACAGTTGAGCATCTGCTCATTAGAACCAAAGCACTATTCTCAAATTGAAATGCTAAATTTCACCGTATACTTTTTTGTAAATATTGCCTTACCATTTCCTAAAGCAAAGCCAACCCGATCATATTTTGACCTAAGATCTCCAGGGCCACATCTAATCTATGCATATCAATGGTTTCTTTTTTCTTTTTTTCTTTTGTTTTCTTTTTCCTCTTTTTTTTTTTTTTGGTGTCTGTATAGTTTTGTTCCTCTATTTAACAAAAAACAAAACGAAACAAAACAAAAAAACAACATATTTGGATTTCATTCAAGAAATCCCCAAATCCCATTTGTGATAGGTCCTTTTGGCTTATTTTTGGGGACTCACAGACATATGTTCAGAAATTTATTTAATCAGCTCTGGGTTCCTTTTCTGAATATACCTTTGCCTTTTACTGCAAACGCTTATGAAAGATTTGGAAAGTCTGTTGTGTTCTATGTCAACGGATAATGTTGCTGTCTCAAGGATAAATTTATCTTAAAACTATACCTTATTCTTCAACTAGCTGCCATTATTTGCAGCCCATTTTCCATTACCTTATACATTAAAGTTTTGATTTTACAATCATTCACATCTTTATTTTCTTTCTCCCTGATCCAGGATTTGATGCTGAGAAGTGAGAGGCAATACAGAATCTATAACTATATTTTTCGTTAGCTATTTTTAATGATTCTAACTCCATCTGTAGGACAATAAGACAGTGAAAATATATGTAATACATTTGGATGGAATGTAGATGGAAATATATTTTACCTCATTAGATCATCTCTTTGATCTACAAGACGATTTGTTTCTTTGTGTGCATCTAACGCATTATTTTTTATAACATTATAAAGAGACAGTCTTACAGAAGCCATTCAATTACCTTGAAAAAACCACAAAAGCATTTCTATTCAATAAGCCAATTTGAAAAATAAAAGAAAAATTGCCTGGCCTTTAGATAATAATAAGGTACATCTCCTTTGTCTATTTGAAATCCAGGTTTTCATTTAAGATTTATAAGTGCAGGAGCTACTGTTATCCCTGGACAGAGCCCTTCATAGGTCTCAGGCTGTTAGAATACACTTGGGCTTCTACCGAATTCAATAAGTATATGCTTCTCCAAATACTCTTAAGTGAGTTCAGAAGAACATTTTGTGAAAAAGGTTATACATTTACTATCACTTACATGTAAAATAAATTGGAACAGCTGTAGAAATCAACTCATAAGGACTATCTTACAAAATCCCAAATAGAGTAGGTCAGTGCTTGAAAGCCTTCTATCACTGTCTACTGGTGGAAAAGCTCTTTGACTAATTCTTAACAGAAATGTGTTTGACCTTTTTTGATGCCTGGATAAACTGAAAGAAGTACTATATTACTCTAAAAAAAAGGCTGAGTCCAGGAAGTATTTGATTTGTTCTATGTCTACATTTCAAAAACAATTTTTTAACGTTTATTCATTTTTGATAGAAAGAGACAGAGTACTACAGGGGAGGGGCAGAGAGAGAGGGAGACACAGAACCCGAAGCAGGCTCTAGGCTCTGAGCTGTCAGCACAGAGCCCAATGCGGGACTGGAACTCACAAACCATGAGATCATGACCTAAGCCAAAGTTGGACACTTAACCAACTGAGCCACCCAGGTGCCCCATATCTATGTTTCAATCCCGGCACAAACTACTCCTGAAATACATTTACATCTACCAAATTCAGAACCTGGACTATCCCAAATGATTGTACACAGAATCTAGCCTCCATAAATTGACAAGTTAATTTAGATTCAAATAGATTCAATGTAGATATCAAAAGCCTCCCGCAAAATCCTTTACAAACAACAACAACAAAAACAAAAATATTTGTTTTTCAGTAAAAAAAAATACATTTGTGAAAAAAGTGTATACCGATGTTTGGATTTACATTTCTCTAGGGATAGGATAAGCATTTTCATATGTTTATTGTGTGTGTGTGTGTGTGTGCGTGTGTCTTTTCTTATACTTTGGTTGTTTTTCATTGGATTGTTAATTTTTGCTTATCAATTTGTTGAAAGTCTGACTTTTTAATATCCATATTCATGGTGGTCTGTAAGTGTCACAACTATTCACATCACAGCATCAAGTGATATTGAATCCAAATAGGAAAACAAGTCAGAATAATTGTTTACTAACTACTCATCTCAAGATGTTTGATTACAGTGCCTAAATGTATAATATAGTATAATTGTGTAATGTTATTGGATACTTGTCTCTCTCATTAGCCCACACATTCCCTGACTACAGGTACAAAAATAGCATTTTTTTGTGTAACCATCACTTCACACTTTTTCTCATATACAATATCAATACATGATTGCCTTGCTGAATTGAAGAAATCAAAGGTTTTAAAGCAACCTCTGCAAATCTATAGATTCTACAAGTGATCTTATTTGGACAAAAATCAATACTTAATTAAGAATTATTTCACTACTTTTGGTGAAATCAGTCACTTAAATATTTTATATAGGAAGTGGAAAAATCTGTTTTTGGTGTAAACTTTTGTTTTTAATATGTTTTTCAAAAACCTTAGTGAAATATACAGAACATGGAAAGATTAAAATGGATCAAAGGATATATAATTATAACTATACCAAAATTAAAATTTGTCTTTTAAAAAAAATTCCATAACTTTTATGGAATTTAATGTTTCAGATATTATCTCTATAAATACTCAGTAAATACTTCCATTGAAAATGTTCATAAAATATCATAAATGTGAAATTAACTTCTATAGGTTCTTTTACAAAAACAGGTGAAACAGTGACCTTGATACAAAGCAAAATGGAGACACACTGTTTGGGGTTTATTTAATACAAAAATATGTTGGTACAACCCAGTTATTCACTCTCCCTCCAATCACACAGTGTCTATTCTTTCTCTTCCCTTCCTATTATTCAACCCAAACCAGACATCCCCAAAAAGAAGAGAGTTAATTACTAAAGTCATATGGATCATGACTGGCAAAAGCTGAGAAGCTAGTGTGGCCACACGAGGCAAGGTGCCTGGCGTAATGATTAAAGAGATGAAAAGCAAAGATGAGTTTTAGAGAAAATGGGAATAGAAAGAGAAATGGAGAGATACCTGAGACAAAAAATAAGACAATAAAATTAAGGATGGTGAATAGAACACAAAGACAAGAAATCTTTACCAAGATAGGAAATCTGCAGAGCCTTTTGAATAGCTTAAGAGGAAAAGACAACAAAGGGTGTCCAGGAAGCTTTAATCCAGAGTCCTGATCTATAAGAGAGGGTAGCAAGGGGACACTGAGAAGAACGTGGTTGCCCGGGGTGGCAACACAGCACAAGCTAAAATGGCATGGAAAATTGCCAGCAAGCATAAGCAGTTCGCAACAGAAGCTTTATGCCCCCCTTGCACACTGGTCCTTAGTGCAAAAGGCCAGAAACCATCTGATTATACAAACCAGAAACCTAAACACCTTCTCAGTGTTCACATGCAGTGGCTCAGTATGACCTGTATACTCTCCTGTTTCATCAGTCACCTCTCTCGCATATGCCGTTCGGGCTGTCTTCACTTTCCAGGATTTCTGCAGCAGTCCTCACACTGGTCTTCCAAATCTGATTTCACAGTTCTCTAGCCCAGACCCTGCTAAAGCTGCCAGTGTGCATTTACAATAAATCCAATTCCTATCCTCCTGCTTTAATACCTCTAAGAGCCTCGTGGCCGTGACAGGGCTACCCTCACTAAAATAACAAACCAGCGGGGCTTTAAGTTTTTAATTCTCACAACCCTGCAAAATGGACAGACACCATTCTCCCTGTTTTACAGACAAGTCATAAAATTCAAACCCAAATGTGCCCACTCTCAAGAGTGCAGGCTTCTCAGGGCACAAGCTATACAACTCGCTTTATTATCTGGCCTCTACTTAACTTCCCTAGTCCTGTATCTCCCCATTTTCTTTATGAGTCATAACATTGTGCACCACCTGAAATCCCTCCAGGCTTTCTCTTCACCTCAAGAGTTGAGAACTCTTCTACAGGCTTCCACAGTACTTGTACATCTCTTAAAACTCTTTGTCTATCTGACAATCCTCACTGTCTGACTGTAAATTCCTCAGGGTAAAGACATCATATTTCAAAGGCAGCATATCCTTCACTCCTATCTCAATGTCTGCACCATAAGAGATACTTAATAAAAATTTTCTGAGCTAATGACTGAGGCACACAGATACTACGTGGACAGTGGAAGGAAAGAATCAAGCTCTTCATTTATATTCTCCCCTCCTCTCCACGTCAAGTGTTTTTTTTTTTTTTTAAGTTTATTTATTTAGTTTGAGAGAGAAAGGGGTGGGGAGAGAGAATTCCAAGCAGGCTCTACATGGTCAGAGCAGAGCCAAATACAGGACTCAAACCCATAAACTGTGAGATCATGACCTGAGCTGAAATCAAGAGTTGGATGCTTCACTGACTGATCCACCCAGGTGTCCCACACATCAAATCTTAAACTTTGACTTCTAAGAATAAAAACACAGACAAGAGAGACTCTAACATTGTTATATAGTTCTACATTGTTGTTCTTCCTCTGTGGTTTCTATATCTTGAATTATAGATCCATCACTGACTTCAGGTGATTAACTTTGTAGCGATTCTTTCCTCAGCTATTTCTGACTTCTCCTGTTATTTATTTATGTTGCTGTTTTTGACTTTATTCATGTGTCTTCATTCTCATTTGAGTGAATAGCTACCTCCCTCCTCAGCTACCCATACCCAGGATAACTGCTATTCTGACTTCTGTTAGCACGTTAGTTTTGCCTGTTCTTGAACTTCACGTATATTGACTCATATGGTATGTATTCTTTTCTGTCTGATTTCTTTGGCTCTTCACTCTCTCTGTGAAATTTATAACTGTTGTTGCATGTAGCAGTATTTTGGTTTTTGTTTTTTGCTGTGCAATATTCCAGTCTACGAATGTGACAATTTATTTATCCAATCTTTTGCTGAAGTACATTTGCGTTGTTTACAGCTAAGAGCCACTGTGAATAATTCTACATGATTTTTGGTAGACAACTGTGTTCATTTCTCTTAGGTATATTCTAAGAACTGCTGGATCATAGAGTTAGATACTACCAAAGAATTTTCCAAAGTGGTTGCTGTAAAAATGGGCATCCCTATGTCCAATGTATTTAAGTTCCAGATGTTCTACATACTGGCTAACAATTAGCATTGTGAGTCTTTTTAAGAAACTTGGCCACTCTGGTTAATTTGAACCACAAACTTTCTTAATGTTCTCATAAATAAACTCCCTTTAACTACTTCTTTAGCTCTCACTCATTTTTTAAATTCTTTCATTGTGGCCTCTAACTACTCTAATACTCATGACTTGAAACTCAATTTTATTTTCTCCATGGGCATCTTTCTTGAACCGTATCTCCATTTGACTAACTACAAACTCCCTCCCTTGCTGCACTGGATGTCATGTTAACGTCATCATTCCCATCAGACCCCACCTCCATTCTCCACGTGCATCCTCTATTGCTTTTTCATGTCAACTGTCACCTCAATAAAACTACATATCTGCTACCCTTCTGCCTACTTCACTCACCATTAGGCAGCTACCAAGAAAGCCAACCATCACTTCAGATTCATCATGTAGGAAAGCAAAGCCACCAATTTCTCTAGAACATAGCACTCCTCTACCGTTTCCCCTTACTACTCAAAATACCACAATTCATACAGCCATTCAATCTCAAAAGCTGCAGTCATTTATTTTTACTTGTTTCTCCCCTATACGCAGTAACTGAATAAATGATCTTGATTGTTTCTCACTTCATATCCATTCTTTATTCCATAAAATATATTTATTCCATTAAAATGGAAATTAGTAATTATAATTTTATGTATCTTTTATCATCCATAAGTGAACCTGTTCCAATGGGCCTAATTTCACACAAGCTTACTAATTTTCAAATTGCTGATTTTTATCCTCAGATTATCACCACTACCACCACCACTTACAAAGGAATAACTAACATGTGATAGCTTTGAATACATACATTATTTCCCTCAAGCACCACAACTATCTGTGGATAAGTTTATTATCCCTGTTTGGAAGCTGAGAGAAATTAAGCTTTTAGAAAGACAGTTGTTAATGAGAGACAAAAAGATAAAAGCCTTCAAGTATAAGGTAAATGGCTGTAGCAGAGAAAGAAACCAATTACAATGTGAAACTCTAATCAGTGTTTTCTTCTATCCTGAATCTATCTTATTTGAAACAAATAGTATTTACAATCCTAGACAGTAAACGGTAAAGAATACAAATGGAACATACACACAAAAATTGCAGATTTATATAAGCCAAAGCTCATTTAAACAGAAATCCAAAATAATCCATTTATGAGACAGAACCTATGACAAAGTTTTCCCCTCAATATAAATCCCTAAAAGACAGGTTATCCTATAAAACATGATTATAAGTCAAACTGGAGCATTCCAAATTTTAAAAAACAACAATTTTAGAAGCAAGGTAGTTGGAATAGATTACACACAGGTAAAAAAGCTCTTATTGCAAAACTTTCACAATCTAGATAGTGAAATGGTAACATTAGTTGTCCAATAGCATGAACAGTTGTAGCAATACAGTCAATGCCCTATTAATATGCCAGTGAGACACGGGTAAAAACTATTCTGTGGCGTTCAAATATGTCTACAAATTCCCTGATATTCCTTGCTTCAAGTGCAAGGCCTGACTTAGTGATTCATTTCTAACAAATGGCATAGAGTAGAAGTCACAGTGTGCAATTTAAGTGACAGGTTCATAAAAGATAGTGTGAATTCCTCCTCATGCTCTCTTGGATTGTTCACAGTGGGGCTAAGAGCTATGACACAAGCAGGATGTAGAGAAACCCATGTGGTGAGGCAGGGATACCTTTGAAAGCAGACTTTCGGTGTCAGTCAAGCCTTCAGATGACCTTACCCATGTAAAGACATCACCTGAATTCTAGACCCGTGGAAATGATGACATAACAAATGTCAGTCGTTTTAAGCCACTATGTTTTGGGGTCATTTACTATCCACACAGAGGTAGCTAAAACAACAAGATGATAAAATGGACTTCATGTCCTCAACAAAACTACAAAGAAAGAGAAAACGGAGATACTACTGGTCATCTACCAACTCAGATGTTTAAGAAATGATAATAACCAGTGTGGCAAATGGAGTAAAGATGAAGACACTCTCATATACCGCTTACAATTTCAGATGGAAATTTTAGCTGTATCCACATAATGACTTCTGATATGGTTCTACCTTAGTACTTTCTGTGAAGGAAATCAAACTTTTAGACATATGTTTTTCTATAAAAGTGTTTATGGAGTTTTTATTTGTGATGCTAAAAAATTGGAGCTTTTAGAAATAAGCCACAGATGTCAGTATATCCATATGATGTAACCATTAAAATTATATGTTATATATTATTTATTGTTACATATTATTGTAATGTTTTATATATTATGTAATATTGTTTTACTTTATCATTACATTTGATGACCTTGACAAACACAGTTAAGTGTCGAAACTGATTTTAGACATGTAAAGAGAGGCGCCTGGGTGGCTGAGTCAGTTACACATCCTACATCAGCTCAGGTCATGATTTCATGGTTCGTAGGTTTGAGCCCTGCATCAGGCTTTGTGCTGACAGCTCGGAGCCTGGAGCCTGCTTCAGATTCTGTGTCTCCCTCTTTCTCTGTCCCTCATCCGCTCACACTCTTGTCTCTCTCAAAAATAAATAAATGTTAAAATATATATATATACATATATATATATATGTATATATATATATAAAGAGTATAACTTCAATTTAATAAAAAGTTCCATGTGTATGTCCATGTGTTTGTACCTCCATCCAGTGCATATAAGCGGATAAGGACAGAAAGAGAAATAAAAGCACCTCCATGTTATTCATACCTGAGCGAAGAATGAAGAGTATACAGCTGACCCTTGAACAACATGGGTTTGAATCATGTGGGGACACTTATACATGGATTTCATACTCAACATTACTGTAAATGTATTTCTCTTCCTTATGATTTTAATAACATTTCTTTTCTAGAGCTTACTTTAAGATTATGTTACCTAATACATATAATACCTGATATATATAATACATAAAATATACAAAATATGTGTTAATAAACTATTATGTTATCAATAAGGCTTTCTACCAGTTAACAGTAGGCTATTAAAAGTTAACTTTGTATGAAGTCACAAGTTACAGGTGGGATTTGGACTGTGTGTTTAGGGAGTCAGTGCCCTTAATCCCCTGTGTTGATCAAAGTCAACTGTATTTTCTTTACTTCTTCTACTTATCAACTTCTTAATATTGAGAAAGCAATTTTTCTAGTGAGGAAAATAAACAGTCATTGCCACACACATTGCAGATGCTCTTCTAGAAGGACCATATGTCATCTGAACCGGGTTCCTTTGCTGAACTCTTCTCACTCTCGCACTTGCTCATTAAGCTCCAGTCATACTGGCCCTGCTGATCCTGGGACACAAACAGCTCCCAGGGCTTTAGGGCCTTTGCAACAACCACTCCCCCTGCCTGGCGTGGTGCCTCCACATCTGCACATGGCTGCTTCCTCCGCCCATTTTCCCCTACACTTTTAGAGAACCTTTATTACCACCATATTCAAAGCAGCCTGCCCAGGCAACAGATTAAGAATTACGTTCCTGTGATCATCAATTCTCAGAGCATGCTTTACTATACAAAAATCTTTTTTAAATTTTCTTTTGGTTTATCGTGTAATGCCCTTAATTTATAAAATATGCATTTATACCAGGAAACCTGTCTGTCTGGATAACTGCTATACCTCTAGTCCCTAGAAAAATATCTACCACACATCCCCAAAGGCAAGGGAATCAAAAGCAAACATGAACTATTGGGACATCATCAAGATAAAAAGCTTCTGCATGGCAAAGAAAACAATCAACGAAACTAAAAGGCAACTGACGAAATGGGAAAAGATAGTTGCAAATGACATATTGGATAAAGGGCTAGTATCCAAAATCTATAAGAAACTCACCAAACTCCACACCCAAAAAATAACTAATCCAGTAAAGAAATGGGCAGAAGACATGAATATACACTTTTCCAAAGAAGACATCCAACAGACACATGAAACGATGCTCAACATCACTCATCATCAGGGAAATACAAATCAAAACCACACTGAGATGCCACCTCACACAGGTCAGAGTGGCTAACATGAACAAACAAGGAGACTATAGATACTGGCGAGGATGTGGAGAAATGGGCACCCTCTTACACTGTTGGTGGGAATGTAAACTGGTACAGCCACTCTGGAAAACAGTGAGGAGCTTCCTCAAAAAATTAACAGTAAAACTCCCCTATGACCCAGGAATAGCACTACTTGGAATTTACCCAAGGGAAACAGGAGTGTTGATGCATAGGGGCACATGGACCCCAATGTTCATAGCAGCACTTTCAACGATAGCCAAATCATGGAAAGAGCCTAAATGTCCATGAACTGATGAATGGATAAAGAAGTTGTGGTTTATATATACAATGGAATACTACATGGCAATGAGAAAGAATGAAATCTGGACATTTGTAGCAATGTGGATGGAACTGGATGGTATTATGCAGTGTGAAATAAGTCTGTCAGAGAAAGACAGATACCATATGTTTTCACTTATATGTGGATCTTGAGAAGCTCAACAGAATACCATGGGGGAAGGGAAGGAGAAAAAAAAGTTACAGAAAGGGAGGGAGGCAAACCATAAGAGACTCAAACAATGAGAACAAAGTGAGAGTTGACGAGGGGTGGGGAACATGGGAAAGTGGGTGATGGGCACTGAGGAGGGCACTTGTTGGGATGAGCACTGGGTGTTGTATGGAAACCAATTTGACAATAAATTATATTTTTAAAAATGTCTACCAAAAAGCAAGGATTCAAGAAATGTTTTCTGAAGGAATGAGTACTAGAATAAATGCCTCATTTAATGTTGACCATCACCTATTCTTCTTCCCACCCCACCCCTTCTTGGAGCATAGGTACTGCCCTCCAATTTTTGTGTCTTCATTTCCAGTGAGCATTGCTTCTTCATTCATTGATCTGTCACTGCTGGATTATCCTTCCTAACACATGACATATGGTCAAGCAAAGTGAAGAACATTCCCCCAACCTTCTCCACAATGTGCAGGGGCTCATATGAATGCAATGTACTTCCATGCTGGGGTGCCCGGGCAGCTCAGTCAGTTAAGCATCTGATTTCAGCTCAGGTCATGATCTCACGGTTTGTGGGTTCGAGTCCCAAGTCGGGCTCTGTGTTCACAGCTCAGAGCCTGGAGCCTGCTGCTGTGTGTTTGTCTCTCTCTGCCCCTCCCCTGCTTGTGCTCTGTCTCTTTCTGTCTCTCAAAAATAATAAATGTTAATAGTTTTTAAATAAAATTTTATTAATTTTAATTAAAAAATGAAATAAATAAAAAATATATACTGCCATATTCACAGAGTCCTAGAATACAAGCTCATTGAGGGAGGTGATTATTTCTCATTCACTGGTTCTAGTCCTAAATCAATGCCTGATATATATTAGGCACCAGATTAATAAATGTCAAATGAATGTACTTCTGAATGACTAAAAGAGGAACAGCCAATACATTTTGTTCCTCACATCTATAAAGATGGCATAATGTAAGGGAACAGTAAAAAACAAGCCAAATAAAATTGTACACAAGGACAATTAATCTAAAAGCATGTGACAATAAAAATACACTGAATGAAAACCCTTGCTCATGAAACTATCTCGGATGCAAGCATTAAGCATGATATGAAATATACTCAGTGCAGTACATTGCACAGCTTTTTTCCATCAAGCACTAGTCTCTGGCACTGCCAGTTAAATCACAGGGTAAATTTATTACTTCAGTTAAACATCAACATTTACTCAGGACCTACAGCAAGATCCTTGGCTCAGCCATGTAGTTCCCCAAGAATAATTGGAATCAATACCACCTGTGAACTGTTTTCCCAAGTAATCAAAATTTCAATACAACTCCTACTTTTATAACACTTCTTTACATTGAAATGCATCTCAGAGCACATATCCAGCAGTGTTTGCCCATTATTTAATATTTTTTTAACTTCTCTGATCTTCTTGGATAGATCGCACGGCTATTCACCCAAGGTGAAGGCAGGACCCCCTATCAGGTTGTTCTCTGATTCTATCAGTCCAGAAAGCAGCTCTATCATTATCTCTGGAAGGGGTCTTTCTACAGAGAGCCCAGAGTTGGTGGATGTGTTTCATACACTCTTCAGCGTGACAACCACCATCTAGCTGGCTTTACACTGTCATTTCCACTGAAAACCTGTAATTACTTTCCACAAGCAGCACTTCATCCTGCCAACCTGATTAAAGGAGATACGCACTAGAAACTGAAGAGCAGCAGGTCTCCGACATCGAAGTGTGTATCTTGTAAACAGCAGTGCAGTCGCGTGCACACAGTAAGCACTAAATAATTGTTTGTAGAAGACGTTATATTTGTCCTTTGACAGAGGGTATAATTAATGATTTTCTGTTGAAACATAATAGATTTTTAAAGAGCACATTGAGCAGACCATTATAGGCTTTGAACTGTCATTTATTACAAATATCCCACCATATAAAAGATCCCCCATCCCAAGGTCTCCACTCATATCATCTCATTTACATCTACACCAATTGTTTAACTGTTCCCATTTCTTCACAGACAAAACAATAAGACAAGCAGTTCTACTTTATCATATTCTCAATCTGAATTGTGTCGGCTGATTAGAGTCATCAGGTAATCCAGAAGAGTCAAGTTATTTTAAGAGAGGAGGGTTTAGAGATAGCATCCTTAAGAGGTACCTATAAGGCAATCAGCTCAACTTTGGAGTGGACATTCGTCTCAGTTTTTTACTTATTTGATTTTGGTCACTGTAACATCTCTTTGTCTGGTGACTTTCTCAAGATATAAACTCTGTCCAGAAGTAGTGGCCACACCCAGGTTTAGAAATCAACAGCTTGTTATGCTTGCCTTGTTTGCCTCTGAAACATGACTGACCACATTGACTCAGCCATTAAGATGGACCTGTCCTGGATTTTAAATGAGAAGTTAGTGACCCAGAGAAGGAGGGACAGTGACAGACCCATCCTGGCTGTAGCAGCAACATCCAGTTTTGGGTCCAGCAACAACAGCTCCAGGTGACCAGTGTGGATGGGAGCTGTATAAGCCATCATGCTGATGCACAAGGCTCATGGCAAGTGGGTCCTCTCCAGCCTGGCTCTGTATGCAATTTTCTCAATTCTGTGAATTACCCAAGACACTCTTCCAACAAATATGTCTGCTCTTTAAATCACGTGTCTTTGGGGCGCCTGGGTGGCTCAGTCGGTTAAGCGTCCAACTTAGGCTTAGGTCATGATCTCACAGTTTGTGGGTTCGAGCCCTGCGTCGGGCTTTGTGCTGACAGCTCAGAGCCTGGAGCCTGTTTTCAGATTCTATGTCTCCCTCTCTCTCTGCCCCTCCCCCACTCGCCCTCTGTCTCAAAAATAAATAAACTATTAAAAATTTTTAAATAAATAAATCAGCGTGTCTTTGTTATTTGGAACAATCTTAACTAGGACAACTTCTGAGTAAGGATACTTTGATAGGTTACACATTGACATCTGTGTTTTGTTTTTTTTTTAATTAACTAAGCTCTATGCCCAAGGTGGGGCTTGAACTCACAACCCCAAGATCAAGAGGCACATACTCTGCCAAATGAGACAGCCAGTCATCCCCCCTTCTTTATTTTTAACACCAACCCCTGTTTGACCATTTAGAGCTGATTCAACTCACTACTACCTAACAGCCAATGGTTTTATTTGGACAGACTTTTGACATTTATTCATACAGCAGCGGTGTCAGTATAATTCTGTATCGGAATACTTAAATTCCATTTTGTACTTTTCAATCTTACATAATCACTGTAAATTAGAAAAGTAAAATTACTGATACTAGGGATGTAAGCATAAGTATGTACATTAAGAGTTGGACAATGATAGAAATGCGATCCAAAAAAACCAGCCAATCTCTAACCTCAACTGGCTATACGTACATCTCTGTAAAATGGTCTTTGTGTGTATACTTAGAGACATACACACACACGTGTTAAAAAATATATAATTAAAAATATGTCATAAAAAAGGAGTAACTAAAAATTTGTATAACTTTTAGCTCTCTGATAGAGTGTTCCTTTCCCCCTTAATGTTTACATTAACTTTCATACATACAACTTTTAGTAATGTATCCCATACAAACCAGACAACCTACACATGCCAACGCACTATCATGTTAATGTGATTTTTACGACAGATAGAAGGAAATTTATTTTTTAAACAGCAATACAGTGATATCAACAAATAAAATTAGTCGTCTTCCTGACAAAAGAAATTACCATTTTTGGATGAAACCAAGCAAGATCCAAAAATGGAACTTTGGTATAATTTTTCATGATGTTTCATGAATCCTATTATTTCTTTGGCATAAAGAAGTCAAATAAAAATTAATGAGGGGCACCTCGGTGGCTCAGTTGGTTGAGCATCTGACATTTGATTTCCCCTCAGGTCATGATCTCAGGGTTGTGGGGTTGAGTCCCGCTTAGGATTCTCTCTCTCCCTCTCTCTCTGCCCCTCCTCCACCTCTCTTTTGCTCTTTAAAAAATAAATAAATAAATTTTAAAAATTAATGATAAACTACAAGATTGCCATTTAATCCACACATTTCAAGTTTTATTAGTTTCATTCATTCAAACTATATATATTAGTTTCATTATAATTTGAATATATAATATTCAAATTAACATTTAATGGCACTGGAGGGGATAAGGAGCATTAAGACTTAAGAGGCAACTATGTGGAAAGCTCTACCTGATCATCACAGACCCTCCTGTGTGAGGATCAGTAGAAGATACATGCTGGTTCTTCACGGATTCGAAGGTTTCTGGGAATCTAAGCAAAACAAACAAACTTCTTTTCTAGCTTTTTGTACTCCTGCCCTTAGCCATCTATCCCAACGTTTCTAGCCAGAGAAGCTCTGGAGAAAAATCAGCTCCAAAGTTTCTCTCCATTCTCCTGAAAACTTCATTCTATTTTTTGTCAGCCAAACTAAAAAACAGAATCTGCTTTACGAAGGTGGTTCTCTTCTGACTGATCAGTTTCTCTGTTCCAGGGAGCACTTGCATTTTCAAAGAGCAACAAAAACAACAAATAGAATTGAATACATTCTAGACAACTATGTGAGCACAGCATCTTTTCTGCTCCTCTTTTCCATTCCAGGATGTAATTTACCCATTTCTAGCAAGAGAATGCCATTGGAGCAGCCACTGCAGGAAAGGCGCAATATAAACTTTAAGAAAATGCATACTTTGTTAATCAATAGGCCATGTATAGAATTTTGGTTGTCCAGCAAAGACTCTATATTTCTTAGAAACCAAAATAACTGGCCAATAATGGTCCCTCTAAGATGGTTTCCCCATCATTGAATATTAATGCTTCTAAATCTTAGAAATGACACAGAGCTGAAGACCTGTTCTCCAAGTTTTTTCTTTTCTGAATGCAAATAAATGTATGTGAGATGGAACCTAAACTAATTCCTTAACTAACCTCCAATCTCCTCTTCTTGCCCAACTTGACATGCTTGCTATCACCCTGGGCTGGGCTGCAGGGTTCTCATCATAGAGTGTTGTCTCTGAAACACCGACCTGTGGTTAAGACCCGGAAATAAATGGTTTCCCCAAATAAATTATTATACAAAATGCCTATTATTGGTAACTTGTAGCTTTATAGTTATTAAAAAAAAAACTAAAATGTTATGACATTGTATCTTCTGACAACACTAAATTTAGTTCAGGTAATTTTCATGCAGTCTGGCCTCTGCTCACAGCTTCAATGATCAAAGGTAAATTATACTTGGATACCCATAAAAAAACAAAAATTAAAATAGCCATGACACTTTTCATGTGTTCATTCTTTTTAATGTTTACTTTTGACAGAGAGACCTACAGACAGAGTGCTAGTAGGGGAGAAGCAGAGAGAAAAGAAGACAAAATCCAAAGCAGGCTCCAGGCTCTGAGCTGTCAGCACAGATCCCAACGTGGAGCTCAAACTCAAGAACTGTGAGATCATGACCGGAGCCAAAGTCCGATGCTTAACAGACTGGGCTATCCAGGTGCCCCTTCATGTTTTCATTTTTAAGCAATATGAAAAAAAAATCATAGTGATTTAAAAAACACAAAATCTGGCATTCATTTATTAAAGTAAATCTTGTGAATCAAAAACAGGCAGCAATTAAAAATATACTGGTTTTAGGGACACCCGGATGGCTCAGTAAGTTAAGTGTCCAACTCTGAATTTCGGCTCAGTCATGAACTCACAGTTCATGAGATCAAGCCCCAAGTCGGGCTCTGTGCTGACAGCACAGAGCCTGCTTGGGATTCTCTCTCTCCTTCTCTCTGCCCCTTCTCTGCTAGTGTGCACATGTTGCACACTTCCTCCCTCTCTCTCTCTCTCTCAAAATAAATAACCCAAAAATATATATGTGTATTTAAATATAAACAATGTAATTTATCATGAATCATAAGTGAAAACAAATAGAATTTCTAATAATATTTTTAATTGTTAGGTTTGGGTTGGTTTCTAAATCAAAGGCATTACTGACAATGTAAAAACTGTGTGTTGGTGTGTAACAGAGAAATTATAATTTTCATAATCCCAGAAATCAAAGACCTTAGAAAAACAAAACTAAAGGCTCACAAAATTAGTAAGAAAATTCCGTGGCATTTTTTTGCTCATACTAACATCTACCCAGATGAAACTATGATGTGTGTCACCTTAATATATCCCAAAGACTGCACAGACCTGTCATCCTACTCTCAAGGTCGATATTTTGCTCTCAAGTATCTGGAGAATTAGTGTTGCTCTGGAAGAAGTTAATGATCTTCATCATTATCTGAAATACACATATTGTTTTTTGTTTCCCCCTGTTTTTAATTCAGAAATGAATTTAGGATAGGCAGATTCTAGAATTTTAGAGCTACAAGGAGCCTTTTATGTCACATCATTCTACTCTTAATAAAAATAACTTCTTTGTCTCAGGTCAAACTGCAAGTAAATGGAAAAGCTAAGACAAGAATTTAGTTTCCTAATTTGGAATCCAGGGCAGAACTATTTCCATGACACCAAGTCTATAAACCAGGTTTCTTCCATCTGCAAATAACTGGAAACAGAACTCAAATTGACAAGATCAGCAAAGGGTTTATTTGATGGTGGAACAGGGAAGGATAGAGGTAAGGTGTAATTCAGTGTTTGTTGACTGGGCACCTCAGCATCAGCATCAAGGAATCAAGTGTCCTATGATCCAAAAGCTCCTGCCTTGTTCTTAGCAGAGTCAGGTTCCGGATAAGTGGGAAATAAATAGGTTTCTCTTCCTCATACAACTATTGAAGAAGAAACCACCTAAATCGGTCCTCCTAGAGAATGGAAGGTCATATGTTAATTAACTGAGTCCTAGGGTATTACAAGAACCAGTCACTGTTTCAAGAGACAGTGTGACACCAAATGGTCAGTATCATCTAAACAAAATGGAAGCTACACAAGAGAGGGATGTACCGGATGTTGAAGAGACAGTATCTACCACGTAAGAGAATGTGGAGACATAACTTCTTCACATAAACAATTATCTCCTAGTTGTCCTCCCTTAGTGAACACTCTCTGTTATATTGAGTTAAATTTCACATAGATAACCAAGCAATATGACCTCTAAAAGCTTTAAAAGTTGTGATGTGCCTTTCATTTTGTTTATATAAATATTCTTACAAAGAAAGCAGGGATAATTAAAAGACTATAGGCATATAGTGGGCATTTTATAATGAGATACACTATTTTTATTTAGATTTTGTATCAATATGACAAATAGAATATCAATATACATAACATATACATATATGGCAAAATGTTTATTTACATTTCAATAATTCCATTTGAAAATGGCATTACTTCCTATGAATGTAAACTCATACTTACTGAAACTTACAGTGATTTTCTTTTTCTGAGACTACTCCATAAAATCTTTCATATTATTGTAAATATCAAGGAAATTAAGTAAGCAAATGCCATATACCAAAGCTCAATCTATTCTGTTGTCACAATTATGTTTAGATTTACTGAGTGATCTGGGGAAGTTGGAAAAATGTCTGAACCAAAAAAGAATAGCAAGACCCAAATAGAAAACGTGTGTAGGAACTGAAACTGATGCATCCTGGATAACCCCTGTGAGAAGGTAAGAGTAAAAGGCAGAGAGGTTAGTGGGACATTTGAGGAAGGCAGTCCTTAGCAGGAGGATGGCATATCTGATTCTCTCAATATAGTTAGTCCAAGTGATTATGCCATTTTCTTACACTTACAACTAATTCCCATACTGCCAACAAATAAAATAACAATTCCATTTTATTAAAGAACATGCAACATAAATAAAATTGTAAAATGGGAGAAAACTCACAGAGAGTATTCTATAAAGATATCCAACTCGATAAAATGGGTTTCAAAGAGGGGCACCTGGGTGGCTCAGTCAGTTAAGCCTCCGACTTCGGCTCAGGTCATGATCTCACAGATCATGGGTTGGAGCCCTATATAGGCCTCTGTGCTGACAGCTCAGAGCCTGGAGTCTGCCTCAGATTCTGTGTCTCCCTCTCTCTCTGCCCCTCCCCGATGGACACTCTGTCTGTCTGTCTGTCTCTCTCTCTCTCTCTGTCTCTCAAAAATGAATAAACATTAACAAAAATAAAAATAAAAAATTGATTTCAAAGTGAACACTCATTTCTTAAGTTATTTCTGATATGCTTCCTTTTGTTGAAATCTATTCTACATGTGTATTGTACGGTAGGCAGAGCAATGCAGGTACACCATGGACCTTTCTGTAATATATTAGAAATGTAAACGCTGCAGGGCGCCTGTGTGGTTCAGTCAGTTAAGTGTCAGACTTCAGCTCAGGTCATGATCTCACCGTTCTTGGGTTCGAGCTCCGCATTCGGCTCTGCACTGAAAGCTGGGAGCCTGGGGCCTGCTTCAAATCCTTTGTCTCCCTCTCTCTCTGCCCCTCCCCCACGCCTGCCTGCCAGCCCCTCTTCCCCCCCACCCCTGTCTCCTTCTCTCCTCTGTCCCTGTTAGAAATAAACATTAAAAAACATGAACATTGCAATTCTCCCAATGAAAGAATCAAATGGAGTCAGTGCCATGGCAAATGTGACTGTACTTTCAGAATTTTTCAAGTATCTTTAACTTTATAAGATAAATTTAAACATCTGAAACCAGGCACAGATTTTTGTCTCTCACACTTCTTACCAAGTATTACAGAAAACTTGCCCCTATAATTGTGTTTTGACCATATTAGACTTTCCCTGAAGAGGCCCATCTATCTGCTGCTAGAAAAGAAGTTAAAAAATATCATTTCAAAAAATAAGTAGTATATCAATCTTTTCCAGTCTATACTCCAGAATTCAGCCTAACCTCCCTCAAACTGTTTGATGTTTCATGAAACATTTTCAAAGCTACCTGCCCCAAATGTCCCTTCAGATGGTAGAAGAGTAATATGTAAGGTTTACTCTATATAAGGTGAGGGCAAAGTGAATAAAAAAGATAAGACAGGAAGAAGCCAGCATGGAAAGAGCTTATGATTTGGTAAAAGGTTAAAATTTACAAAGAGAGAATAGATATTTATTCAAGTATTATAATACACAATAAAATGTCATCAACACTGGGACACTTGCTAACAAGCAATTGGATTTGGGGATTAAGACCTTAGAGAATTTTAAGAACAATATCTATGAATATGGGAAGCAAGATTATATAGAATTGGGAATTAAAATTATATATTTTTGAGGCATAGGATAATGGAAAGATGCTGATAAAACTATACCCACAATCACTGTGAAGAATATCCATTTTTTAAAAATAAACAAGGCTATACATGGACTTCCAGATATTAAATTGCACAATAAAGGGAAAAAACTAACATTGATGCATGTTACTACTACAATAACATAAAAACAGATTAATGAAATTGAACTGGAAGTCTAGAAACAGAGGTGTCATTTCAATTGCAGCTTTATGATAAGTTCTTTAATAAGTGGAGACATGATCCTGGAATCATTAGTTAACTATGTGGATAGAAAGGAAAAAAAAAAAGGTAAGGTGCCCACTTCATCGCATATGCCAAAATCCATTCAAATGGATTAAGAGGTTAATGCACAGAGAAGAAAAAGTGGGGCGGAGAGTGTTACAAAAAAATTAGAGAATAAGTTTAAGAAAGGAATAATGTAAGTTAGAGTTTTTTTCTAAACAAAACAGCAAAGACAGAAACTATAAAAGAAAATGATGGATAACTACGCAAATAAAAAAGTGAAAGGCAGAGGCAAGTTGAAGTCCATGTGAGCATCATGACTGGGTGTCCACAGCTGTCCCAGCAAGGGGCCCAATTCAAGCTACTGTAGACACTGGGTCCTCCATGCTCATCAGAACCGACACTCAGCTAACAAATTTTAAAGGAATAATAAATCACTGTGAAATCATAATATATAAAAGCTCATACAAAGAAGTTACAAAAAATAAACCCATGTAAATAACACTGGCAAAAGACAGAAAGAGGCAATGTATGAAAAAATGAAAAGCCAAGTAACAACAAAAAAAATACAAAATTATTCAATCACACTGGTCACCAAAAAAGTACACAGTAAAGTATCATTTTTTCCCTTTATTTTTAAACTGAAAATCAGAAAAAAAATTCTGAAAAGACCTGTAGATAATAGGAGTTAAGGTTTGAAAAAGTAGGAACGTGGTGGTGAATCTAAGCAAAGCATGTCAGAGGCCAGTTTAGCAACATGCATCAAAGACTTGCTTTGATACAGAATGTAGGCATTTAAAACACTCTAAAGAATACCAAGCTTTCACGGCATAACAACTATAATTCTAGGAAACAGATAAACCTTTACCTTCAAGCATATTTACTACAGTGGTTTTTACAATAATAAAATATGAAAGAACATCAAAATGTAATAAATACCTCCTATTAAGTCAATCTGGCATGAGAGGGATATTAAATATTCTAGAAAAATATGAAATCCTTACAGTATAGTTCTAAGGGAAGAAAGAAAACTGCAAAATAGTAACTACAGTATGACGTAAAATACGCAGGTGTGTGTATTCTGTCTCTCAGCTGCAGTAGCTCTAACTGGAACTCTATCCTTGCCTTTATTGCTCTCAGTCTTTAACTTTCCCACGTATATATTCTCTTTCTCCCCTCTCCTGGACCAGTATCCATGGTGATGAGAAGGAATATCGTAAAACATTAACAGTGGTCATCTGCAGGTAAGACATGAGAAATTACTTTCTTTTCTTTATCTTGGAATTTCCCAGAATTTTAATAAAATAAAACATGAATGAAAAATGCAAAATATTGTTAAATAAGTAAAGATGATGATGCCTTGAAGTCCAAGGAAAAAGGAAGCTGAGACAGAAGCTTGCATTACTTACGAGCTGAGGCAGAGTGCCTATAGTTGAGCATATTGTCCAATTACAGGTAGGGATGAATGCAAGAGGAAGGAGAGCACATGTAAGGAACTTTGCAGGAAGGGCAACGGCAATCACGGTGGGTTATTTTTTTTAATTTATTTATTTACTTTGAGAGAGGGAATGGGAACATGCACGTGGGGTAAGGGCAGGAGGGAGGGAGGGAGGGAGAGAGAGAGGGAGAGAGAGAGAGAGAATATCCCAAGAAGGCTCTGCTCTGTCAGTGCAGAGTCCAATATGAGGGGCTTGAACTCGTGAACCATGAGATCATAACCTGAGCCGAAATCAAGACTCAGACACTTAACCGACTGAGCCACCCAGGTGCCCCACGGCAGGTTATTTGACAAGGATGAAACACTGGATTCATGCAAAGGACTATTATTACTACAATTAGCAGTAGGCTACTGGTCTTGGTTGGACCTAAGCACCCAGAGACTAGCAGATCCCTGGGACTCTGTTATAGAGAAGACCCAACGTATTTAACTAACATGGACCCTTGGACAAACTCTGAATAAACCTAGCTTTATAAAATAGAACCAAAGTTTTCCTTGTCTTGTGGGCTCTGGCTCATAAATGTTGATACAGAGTTTATAATTTGAGATTCTATTCTAGTCTTCATGTCCTTGAAAACAGCAAAGGAGAGCCTCCTTTATTAAGAACAGAGAAAAGTTAATATTTGCCACATTATTTATACCATCATATTCATCTTGGCGAGAGACCTCTGAGAGAATCCTATGATGTTATAAACCTATTAAGCTTGCTCAGAAACTGAGTACAATGTAAGTATAAATATTAAAGCAATCGGCATCACAAATGACTACAAATTAACGTGATACTGCTGTGTGGCATGCTACAGGGGTAGCGTCCGCCTGGACACAGTTCAGAGTCGTACAAGGTAAAAGGACAAGACTATAATTAGACGATGGCGATGAGTCTGAAATGGAGCAAGCGTGGCCCCAGTGCTATATGTTTGGAAAAACTATCTTAGAGCCATAGGTGATGAATAAAAAGCCACTGGTTTGTCCAGGTATTTGCTATTTTCCCTCTCACCATGAGGGTTAATACAGCATACAAGTTGTTTGAACTGTCTTCTTTTTTTTTTTAAGTTAACTTATTTTAGAGAGAGAAAGAAAGCACACGTGAGGGAGCGGCAGAGACAGAGGGAGAGAGAATCCCAAGCAGACTCCGCACTTTCAGCACAGAGTCCGATGTGGGGATTGAATCCACAAAACTATGAATTTGGACACGTAATCATCTGAGCCACCCAGGTGCCCTTCGATTATCTCTGTAACATCCATCAGACCCAGAATGGTCCTGCCCTTCATTCAATGGACCCTGAGAAGATGCAAGGATCAGCCTGTTACATAAAAAAGCCAAGGACAACCCCTGGATATTGGCTCCTAGGCTATTTCTTCTCAGCAAGCTGAGCCCTATTCTCTCAAAAGCTTGGTAGCACCATCTCAAATTTTACAAGCCAACTGTCCTAAAAATAGCCCCGAGAGCTGTTTAACCACTGAGCAGCTGCCTCCTTCACATACCCCTCCCCCCACCACATGTGTGATCAACTGAAAAGCCCTGGGCACCATGGAGCCCCCAAGATACTGCTACCATTCAAAGCTCTCCGACCCAGAATGCCCTGCAGTTCTTAAGTGACACCACCTAGACAGGGAAGCCCCTCACTGCTGGCCCTCTCCTTCAGGGGTTCCCACACCTCCTCCCCTTCCAGACGGTGGCCCTTGGGCCATAAGCTTCTGCATTGTCTCATGTTGTGAGGGACTTGCCCTCTCATTAAACCCTGTCCACATGCTGCCCAATTAAACTTGTTGCACGTTAATGCCTCTCACACAGGGGCCCCAAATCCCTACACAGCCCATCCCTGAATACACCTGCAGTTGCGACCAGGATATATTTCAAGATTGCAAAGGGTCACAGTATACAGCAGCTACTCTTGAAATAGTTATTTCCTGATTTACTTGTAACACCTAAGAGACTTTAAAGGTTTGTAAACTCCGGCTCTTCGATGAACCCAACAACTGTCTAAGAAACCTTAGCAACTGGGTCGGAGTGATAAAAGGTCTCAGAGACAGGACTGCAGACCTATTATGACAATGCTGGCTTGGAATACATTGGCTGGATCCATTGTGTTATGTGGACCACATAACATTTTGTCAAAATGGAACCATCTGGAGAGTAAAAGTGAGAGCTAAATATATAAATACATGGGACACCAGACAAAATTAGGACTGTCCTGGGCAAAAGGAAACATAAAGGTCCTCTAATTATTTTGGCTACAACACATTGAAGAGTTAAAAACTGGAGCCCACAGGACCCTTGATGAAGAATATGGGTTATGAAGTATCTCTCCCACTTGGTGATGGACTGCATTAAATAGGTTATAGGCACAGTCGATCGAATACAGTTAGGAATATATATTTGAATGAATAATTAGTTCTGATGTTTGCAGATCAAAGATGACAAAGGCACACACAGAGTCCATGAACTTACGCCTTGAAAGATGAGAGTGTTTTCACAGATTATCCAATCACCGTGTTTTTCCTCCTTTGTCTTTTGTGCCCCCTTCCCTCTCTGCCCGCCAGGTCCCTTACATCACGCAGGCACTTGCAACTCTTCCCTTCTCCTTCTCTCCCATATCTACCTACATAGCAATTTTGTGCCTGTCGATAGCTTCCCTCAACATCCATCTGTCATCCAGACAGCATTGTAAAGCTCGTTGCGGGTAAAGGATTCCAATGACGAGGAAACACCCCTTTGTGGGGCAGGCTAGATGGCATTTCTCAGAAGTCTCTGTGCTTGCTGTCATCCTCCTGCCTGTGCTGTTGCCCTGCTTCTTTTTTCTGCCACTCCCTCTATCTCTTCTCTTGCTACAATTTTTTTCATTCAATTTTTTTAAGTAGGCTCTACACCCAACTTGGGGCTTGAAGTCACAACCCTGAGATTGAGTCGCATGCTCTACCAACTGAGCCGGCTGGGCACCCCATCTTCTTCTTATACTTCTGCAGATGAAATCAATTTGTAACTACTCACAGGAAATTTTGATCCTCAAGTATTTGAACATACACCTACACAGAAGTTGTCTATCCAAAACAAAACAAAAAACCTTCACTGAGATGGACACAAGGTTCAGTAGAGTTTTAAAAAGAGAGTGAGAGAGAGAGAGAAGCAAGAATCCTAAAGCTTTTAAAATCTAAGACAGCAAAATACAACATTACAGATTGATTTCTTCAAAGTCTTTCATTTTCTAGTTTTGCTCACTTCCCCAAGTTTCCCTACTTTCGTATTCTGAGTCACTGACTGATTATTGATGTAGCACAGGCTGGTCGGGGGAAGGCAGATTAGATCATGTCTCAGTACCTCATCTGGCCTTAAAAAGCGTTAGTTTATTGTGATAAGAAAGAAGGAAGCAAAGATAAAAATGTTTTATTTAAAAAAATTTCCCCTGATGGGTTTTTACTTCCTTAGCCAAGTCACTTTGTCTCGTTGTCTATTTAAGTGTGTGTGGGGTTTTTTTTTCTTTTTTTTTTTTTCCTTTTATAAAGATGAAATGGTCTCCATGGGCTGCTAGAAACATATCTGACTTATCTATAGGTTTCAAAAGCACAGCAGCTCAAGGGCATAGAAAAGACATGCAGGTGCCTGCCTCCTGTATCATTTAACAAGCACCTATAGATTAGATTAAAAGAGGAATTTCATTTTTAATCATCAGATGATCTAATTTACAGTTCATTTACAATTTATTATCACTGTCCTTTGAACACTCTTATTGTAATAACAGAGGCCTTCAGCCCATGGCAGTGACAATTAGCACCAGTGTATTTCTTTTCTTTTTCAAGGCTTTCCAGAAAGTAACTTCAACACCAAATGTCTGGTTACTGACATACAAATCCATTAACACGTGGGAGATCTAGCCTGGACATTTTCCTTCTCTTTCCTCAGTGTGTCCCTTCTTTATTTTTACAGAATAATTCCTACTAATCTAAATTATATTTAGCCAGGGAGTTTAGCAGTCAGGCAGCCTCAAGAATGGATGCTATCCTTGGTTGGGATGTTCTGGAGAAAAAACCATACTGAATTCTATCACATCTCCACCCAATCGCATCCCACCACATAGTTTTGTTTGTTTTCAGTTTTCCTTCTCATACACAACATCTGTCCTACATGCTTCACTGCACCGTCTTTTAAAGTGAAAAAAAAAAATGCAGCTGAGAGAGGAAATGAGTATCAAATGCAGAACTCCCAGGAGGCCTGACCCAAATTCTCAAAAGATAGCATTAAAATGCGGTTTCTCCTTTCAGATCTGGGATACCATAATATGATTCCTTAATGATTCAAATGTCATGTATTCAGCAAGCTGTATTTGACAAGCCTTTAAAAAATGATGTGGATATTTAAAAAAATACTGAGAGAACAAACTATGGCTTTCTCATGCCATAACTATAAAGGGATAAAGCTCTGAGAGTCACAAGGACTAAGAATAGAACTTGTTTATATTCTTACTTTTACCTTGGTTACAGCCTTTCACATGGTTGTGCTTTTCTCTGCTCTATGTGGAGCAGAGCAGTGGATGCTGGGAGCCTGCTAACGCTGTCTGTCTGCTGTATGAAGTATCATGAATGCTTGAGGTACAATCTTCCCAAGTATTTTATATATAGGTCATCAAGGGCCACAGAGTAAACATTCTCATAGTTGTCATCCTGACATTCATTCCAGGATTAGAACTTGTTTTTGCGATTCAATATTTCTATTAAAAATTTTATTTTTTCCTGGCTCCCTTTGGTCCCATCCTTGTCCTCCAAAAGTTATCCTATCAATGATCTAAAGGAAATTGAGGAGAGGAAGGATTGCTTTGGGGTTAAAGAGCCTGAGGGAAAGACAGAACAAGCATTCGTATCAAAAGGGGCTTCTGTGGAATCCCTACCTAAAAAATACACACACACACACACACACACACACACACACACAACGCTGAATACTTGGCTTCTTTATTAAGAGTCACTGAATTGATATATTTTGTTAAGTAGTCTAGGCAGATTAAAAATTATTCCTACTTAAATATTTGTATCTCACAAATGCACATTCGTCTCATTCAGACACGAGTTTAATATTCCGTATCTGTAAGGAATCTGATGCTAATTGAGCAGATTTTCTTCTGGCATTAATTTTAATTATTTAGAGCAGCATGTAGCTCTTCATAATTTCCCACCTGACAACTGGGACCCAAAAGAACAGCTGCCTATGGTTTTATGCTCCTATGAACACACTGGATATCAGAGAGTCAATAAGCTTAGGCATGAATTCTCTGTGTGTTCCACTGAGGTTATGAAAATGAATCCTTTTGGAGGAGTTCAGAGGGATCTGCAACTGAGAATGATGTCCAAGCCACTGTGCAAAGTGTGATGACAGTCACAGATCTCAAAGGAGCTGCAGGAAGAAGGGCTCCCTGCTGAACTGAACACAGCGCATAGTTAAATAATAAATCACAGTCATGGAGCCAGCCCGCAACAGCCACTACCTATCAGAAAGGCACGATGACCACATAGTGCAAATATTTAGTTCCACACAGTTGTATATCTTGATGGGATACAACTGAAGTAGTTACCTATTTTGCTTTCCTAAAGGAGAAGATGAACACTATTTGTTGACAGATGAAATGATATTTGAATTTATCCACAGCAACAAAGTACAATAAAACCTAGTTATATATAGCTCTCCATTTAAATATACCCCCTGGCATGACTCTAAGAATCAAATGCCCAACATATACATAATTTAGCACAAACATCTTCTGACCCCTCACGTATTTTTTTCTTCTCTTGCAAAAGAACAAAAGGCTTCCTGCATGAACACAAGGTATTATATTTACTCTAAGATATGCCGATTCAGGACACAATGAAACGTATGAATTATTCATTTTGAAGTTGCAACTGTTTGTGGATAGGAGTGTGCAGAGGCCCAGAATCAGAAGGTAAGTAACAAGAGGAAGAGAAATGGACACAGAGAAAAGGGGCTCAGCATTCCAAAGAATGTAAACCAGCCATATAATTAATCTCTAACTTTGAAATATGACAAAGAAAGGTCTGGATTTAAAAACAAATACTAAACATTTTAAAAAACAATAAATATTGTTCTCAGTGAGTAAAGACATAGAGGGGAAAGAACCACACAATTTAACCTTCCATATTTACAACAGAGTTCACTGATCCTGACTCTCTCTTGATAAATATTTGGCCAGCTATTGGCCCAAGCCAATTGAAACCCAAGCCTTCACTATGAAAACACTAATAATGACAGCATTTCAACCAATGTGACTTAAAAGGGAAGTGGTTACCTTTATTTTATTTTATTTTTTTTAGATAGAGTGTGAGCAGGAAAGAGGGGCAGAGAGAGGGAGAAAGAGAGAGAGGGAGAAAGAAAGAGAGAATATCTTAAGCAGGCTTCACATTGAGTGCAGAATCTGATGCAGGGCTCAATCCCAGACCCTGAGATCATGACCTGAGCCAAAATCAAGAACTGGACACTCAACCAACTGAGCTACCCAGGTGTCCCAAGGATTATCTTTCTAATATTTAGAACCCTAGTAGCTAGTAGAGTGTCTGGCATAGATCAGTGATGGGTAAATACCATTGAGTGAATCACCTTATCACTGTAACCAGGATACTGACATAATTTGCCTTCCTCAAGACAATTCTTATCCACCGAAAAGACTCTGCCTCATCTTTCCCTTAACTCGTTTTCATTCCCTGAAAGAAGACCTTGCATCACCACTGTAACTTCTGAAGTTTAACCTGGAAGCACCATAGAACAAATTGAAGCCGAAAGAGACTAGGAGTCTCATTCAAGACTCATCATTTCAAGAGTCGTCACTACATTCCAGATTAGAGTACTCTTCTGGACTGAAGTAGTGTCTGTGAAAGAAAGACTAAGGACAGAGGCCAGCATAACACAGGAAGGATCAAAAGGATGCCTCAAATAGTGACATGCGTGAGGCACAGAAGGATGAACTGTTGCTATTTCAGTCTTATTAAATGCAAAAATAGAGAATTCAAAAAGAAAACAGATATCCCTTTCAGCAATATTACACTGAATAAAAATAGGCACAAAAATAGAAATGAAGCAAGATTCCAAACTAAGTTTGAGAGGAAATACATAATTTTATATGAGCAATATAAACGGAGTATATTTCCAAATAGAAACTGCATACAATGTGCTGTTGTTAATTAACTTTTACTTTTCCTAAACAGCACAGATAGATGCTTTCTTTAAAAGTCAAACAATATTACAAGTCATGTAGGAAAAAAGAAAGCATTATATTTAAAAATTCTGCCACATGCTTTTCTACTTCCAGTGGATTCCCAGAGCCAGTGATTTTTGAAATTGCATTCAATGATATTCACTCAATCATATTAACTCTCTTTTGTTATATGACTTTATTTTTAAATATAACATGTTAAAACTGCTATATTTTAAAAATGTAGGTAATTATTCATTAGGTAATATCCAGAAATTTAGGAATGTCTCCAATGAAAACTATTTAGTTTTCTTATGTTACTTCCCCTTCCCCACTACACACACATATAAACATTTTTTCCCTCTTTCAATTTTTCCAGCACAGGCAGTCACAACTTTCAGGTAATTCAGTATTCAGAGTGGATATACTAATGACAGACATTGTAAATATTAGTCATAGTTCAGCCATGTAGTATACCGTGATAACATTTTCTTTCTTTTACAACCTTTTGATTTCCCTGGAGTTATACATTTCCAGGCTTTCAAAAGAAACAGTCAATCCCATTGGTCAACACAGTGAACAATCTATCTGCTTTGTGTTTTCCTGGGAGGTATCACTCCAGACCCCTCCATCATCCTGCACCTGTTTGGACTGTTTAATTCCTGTCCTGCCATTGTGCTGACATCTGGCAATTTCCTTATCTTTTCAATGTTCAATTCCATGTTTTTGTTTTGTTTTGTTGAATCCATATACATTACTGTATTCCTTTTTATTATTTCCCTCCCCATTTTGCTGGAATCCTCTTACCAGGAGTGTAAGTAGGAAAGAGTGCATGGGAGAGGTAGGTAGAAAAGGAGTGCATGGGAGAACAAATTTCTGAAAATTTACTTGCCCTACCTCATTCTTAATTGATAGTTTGACTTGGGTATATAATGTAGTTTAGAAATTATCATTCCTCAGAAGTTTCAAAGAATTTCCCATTGTTTTCAACTTCCAGTATTATTTTTTTTAAAAGTGTATTGCCTTTTGATTATTATTACAGTGTAGTGTCCTTTATTTCTCTCGCTGGAGCTGTAATATCTTCTAACATTCTCAAATCTCTTGTTAATGTCTTTTCTTTTTGTATTTCATACTTAGTAATTCCTATCCATCTGGGTTTCATGTCATTTAGTTACAGGAAATTAAACATTGTATATATAATTGATATACATGTAAATACTTATATGAATACATGAATCTGAATTCATGATGTATATTAGAATATATAATAAAAATCGCATACATGCTTTGTCTTTCACGCCTTTGCATTTTTTTCCCTAGGAAAGTGGTCTCAACTTTATCTTCCTTCCCTTCTAATGTTTTTATTTCCCTTATCAATTTTTATATGTTCTCTGAATTATATATAGCACTCTAATCTTATTTTAAAAATATAAGATCTCTTAACTAAGGATTTCTTTACAGTTTTTTTAAATCTTTTCCTCTGTTTTCTGAACTATCTCTATTGCCTCAGTTTTGTCCTTTTCTTCTTTTTATCCAGTTTGTCATTTTGACTTTCTCATTATGTTCAAAACTTTCTTCAAATACACATAATCTTTGTCTTTCCATATATAGGAGTAAGCCATTGAAATGCCGATGAGTTCTTTGTGCACAGACTTCCTTTCTGATATGTGGGCTTTACCAAAGGGTGATCACTTGGTGATCTGGCCATTTTGTTAGTGAATCCCAAAATGTAAGTCTCTGTAGGACTCACCTGTTGGGCCATTATCTACAGAAATTAAAATTCTCCAAACTTCTCTCTAATTATGAGATTCAAGAGGGAAGAAACCTAGGAATCTCCCAACTCAGGGTAAAGACTTCATTTAACTCTTTGGCATTTCCTCTTTTAGGTTGATGATACCTCTTTTAGAATGATGACATATTTCTTATCTCCTGGTTCCTGAGTCCAGAGCTCCTTGAGTTCAAAAGCAGGCTGAGATCAGTGAGGACAAGATTAAGAATGGAGCTTCTTCCAAACACTCTCAACCAGTCTTCGTCTTCAGCCCTACCTTTACCCAAACTTTCAAAGTCACCTTGTAGCTCCAATTTCTAAACTCTTCCAGAGCTCTGATGCACAAATGGGATTCTTTCTCAATGTAGTACGTATTGATCATATATTATCCCAATGCAGGCACTTAGCTCTTTGCTCTTCTAAGTCAACGATCACTGCTCTCAACTTTTGTTAGTATCCCTTATCTGGCAATATCTTCTCTCTTCCATAATCTTTATCTTCATGGATTTAAGCCTCAAATCTTAATACTAATTTAATGGAGTTTTGGGAGGAAGTAAATAAACACAGTTGTTTAGACCATCATGCTTAATCATAACTGTAATGAACTTTCAAATAAATCATTTTGTTTAACAGTAACATGAGCTGGGGTAGCTACATTTTTATATGGTTAGATATACTAGGAAATTTACTTCTTACTATTAGAAAGTACTTAAAATTGATAATAAAATACTTCGTGTTTATTACATAAAATTCAAAGACATTTACCCCAGGTCTTTTCCTCTTGATTGAGGAATTCAGTGTTATTCACACTTGGTGCTTCTTTAGGGTGGCATGACTCATCATTTATTTTTTACTATAATTGGATTTTCTACTGCCACAAAAATAAGACTTTTTATACTTTGAGATGATGTATTTTATTCTTAGGAGAGAAATATGTTTAAACATGAAAAGATTGACTAAATGTTACTAATAAGTTGTATCATTAACTATCTCCTGACATTAAAAACCTCTTTCAGAAGTAGAGAATCTAGCATGCTTAAGTAGTCACAGTAGAGTCCCTTGTAACCAAACAGATGATTACCCACCTGCAGAAGATCGGAATCCCTAGAGCCCAGTCATGCACAGCAAAATTTAATCTAACAGTCTAGAAAGTAGCAGTCCTATCTTTCTGAAACTTCATAAGGGGGTTACGCTAATAAATTAAATTTAAAGCTGATTTTTTAAATGTATACTTTCGGCTACTTTTTATATTGCTAAAATGATTTTACTTTGTTTTTACAAGAGGATATATTCACTTTATAAAAATCTAAGTATCAAAAGGACAAAGAAAAAACCTAATTGGTCCACAACATAAAAACTGAATCTAACAAGTTTACAGAGAACTGTAGTTATCAATGTCTTTACAGGCTAAAGTAAACAGGTAACAGGGAGAACATGAGCCATCTAATTATCAGCTGCACAAAATCCTTCAAGGAAGGAACTAAAACACAAGGCATCATTACTGCTGAAGAAACCATATATTTCTAATATTCCATTTGCCCATTCCGTCAAATATTCTATAAAGGAAAAAAACTTATAAGTCAATGTAAAATGTTCCTTCTTACAGTAAGTAACAATTATCAGAGGAGAAAAGATCCAACCATTCAATCTCAGTAACAACAGCACCTGGTCCACCTACTCCTATGCACGTCCAGGAAAAAAAAAAATTATCTCTCCACTATGCTCTGACTCAGACATTGTACTTGGAGGAATGGTTTCAAAATTTAGCAGGACAAACTGTTTAGTGTATGAACATAAATGAGTCACTATTGCTACAACACAGGACAACTTTATGACAGCAGAAAGTACTAAAGAATGGGGGAAAAGTGAGATTACTATGTTAACATGTAGATATTGAATAGGAAAAGCTGTTTCTATAAGTGACCCTTTTAAAATGGGGTTAACAATCTCAGAGAATTTCTGACATCTGAATCAGTCTCCTCAATGCATGGAGTGAATTTTTGCAGCCTTAAGAGCTACAGGAAACAAAGCTTTGAGCTACAGTTAGTTGGCAGAAAGACACATAATTAGGGGCATGTGGGTGACTCAGTCGGTTAAGCATCTGAGGTCATGATCTCACAGTTCATGGGTTCAAGCCCCGCGTAGGGCTCTGTGATGACAGCTCGGAGCCTGGACCCTGCTTCGGATTCTTTTCCCCTTTCTCTCTCTCTTCCCCTCTCTTGCTTGCACTCTGTCGGTCTCTCTCCCTTTAATGTTTAACAAACATTAAAAAATAAATTAAAAGAATGAAAAAGGAAGACATATAATTAGAAATCTTCTTGGAGTAGCAGGGAGGATTCTGATGAATTTAGAAGAATTTAGTTCTAAGAGACTTAACTGCGTATTTTATTTTCACAAGCATGTCTGCTTTTAAAGCTGTCGAACTCCTATTCACTTTAGCAGACACTGACTTATAATATAGCTATAGCATTCCCTGACCCCATCCAAACCCCAACAAGGTAGAGTTAAGCATTTTCTCCTATGTGTTGTCATTGTACCTTGTGTATGCTTCACAGTTTCACATGTTCTATAGCATTCTAATGGTACATAAATATGAATTTGAATTCTTATATCTCCAATACCTACGTCCCTAATAGTCTATAACCAATAAATAAAATTCAAACACTTGACAGCAAACAGATTTGTCATGTAGCTGAAAACCACCTATTATATGCAAAGATCGTTTTATACTTCAGGATCTAGGATACTATGTTTATTCACTTAAAAGTATCATATTGGATGCATCACTCCATTCAATACTATGACAACAACCTTCACAATCAATGTGACATAAATGTCTCCTGACAGCTAGTAATGAATAAACATACTATGACACCCCCTCAACCTTAACTGGGGGGAAGTGGATTTGAAAGACATTCTGCCACTTGCTTTCCACAAGTAACTTTACCTAATTAAAAGTGTATTTCCTGGCATCTTATTGTAAAAGCTATAGCATCATAGGAAGAATGTACAGAATTTGGTACACTGGCAAACCTCAAGCACCGTCAACATTCATTTTCAAAGAAAGTAAAACACAGAGAAGTTTTAGTGTAATTATAGAATAAGAAGGGGCCTTATTAAAAACTATATATAGATTTCTAAGATGTAGTGGCTACATTTATTCCCAAAATGACCTTTAGCCTTTTTAATCTAGCTGTGGTCTTCACTAATTAATATCTGTGACTTATGGCTTTGTTCAGCTCATTCTGTATAGCACCACCTCTCAGGAATGTATTACATTTAAGGTGCTGGAGGCCAGTAATAAAGAATTTTGCTATATAATGGAAGGGGTAATAAGCAATCTTAAAAATTATTATGTATTCTTTCACCATATACAACCTTATTACCAAATGAGACCCAATCATAATTTTTCCCAATTAGTCTTGTAGTATGGATATATCAGGAGCAGGATTTATTGCTAAAGGGTAGGTTTAATTAGAATCAAGTAGGATATAACTGAGATTTTAATAAACAAAATAAAAACAACTTTTCTTCTTAAATGCATTTAAAAAGTTATTATGAAATGCATGAGTAATTAGAAAATGTTATTCAAAAACCTTTCAATTCAACACAAAGAAATATTTGTAGCTAATGTAGAACATAAATGTTAATTATAATTACTAAATAACATTTAGTGTGAATTATTTAAATGCTCTAATATGTAATAGCTCTAAAGATCTATATTACGTAAGTGTCTTTTATAAACTGGGAATCCAAGGACAATGCAGACATCCCCAGAGACATTTCCATGTTTATATTTCTGTATTTACTAATGTATATTAAAGAAAAGGACTGGAAGTATGTTGCCACTAAACGATCATAACACAGAGTCACATTACAAAGTCCTCTGAGATTCCACTGGTTTCCTTTCTAACTTATCTATTTCAGGAGTTGCCAAAATTCAAGTCTTCCATTCATTTCTCTAATACTCTTAATTTCTGAATGACAATATCTTTGGTCCTTATCTAAAATTGGAAACTAGAGCTCATGAATTGATTTCCTTTATTTATTAAATTTCATATGTATAGTTCAGTCATATTATAGAATTTATTTAAAAGGAAGGGTCCCAAAAACAGTTTTTATAACGGTGTGAATTAAAGTCGGCACAATTTGATTAATAATTAAAAACAACAGTAAATGCCAAATCATTTTTGTCTAACGTGGTGAACTAGAAAACATAATTTCTTTCTGTATCATATAGACATGATATTAACACTAAAGGAAAAATAGAAAAGTTGAACTTACATCAAAGTATTATCAGTGGTTATAATTGTTGTGGGTTTTTTTTATTTTTGTTTTTAAAGTGGTATGTTAAAGTCAGTTCATTTACTTTCTAATTGTTTGGTCTTCTTTTTTGTGTTCTCAGAAACAAGAGCAAAGAGTTTTTCATGTAAAACGTGAGAATTCATCTATATGATTTCCAAGGGTCCTCACTACTTTTTCTTACAAATTTTCAGTTTCATTATTATATGAGTATCAATCATATAAACATGTTTCAAATTCATTTCTAAAGCCCTAAATAAATAGGATTAAAAAACAACAACAAGAACTGTTAGAAAGACTATTAAGGAAATAGAACTATATTTTATCAGTAAGCAAGTTTTCATTCAGTGAATATTTATTATACAAACACAATACATCAGGCACTATGTGAGGCACTGCAGACATAAAGAACAAAAACTGAAATGGGCCTTTATGGACATTAGGGTTGAGGGAGACAATGAAATAAATGAAGAGGAACTTTAATAATTATCAATTTGTTATAATTGCTCTAAAGGTAATGTAGGAGCTCTAACTCAGAAAAACAATTATGGATGGGGTGTCTGATATAAACAATGTAGTCAAACATGGCTAATTTCATCAACTGACCTTCACACTGAGATCTAAGGAATGGAGATGAGGCACTGAGCTGGGAAAGGAAACAGAATATGCGAATACCCTTACATGAGAATGAGGATAAATAAGGTCCATGAAGTGAGGTATTTTGAGAGGCCAAGAAAAATGAAATAAAGTCAGACTGGAAAAGATAAAACAGATCAAACAAGAGCTGATAGGCCTTGACAAGAAAACAGATTTTATTCTAAATGAGTAATATTTTATATAGAAGTAACTGGGAATTCTGAAAGCTCTTCTGTGATTTCACACACAGATCATATTGTCCACATAAAACAAAACTGAAAACACTAATTCATATAAAACTAGAGTTTTATCCAGAATATGTATTTATAAAAAAGCACCAGTGTTTTGTTTATTTTGCTATCTTAAGTGTACAGGAAAGGCAATTTTTTTGTGATAATTATTTCCATCTCCTTAAGTATGGTCACTATCAACTGTTTTTTTCGACGGAGGGCACTTATTATATGATAGTCAACCAAAGGAAGGCTTCTTAAGTCAAACAGAATACTAAGATTAGAGCATCCAGAATAGTGATAATTCATATCTAATCTATGTATCTGTCTTCATCAATTAAAATTAAAATACTGAAAATGTTTTAGATATGAATGACTATAAAATATACTTTCTAAAATTAAAATATCCATTATCTTCATATAATTTCTCTTTCAAAAGAGACCAAAAAAATTTCAATAAGGAACTACTATCGGGATTACTAATATTAACGAGTATAAAAAACAGTAGATCGAAGGCAACATCCAAACTTAGATTTTACCCAAAAAAGAATAAGTTGATAAATAACATCCAAATTTAATTAATTTAACATTGCAGTTTATATCAACACACTACAATGTGATTTGTATTGCATAGAAGTTGCAAAGGTAGGAAAGTGAATAGCTAAAGGAAGTTTTGTTATCCTAATAGAATGACCTTATGTGATTACTTTGGTGAATAGTTTCCAAGTTTAATTAATCTAAATATGCAAATATTTTATATGCAGTACAAAATGTTACTTGTTGTCCCAATCATACATAATGAAAAAACAGAGTCGTTAAGAATAGCCTAAGAGGGCTTCTTTTTATTTCCAATAACATATTTCCATAACATAAAAAAATAAAATCTGGTATCTAGTTTTCAAAATTTCATATCCTATTTTTTAAATAAGTTTTTACATGAATAAGGAATGTTTGCATTAAATTGTATGTTGTGTTTGATAAATTATATACTTCTGTATTCTACCGTGAGAATATATTTAAAATTTCTTTCTATAAAAAGAATGTTCTGTGAACATATAAACTCTATAGTAAAACAGAATCTTCACATAATTGTGCCATTAAAAACTCTAGATTTTCGAGGTTTTTGTAATTCATGGCATATCATAAAGAATATTTTAAGTAGGGGCACATGGGTGGCTTAGTCGGTTGAGCATTCAACTTCAGCTTAGGTCACGATCTCAAGGTTTGTGATTTTGATCCCCACATCAGGCTCGCTGAGGTCAGCATTGAGCCTGCTTCAGATCCTCTGTCCCCCTCTCTGCACCTCCCCTGCTTGCACTTTCTCAAAGATAAAATAAACATTAAAAAAAGAGCATTTTAATTAATGATAAAATTTTTATTTATGTAGTGGACATATATTTTCAAATGATAATCTGCAACGCTGGTAAAGAATGAAAAACAGGTACCCTCAAAAAGTGGCACAAAACTTTCAGAGATCAATTTGAGGATAAGTAGTAAAAAGACCTAAAATATGCACACTCCCAGCTCTATATCTAATTTGTACAATTTACTCATGGGAGTCATCTAGGATTTGGAAAATACTATGTACAAGAAGATGTATCCCAGCATTAGTTACTCATAAATAAACAGAAGTAAAACCCAATTGTCTGCTGAAACGGGACTCAAATGTGTTATGTCCCAAATATAGTTTAGACAACCACAAAAAGCATGTTACAAACGAAGAGTCAGTAATAGAGGAAAATCTGCAAAATGTAGTGATATGTTAGGGAAATGATACAACATAATTTTTGAGGCCCAAAATACCAGGTGTTACCAGTTTCAAATGGTCCTAAGTCTACTGCTAATTGTGACTTTGGAATATATATCTATCTGAATTTCAGATAACTTCTTTCTAAAATGTAACTGTGAAGATTAATTGAGATAATAAATTTGAAATATTTCTAGGAGTCTGACCCATGCAGGTACATGCACATGAACTATGGTGTCATACCCTAACTTTTAAAGTAAATGTAGTAGAATGATATACATGAAAAATATAAATCGTGGCTACCTCCAGATAATAAGATTTAAAGTTTTTCTCATTTTCATTATTTCCTACATCAAATACGTATATTTCGTAAATCAAAGAAATAACATATTACTGTAAAATAAATAAGTACTAAATTAAAAAAAAACTATATTATCTATTGTATCAAAGATTTCTATCAATTGTTTAAATATACTTTTTGGTAATATATATTCTCATCTCTTTTTATTTATATCCATGCTTTTATGAAAGAATCATACTATTCTAAAAGACTCAGATGAATAAATAACATTTCAGCCATTACATTTTCATTCTTAATGTTTGATTTCCTTCCTAGCTAACTCTCAAGAGGATCAAAGGTTGCCAGTGCAGACAGGTAAATAATTTTGGCAGGCTTGATTATATTTTTCTTCTATTTGTTATATTTGCCATCTTAGCCTAATTAAAAATTAAAGAAAAAATAAAGTTATATTTGCCTTCATTAATCTTTTACAGACACTAAAGGAATTATTCCTGTGTTCAAAATGCTAAAAGCCTTTATTCTTCCAGTCAGCTGTATGTGCTGGGTCATTAGAGAATGTGCAAAAGCCAGAGAATATTGTTTTCATTCAATTCTTCTGGATACCAAGATAATGAGACTTCTGGCAAAAAGTCTTCTCAGCTGTTCCCATAGTCGGCATACCAAATGAATGTACGACTATCAATAATATGTAGGAAGTATTGTAAAGAAATTTCACATTAGGGAGGTGTGCTAACTACTGGCAATCTCCCAGCTCCTGAGACAAATATTTGGCCCAAACTTTTGCCTGCCACCTTCTCCTTTAAAAAATATTAGAACCTTACTTAATTCACTTGATTCATATTTGGCTAAGAAATAATCATCTATTTTATTTTGCAATTTTAAACAGCAGACATTCTCTCCTGACTCAAATGTCCAATCGCCCTAGCAGCAGTAATAATGGTATTTTAATATAGTACAGAAATGCAGGAGATAAACTTATCCATCATTACACCCATGATAGTATGTAGACACAAAGCAAATATAAGTGATAACTCTACTTCATGTAACACCGAGAGGGGAAAAAAATGACAAATAGCTTTTCCTTTCTCTTACTCCGGAGTTTTAAGTGTATCACCTTCCGATAGAAAAGTCAGCTATCTCTGGGTAAGTGGATCTATTAAGATTTGCCTTAATTTTCTAGGGCTGCTGTAATAAAGTACGACAGAACATGTGCTTAAGCAATAGAGATTTATGTGCTCACTTACTAGATGCTAGGAGTTTGAGTTCAAATTGTCAGCTGGGTTGGTTTCTTCAGAGGCCTCTCTCCTCGACTTGTAGATTGTTCTATCCCCTTGTGGCTTCAGATGATATGCCTTCCATGCTCATCAGTGTCCTAACCTCCCATTCTTGTAAGGACACCATTCATATTGGATGAGGGCCCACCCTAATGACCACGTTTTAACTTAATTACATCTTTAAAGATCCTATCGGCAAATACAGTCACATTCCCAGTGGGTCTCTAACGAGGGAGTTTGAGGAAAGACACACATCAATCTATAACAAGATTCAAGAGGAAAAAAAAAAATGGTACAGAGTGTCTTCCCCAGCGGGATAAAACACTTATTGGAAGTTGTACAAACACCTCACATGGAAACTGAAAAGTAGAAGATTTAGGAAAAGATAAAATTTAGCGTCTATGTGGCACTTATCCCAAGTGTGGATGCAGTAGATTTTGACCTCAAAAAGCCAAGATAGATAATTTTCTGCAACTTGTTCTGTGTGGGGTGTGTGTGTGTGTGTGTGTGTGTGTGGGTGTGTGTGTGCGTGCACGTGCAATCAAGAATGATAAAGCACTTTAAGGAAATATGGGTGAATGTGACACAACTGCAATTTTTTCCTTATCTTGCAATTTTTTATAGGTTTGCAATTATTTGAAAATTATTTTTAAAATAATTACAAGCCTGAAAGGAAATATAACAAAGAAATAAGTTGAGTGGAGTTTTCCTTGAACTAGAGGAATGCGCTGGGTCTTATCCAGGAGGGTCTAGATAAGAGAATTGATTAATAGCTCTATTACAACATGGGCCCAAAGAACCCTTTGCCTTTCAACCACTGTGGGATTCTTCCATTAGGTATATTTCAATCACCTGACCACTACCCCAGGCGAGAGAAAAATTCTAAGTGCAGAGAGATTATTTACGAAGATCAGAATATACTTGAGTGAAACAAAACATATGAAGGAGAAAGATGAACTCATGAAAAAAATAATAAACACAGGGAGTAAAATAAAAATAGATTATGAGTCTCCATGAACAAAAATTAAGTGGATGAATTAAAAGAGAGGGTAATCATTATGGAAATCTGAACCAGTAGCCTCAAAGTTTAAGTGTAAAAAGTTCAAAATGAAGAAAAAATAAAGAAATGGAAATAAAGGAAAAGCTGAAAAATGTGGAGAAGAGATGTAGGCAACCAACATGCAAATCCAAAAGTATTTTTTTTAAATATAAAGACTACAAGTAAACATATACTAGAAAGAAGTACACTTGAGCTGGAAAATGACCTGAGTCTACAGATCAGAATGGCTCAATGAATGGGAACATGGCTGGATCAGAAATGACCCTCACTTAGGCATATCCTGGTAAAATTCTTAAACTTCTATAAGTAAAACTCTTACAAGTTTTGAGACAGAGTGAACATGTTGCACTCAAAGGGAAAAAAAAAAAAAAGCAGACTGGCCTTAGCCATCTCATCTGAAGCCAAGAGAATAGACAGCAGTGAGATAAAATCCACAACATACTGAGAAATAAGAATGTAGCCCAAGAAAGAAAGATGCACTGAGTGGGAACATAAAGTTTAAATGCTTAAAAAATACCCCTGAAAGAAAAACTGAAGAGACACACTATCACAGGAATTCCAATAAGAAATAATCTGTCTTTTACAGTTGTACCAACAACACAGAGACGGGTAGCCAAAGTAGGAAAAGCACAGCATCAGTGTGGAGAAACAGCACACCTTATTTGGGTCCTTGAAAAAACAAGGGAAGGGAAAGGAGCCATGCGTGCATTCAAAAAGCACCATAGAACCTCTGAATCAAGTACCAATGGAGAAAACAGAAAGAAAAACATTATGATCAAAGTGGGGGGTGGGGACAAGAAACGAATAAGAGGCAGCAACTCTGAAAAACAAGAAACAGTAACATGGAAGGAATAAAATTGTGTTGTTTTGTCAGTAAGCTACATATAAATGGACTGGATCCTCCCAATTAAAAAAAGATATACTAAATTTAAAAAAATTAAGAATTTATTATATATTGTTTACAAGAAACACCACTAAGAAAAGGTGGAAAATGTTGCAAAGGGGAAGATAAAGATGTGCAAAATAAACCAACAAACAAATAAAATCAAGTGAGACAATTCTACAAGGCAAAGTAAACTTTTAAAAATTCACCTATTTAATTTTAAAAAAAAAGGTATTCTCTCTTGATGACATAAAGAAGGAAATTAACACTCTAGACACTAAATTCTGAACAAGGCATAATACAATTACTGCATTTCACAACACAGCTAATTCATACATAAATCAACCAGTGTCCACGAATATCATAATTAAAATTTAACTTATTTTTCCATCCGTTTTTTAATAATTTTTTTTGAAGTAAGCTCTATGTTCGATGTGGATCTTGAACTCATGACCCCAAGATCAAGAGTCACACGTTCTACTGACTGAGCCAGCCAGGAGCCCCTTACTAAGTTGTAATTGATCACTGATGATGCTTTGCAAATATTGGATAATAATATTAATCTAAAAAATTTTTTAAACAATGCCACCAGGTGGGAGGTATTTCTAAAAATATATTGATTGCTTTGTGGTACAAGAATTTCAGGTAACAGAAAAACTAAAAGAGACTCTCAAAAATCAAAGACCTAATGTAAATCTTACTTGATAAATGACAATATCATAATCACTAAGTATTACTAAGAAAATAGATATTGAATAAAGAAGCCTTAATTATTTTATATAATAATTTAACTTGACCATGTTAAATAACTGTTTTAAGCATACAGTCTATACTGTTCTAATCACTAAGGCAGAAAATTTCATGTTTTGTCTCTCACGGAGTACTGGTTATTTGTGTTTGAGTATATGCCCTCGATATCTCAAATTATTTCCTCTCATTACTGATTGTCTTTATAAACATGAGTCAAACAATTTATTCTCTGATAAAAACTGGGGAAAAAATAATATCCAAAATCTTCTGCATTGCTGGTTCTTCCTCCAATTCCTTTCTCTCACCACCCCGATTTATCACAGAGAGAAGAATCCAGCTCCTTACAAGGAGATATGTCCATAAGTTTTTCTTCCCCCCCTCTAATATTGAGAACTAAATATAAAGAAACATTTTGTTATTTGAATATTAGTTAAGAACTAAAGCAACTGAATCAGGATTTAATATGTACATCAAAACACTTGATTCGGTAACACTCGAACAGGTAACACCACAAAGTGAATCAGAGAAGGATACACGAGTGTTGATAAGGGCACACAGGGCAGATCCCACCTTTCACTGGTTAGTGTTAGCTGAATATTATCCAATTATGTGTGTGTGTCTATTTTTTTAATTTTTGAGAGAAAGTGAGAGAAAGAGCGGAGGACAGAGGATCCTAAATAGGCTCTGTGCTGACAGCAGAGATCCGGATGTGGGGTTCAAACTGACGAACTTCTAGATCATGACCTGAGCCAAAGTTTGACATTTAACCGACTGAGCCACCCAGGCACCCCAATATTATCCAACTTTTAAACATTAGCTGTACCATACATATGATCTTGCATTTATATAAGCTATCAAGAATCTTTTGGAGCTCACTCCTTCTTAAAATGTGTACATTATTTTCCTTTTTAAACACTGTCACCAAATGGAGAAGTGGGAAATTACTATTGTCACACAAACACAACCAAAACGTACACTGCCGGCTCCCACTGTAATGGACGCCTACTTATGTGGCAATAAAACACTGGCAGATCATAGGGATAATTCCCATGTGTGTGTGGCTGAGAGGAAAAGTATGGCCTGCCTTGACAGCAACTGTCTTTAAGTCTTTAAGCTGTCCTCCTTCCACTGTGTATTCAGTGTGCCTTCTACGCAGCTGAGAAATGCTGTGTGCAATCACCGAACCTGTCTGAAATACTTTAGGGACAGCAGCTGGGGATCTTTGCGGTAACTAAAACATGGTAACTTTTTCCAGGGCAGGCATTAGATGCCAAGTGCTACTTCTTAATATGCTGATTTAGCTTCCAACAGTGAGGGGGCAATGGGTGTGAAATGTCAGCTAAGGACCGGAGACAACCATTTGGTGAAGAGAAATTTGATCATGGAAGTGCAGCAACAGTAAGCAGCCCTGATCTTCCCGGCCAGAGACTGGCAGACATTTGACATCACTGGAATTAAAGAAAAAGCTATTCCCCACCCCCTCCAAATTCCCAAAAGATAACATCATTCTCAACATTATAAAGCTCCAGTAAAAGATTTGAGAGCAAAAGAATAACAGTGAGTACATTAAACATCTATAACTTTTATGAAGCACAAAAATTCTATGAGAGTTGTTTCAAGTTCTTTGTATTCTACTAAAGAAACTCAGCTGGTCTCCAGGTTTCACTTTTCCCATTCCCATGATGCCTCTTTCTCCTTTTAATGGAGTAAGAGGTCTTGTCTTTTTTTTCTTTTTAATGTTTATTTATTTATTTCAAGAGACAGTGCACCCACAAGCAGGAAAGGCAGAGAGAGAGAGAGAGAGAGAGAGAGAGAGAGAGAGAGAGAGAGAGAATATCCCAAGTAGGCTCCATGGTCAGTGCAGAGACCAACGCAGGGCTTGAACCCACTAACCATGAGATCATGACCAGAGCCGAAACCAAGAGTTGGATGCTTGACCTACTGAGCTACCTAGGCAGGAGCCCCTTAAAATGTCTTGTCTTTAAATTATATACCATGCTCTGCTTCTTTTCTCTCTCTCTTTTTCTTCTCCCTCTCTCTCTACTTATTTTAAAGGCAGAATGCCATACACAGTGCCTTATTTAAATGAGTCTTTGAAACTTGACCACCATAACTTTTCCAACAAATGGAACTTAAAAGTTTGTTTGCAGGTTCTAGCAGAGGAGAGCAATTACTCAGGTACCCCTGAGTGAAGATCGAACCTTCTTTCTTGGAAGGTCATCTTCTTTGGCCAAACATGCAACTTCAGGAGGGGCACATGTGGAACAGTGAGAAAGGAAGGGCACACCACCTAGCCAACCAGATCAGCTAGATCAACCCCGGTGATCAGTGGAGTGACAAATGATGGAGCCATATCTCCCTCACATCCAATTTCTCACTATCTGTGAGTAAAAGTTGGTGACTTTAAGCATACCTCATGTTTAGAACTGCAAGTGATCCACTTAGCTCTGTATCTCTGCTTATAAGCAACCAATGCTTTAGGAGTTAGTAAAATTTACTTATTATCTATCTATCCACATACATATATATATACATATTAAAGCTGGTTTCACTGGTTATAATGAGAGTAATTATTTGCATGATATTTAAGCACACATTTAGAAATAACAATTCTAATTATTTTTTATCTTTTACCACAACTGTATATGTTTTAATATCTAGACTGGAGTTTCCCTAAACCACTTCCAGAACATATTCATTCATGGGTGTAGAAGTCCCAGGACAGTATGTGGCTTGCAGATACTCTACAATGGCTCATTTTCACATATATGCCCAAGTAATTACACTGAGCTTAATAAAACAATTTAGGATTTTGTGATCTGTGTATCCATCATCAGACACCCACACATTTTTACACAAGTAGTAAATGCCTTATAGTAATGGTAAAGCTAGTTCCTCTTATTCTCTCCATTCCTTCTTTCTTCTCTTTCACTCCTTCTCTCCTACACACACTGTCATTAAAATTAAAATAAGTAACCATTACCAATTCTTTTGTATAGCACATCTTATATAAAAGAAAACATAAAAATTTTATTTTGAAAAAAAATATGGATCTAGAACTACATGATCTCTGAAGATACTTCAGACTTTCCAGTTCTATACTTCCTCAGTTCATCATATTCTAGAAGAAGAAGAAGAAGAAGAAGAAGAAGAAGAAGAAGAAGAAAATGAGGATAAGGAAGAGGAAAACAAGAGTAGGAAAAGGAGGAGGAGGAGAGAGGAAGAGAAAGAGAAGAAATTATTAAATGGAATAGTACATGTAAAATATCCAGCAGAGGATCTGACACAGAGTAAGTCAAGACAGAATGAAGAGAAAAAGCTGCTATAAAGCTTGGGAATTAAATGGGTCTGGATTCAAATCCTTGGGCAAACTATGTCCATAAAATAGAGATATTAACACCAAGTGTGTAACTATGTTGTAAATATTAAATAAGTAAATGCAAATAAAGTTCTTAGCAAAGGTTCTAGTATACAGTAAGCACTTAATAAGCTATTGTTATTACTGTTATCCTATTTAAGGTAATACATAAGGTATTTGTTATTTTTAAAACACTGTAATATTTGAACTTAAAAATGTCATCACTCTACTGAGGAATTGTGAGGATTAATTTCTTCTCAATAGATATAATTAGTGAATCAAAATATAGTTACTAAATAAAGGCATGAGAAATTATATACTCTATTAATACATTTTAATCTCCTAATTTAAAAAAAATAGCCCATTCAAAAGGGGAAAGTTGATGTGTGTAGTCATTTAATGAAAACAGACATTTCTGCAAGAGTCAAACTCATTATGATTAATTACAAGCAAAACTGGCTATGGAACATCCACATTATAAAGAGGTATTCTGAGCACATAAATATAGTAGATGATTTAATTAATTCTCTTCCTTTTTAAGTGGTTACATTATGTCGTGCAGAAGAAAAAAATGGCACAGGCAGTAATGTATAGGGCAATAAATTCTCTGTAAACTCTCTTGTAGAAAATGAGTCATTATTCTTATTGGACTTTTGAGTCAGGTGACCTAGAATTTCTGAGCAAAGACAGTACAAACAATCAGAAGCAACTGGATTGTCAGGAAACAACAGACCAACATTTATAGGGACAGCTGCAATTGGGGAATAATGAGTCCTGGGACTAAATGAATAAATTAGTCACAGGAGGAGTGGACAGTCTTTTGTAACTAATGCCTCGGCTGTCAAGACACAACTTGGTTTTTGCTTTTAACTGCGCCTCGATGGTGTCAGTTGCCCTAGAATTCAAGGTCTGCAGGCAGCGGATTGCTCATGCACAGTGCAGCATGTCGGGACGCTGCCTGTGGCTCAGATCATGCTCGCAAGGCAGAGCATGTGAGCTTGTATGTGTAATCAGTAACTGAAACTCTTATACTGAATTTGTTTTTAATAAATCTGGAAGACAGATGTTTGCCCCAGCTAGTCTGTTAATTTTGTACTGATGATGTTGCCAACAACAAAGGAACTAATCTGTGGAGAACAGTATGAGTTTTTGACATGACTATAATAATTAAAACTATATCTATCAATTAAAATTAACTCCTGCTTAAAGAACCATATTTAACTTATTACGCTGGGCCACAGGCAACCTGGTGACTCCCACCTGAATCCATCAGAAGCCCAGTGGCTTAAAAACAAATGTAAAAAAGAGAAAGAAGGAATTAATGCAAAGATTAAAGATTTCTATTTCCTTGATAGAAAAATGTAAATGCCCTGTATGTTTTTGACTCAACCATCCCATTTATATGACTTAATGCTAATAAAATAAAAAAAAAATTTTTTTCCCTATGTAAAAGTATGCTGTGAACAGTACTATCTATATCAAAATGATAAAAACAGTGTCTCTCAGTAGGAGACTGGCTAAATAAACAAAAACATTAATATAATAAAATCGTACAAAGCTATTAAAAATAATCATATCCAGTGACATACACATCTCGATGAAATATAGTAAATAACACACATGCACACACGCGCGCACACACGCGCGCACACACACACACACTGGCCGTAACGAATATTCACCAAACTATAAAAGGAAAAAAAGAAGTTTTCTCCAAAGGACTCTTAAGAGAGTATTTGGCTTCATCTTACTCTCTGTTTTTACATTGTTTGAATTATTTAGAACAAGGATATACTTGTATATTTATCAACATAAGTTTAAAACACATCAGAATCATCTAACATACATATCATCTACCATATAACTCCCAAGAATAAATAGCAGCTCTTGCTGTAACTGGATCACATGCAAATGAAAAATGGTTACCTTGAAGTTATACTGTGACTTTTCAGCATACTCCCTTATAAATTACCATATTTAAACCTGGCCTCTGTGTTTTAAGAAAGTTGGAGAGGGGTGCCCAGGTGGCTCAGTCGGTTGAGGGTCTGACTTTGGCTCAGGTCATGATCTCACGGTTCATGGGTTCGAGCCCCGCATCGGGCTCTATGCTGACAGCTCAGAGCCTGGAGCCTGTTTCAGATTCTATGTCTCCCTCTCTCTCTGCCCGCCCCCCCCCCCACTCATGCTCTGTCTCTGTCTCAAAAATAAATAAATTTTAAAAAATAAAAAAAAGAAAGTTGAACAATAAATATTTTTTAACACTTCTTTATTTTTGAGAGACAGAAAGAGACAGAGCACAAGCAGGGAAGGGGCAGAGAGAAAGGGAGACACAGAATCCAAAGCAGACTCCAGGCTGCCAGCTGTTAGCACAGAGCCTGAGGCAGGGCCGGAACCCATGAACTGTGAGATCATGACCTGAGCTGAAGTCAGATGCTTCACTGACTGAGTCACCCAGATGCCCCAAGAACAAATATTTGATAATTTCCAGAATACAGGACAATATGAAAAAGGAATAGAAAACAATTCGGGGCCCCTTAGGTTATAGGGCATAGCATATTAAAAACCATATACTTTGGGGTACCTGGGTAGCTCAGTCAGTTGAGTGTCTGACTCTTGATTTCAGTTCAGGTCATGATCCTAAGGTCAAAGGATCAAACTCCAAGTCAGGCTGCGCTTTTGGGTATGGAGCCTACTTAAGATATCCATTTTCTCTTTCTCTCTTTCTCTCTCTCTCCCCGCCATTCTTCCCCAAACTCTCCCTCTGCTCCTTCTTCACTCACGCTCTCCCTTTTTCTAAAAATTAAAAAAAAAAAAAAAAAAAAAAAAAAAAAAAGCATGGGTCTTAAAGAGTCAGAGATACCTGGGTTTAAAACCCCTTCCACCTGGTACTCTGAGTTAGATGGCTTTGGTGGTGTTCAGTAACACCTCTAATCTTCAGACACAATAATGTATCTGCCAGGTAAGATTGTTCTGGAGCTTGAATTTGTTGACATGTAACAAATGGAACATAATGCCTGGCAATAAGGACTACTCAGCAACTGAGACTCATTGTTAGTTGCTAAGAACGCTAAGCTATGATGAGTTGACAGTTCTTACCACCCTCAACACCCCCAACATACACACACACACACACACACACACACACACACAAAATGAGATATTCTTGTAAGGATAATGCCAACTGAAATTTAATGCACACAGAGAACAGAAAACAAAATAGTTTTAAATTAGACAAAGATGTGAATGTTATAAATAATTTCTTGAAAATGAAGCTAAGCGGCAATAACAGAGTATTACAATTGTGGAAGTTTTCACCAAAAATATCTGAGAAAAAAACAATACCCTCCCTTAACTTTGGTGATTTAGACATTCACTTGCCTGAAAGGAGAAAGGATAAGGCCAGAAAAATTAATTCCCAAAATTCCTTCAAGATTTATAGTTCCATGATACTTTCATTAAATTAACAGAGCTTTCCGTCATTCTAATGGTAAATTGTATCAAGGGATTTTAAGGATGACAGAGACAGCTCATCTTTGCAAATGTAGTCCTTGATTTTATAAACTCCAAAAGATTGTGGAGAATAGATTTTTTAAAAAAAAGCTGGGATAGCACTGCCTCTCTCATAAAGGGCTTCTGCCCACATGTTAGTAAAAGCTAGAAAATGAATTCACCAAAGAAGGTTGTAAAGTTTATATCATTTGTGATAGGATAATAAGGGATTAATGGGTAAAAACCCAAAGTAAACATCACCAGATTAAGAAACACAAAGGTAAAAACCTTTAGGAATCAGAACACACCCCCACACCCAAAGTTCCAATTCTCTACATGTCTAAAACAGTGTTTACACTAAACACTACTTAATCAGATTCTCTTCAAATGGATGGCATGCTACAAGTTCCAGCTACAGATTCTATGAATCAAAAAGGGTGGCCCTAGATTAGCCTGTTTTCTCTGTATTGATTTTTACACAAAACACTATGCTAACACATTTAGATCAGAGCATTTCTATCCTGCTCTTGGGACAAGTTTACAATTTTGTAAAACAAAAGTAGAAAGAAAAATGTTTTGTTTTGTTTTTTGCCTCACTTTGAGATTATCTTTTAACAATCGTCATAGGTTTTATAAATTCCCAAGTCACCAGGTAAAGATCGATAGCTATCATCATAGGAACAACACTGGATGAATCCCATGTCCAGTTTCAGTTCTGCCACTAATGAGTCACCTGTGTGCAAGGGCTGGCCAGCTTCATGAGTGTGGCACCTGTGCAGTGGGACAGGGCCCTGTGCCCAGGTGGCCCCCACAACTGGTTTAATGCTCTACTGCTGCCATCTTAAAATTCTTAATTACTTTTTAATCAGGGCCTCACATTTTCATTTTGCACTGGACCCACAAATTATGTAGTCTTTTCTACCTATATGAGCTTTGCAGGTCACATCTTGCATCATATTCTCATTTCATAAATGCAATCAACAAACCCAACATTCCCTTTCACACTGATTTTTTCAAGTGCTATGTTATTAGAGCACATACGACTTTGGTGAAATTGTGGGTAGAGTAAGGTTCTTATTGATACTTCATTTTTTTTTAAGTTTTTATGTTTGAGAGAGAGAGAGCAGGGAAGAGCAGAGGATCTGAAGTGAGCTCTGCGCTGACAGCAGAGAGCCTGATGTGGGGTTCGAACCCACGAACCATGAGACTATGACCTGAGTCTAAGTCAGACGTTTAGCCAACTGAGTCACCCAGGCATCACTCTTATTGGTACTTTAAATGTCACTTTCAGATCCTACAGAATTAAGTCAACTAAAACTATGAAAATCCTATTTCCAGAGACATTTCGTTTACTGCAAAGCTTCCTGTTTGAACACCTTCTGCTAAAGAATTAGGTGCACTATATACCATTAATTTTGCTCTGTATATTAAAGGTATATTTGGCAACTATCTCTTTTTCAAAACTGTTTCCATTTAGACAGTCACTTAGTGCATTGAAAGGGGGAGGGAGAGAACACTCTCTAACTGATAAATTTACGACAGAAGGTGTTGCTTCAAATCACTTCACCGTTAACCTTTAAATAATATATTAATCAGAAGAGCATACAGTAAAAATTAAAACACTCAATGTGGTACAGAGTAGCACAGTTACAGGTGTATGGATCTGTTTCCCTCCTAGTGTAATTTAAGAGTTCCGAAACACAGCACTTAGTGTTTCCCATCCCTTCTGTTTGGCCCCAAATTCCTATCATTGTAATTATATTAGATTTAAAAATCCATAAAGATGCTCCTAAAGCATGTAACCTGAGAGAGGAACTGTGGCGGCATAACTCGACATTTCCATTTGGCACATTAAATAAAATGGCATCAAGAAATACAGGCATCACCCACTGAAGCCAGTAATCTACTTCAGAAAAATCTGATATGTAGAGTGAAAATTCCGATTGTCTATCATTTATTATGCTGAATGAAAAAAAGATACATAATGTATTTGTATCAGTCCACGCCCCCCAATCAACTTTTTAAAACCTAAGTAAAACAATACAACATGCACTTATGCTAGACACACCACTTCCAGATGAAAAGATAAATAAGACTGTTAACAGATAATCAGCCCTCCTTGGCCTGTCAGTGTCAAGAGAAAACACGCACCTCTCCTTAGTTGGCACCTGGCCTGCTCTTCAAAGCAGCTACACAGGATTCTGATGTGCTACTAACTGCATTTGGAATATAAATCAAGGGGCGCCTGGGTGGCTCAGTCAGTTAAGTGTCCAGCTTCGGCTCAGGTCATGATCTCACGGTTCGTGGGTTCGAGCCCCACATCGGGCTCTGTGCTGACAGCTCAGAGCCTGGAGCCTGCTTCTGATTCTGTGTCTCCCTCTCTCTCTCTGTCCCTCCCCTGATCACACTCTGTCTCTTTCTCTCTCAAAAAGAAATAAAGATTTTAAAAAATTTAAAAAAAAAAGGAATATAAATCAAGACTCTTCCCAGATATCACATTATTTTAAAAATACTGAGTATGGAGGCCGTAAATATAAACAGTTGTCTGATAGGCATCAGCAAAAAAGAAACCAGGAAATAAAAATATCTTAGTGAAAAATCTGTCCACCCTGTGAAAATTGGATTTCAAAACTGGAGTTATTCTACTGAAAATACATTAATTGGAAAGACATTCTGCAGGTTATGAATGTTTGTATTTTATTTAGTAGATAAATTATGCTCTAGGTATGTGTTAGATGCTACAGGACAAAAAAAAGAAAAATAGATTAAGATGCTGACTTTACTGTAGTTAAATCTAAAGGTAGCATGAGACCTCATTAAAGGTATAATGTCACCTTTACAGAGAGACCTAAGTTGACTGGAAAAATGATACATGAATATATTTTGTCTGGGATTATTGAGATGTCATAGAGATGAGAAATATGGTACATAGACCTGAAAGCTATATAACCTAAAAACAAGAACTCAAGCCCATCTCACTTTATAGAAAACTTGGTCAAAACCTTTACTTACTTACTTATTTACTTACTTACTTTTTATTTATTTGTTTTTATTTATTTATTTTTTAAGTAAGCTTCACACCCAGCACAGAGCCCAAAGTTCAGCAGGGCTTGAACTCACGACCTTCAGATCAAGACCTTCGCTGAGATCAAGAGTTCAGATGCTTAACTGAGCCAGCTAGGTACCCCAAGACTATTAATTTTTCTGAGTTTCAGCTGACGCACAATGAAGGTTAAATGAGTTAATGTTGTTAGTTTTTAAAATAATAAAAGGCACACAGGAAACGTCAAGTATTTTGTAGATAAACTTAAGGGGGTTTGAATTATTTTCCAGATGTGTAAAATTTAACAATTTTTTTAAGTTTATTTCTTTATTTTTGAGAGAGAGAGAGAGAGCAAGTGAGCAAGCATGCACAAGCTGGATAGCCAGAGAGAGAGGGAGACAAAGAATCCAAAGCAGGCTCTAGGATCTGAGGACCTGAGCTGTCATCACAGAGCCAGACATGGGGCTCAAACTCATGAACTGTGAGATCAAGACTTGAGCCAAAGTCATCTGCATAACCAACTGAGCCTTCCAGGTGCCCCTGAACAAAACTTTTAAATTCTCTGAACTTTCAATTTCTCATCTATGAAAGAAAACAATTATACCAATTCTGCAGAATATAAATTGTGTTAGAAATGTATGGAAGTACCTACCAAAGTGTTTGGAAATGACCAGAGCAGACATTCAGTAAGTGCTAATTATCAATTTGTTCATCACTTGTTATCACTACAATTGTCAATTTCTCAAATTTCCATTATTTACCACAATTTGTTTCTCCAATGTTCCCTATAAACTTTTATACTTTATCCACGTGAAAATGTTTACTCTCTTGAAACCATAATGAGACCCTACATATTGTAGTTCATGACTTCAACTACTGTTGACTACTTCTTAAGTAACCTTGATGTTTACAGAATATATTCTGCCAATCCTCAATGAGAGATGGATTT